>VXAU01003699.1:20795-129845 GCA_013399695.1 Formicarius rufipectus | reverse complement strand
AAAAAAAAAAAAAAGATAACCTGACATCAGAAAAATATTTTTAAATTAACCGAAGTTGTAAATGTTAACTTATAGGTCTGATTTTAGTCAGTTGGACTGTGGAAACAGAAAAATGGAGTTACCCTTGTATTTCCCAATCCAGACTCAGAAGGGAAAACATTTTTCATTTTATCTCTTCCTTCAGCTCAACTGTTCACTTTATTGTATTGTACCAAAATATTCTGAAATAATAGGCAATATAAGTTGAAATTGCTTATGAATATAATGCAGGTTTGTGGTATTTCAGGCCTGTTATTTACTGTGCATTTGCTGATGTGATTTTTTGGGGTTTTTTTGGTTTTTGCTTTTTTTATTTTCATAGAACTGCATATTCAGGTATATAATAGTGGTGGCACAGACTGCATTCAGTTATGTCAGCATATCTACTGAAAAACTCTTTTAAGAGGAGAAATACATTATTTCACAGTAATGGATATAAATCTGCCTCTTGATACATAAGTATTAATTTAGGATTGTGAATTTGCACTCTCTTCTGCCGTAGATAGCAGACTCTGTGTAGTGGAAAAAATTATTCAAGACCTTTACAAGGCTTCTGTCCCTGAGGAGTGTTGACAAAAGGGAGATATATACCATCCTTTTCAATTAGTAAAACAGAAACAGAGTCTTCATAAAGTGGTGAACAAAAAAATAACCCAGCAAGGAAGAATGAATAAGGAAATTATAACTGACCTTGCTGTGCAACAGACTCAAATCTTAATTGCCTCGCCTTATCACTCCAAAAGATTGGAAATTAAGCTGAATGCATATCTTTTTTTCTATGGAGCAGTATGTCCATAGTAACAATATTCATACTACAGTATGCACATTACTGACATCACTGAAGACCACGAATATCTTTTTATCTGGTCAGTTCAGACTGACTACTAAGTACTGTATTTGGGTTAGTTTTTGGATGACTAAAGGAGTCAGGCAACCACAGCTGAAAGTTTCTTATCTGATGTCTGTATTGCAAAAAATCCCAGGCAGTGCCAGTTTCCAGTTTTCCCTTTATTTATGTGGTCTTAACCATCCCTTAAACAAGAGTTATCCTGAACAGCCTTGACCAAAAATCTCCACATTCCTCTCTATTTTTATCTGTAAGCAGAACACTCAGATTAACACAACCACATGTAGAAATAGTAGTACTGCATATCTAATTCTTTCATTACTTACTATCATTGCTTTCCTTTATGAAGAAGTAAGAAGAACCTAATCCATTGGAATAACATTAGACTAATATGACCATAAAAAGGTTATTTATGGTGTGCTATTAGAACAATTTCATTTTGAATGCTATATTGATTCTTCTGGTCAAGAGGTGGGGAGGAAAGTTGCATTGCAAGTAGAGTGCTTGACCACAAAAGTAACTCACCTTATTCTCAAACAGCGTCGTAGGTGGTACCATGAAATAATGTAGCTATTTGGGTGATTTANGAAAGAAAGAAAGAAAGAAAGAAAGAAAGAAAGAAAGAAAGAAAGAAAGAAAGAAAGAAAGAAAGAAAGAAAGAAAGAAAGAAAGAAAGAAAGAAAGAAAGAAAGAAAGAAAGAAAGAAAGAAAGAAAGAAAGAAAGAAAGAAAGAAAGAAAGAAAGAAAGAAAGAAAGAAAGAAAGAAAGAAAGAAAGAAAGAAAGAAAGAAAGAAAGAAAGAAAGAAAGAAAGAAAGAAAGAAAGAAAGAAAGAAAGAAAGAAAGAAAGAAAGAAAGAAAGAAAGAAAGAAAGAAAGAAAGAAAGAAAGAAAGAAAGAAAGAAAGAAAGAAAGAAAGAAAGAAAGAAAGAAAGAAAGAAAGAAAGAAAGAAAGAAAGAAAGAAAGAAAAGCTATGAGAGGGAAAGCATTTATATGCCTATTACACATGAAGAAAACAGGAAATTACAGCTCTTGTCACTTGAACACCTGATCCAAAAGATTAAACTGTTCTTTGGTTTTGTCCCTCAATGACTTCATTCATTTACTGTGGAAATTGCACAGAACACTTCTTGCCTCTGAGTGTATGTTTTCTGCTAGCTTCAGTGCCTTCTGTTAGCTAGTAGTTCTTCAGTATGGGAATTTTGATCTCCAGGGCCCTGTGAAGAACAAAATAACTGAAGCCATGACTGACATCCTGTCACCTAGTGGCAATTCTTCTTGTTTTGCAAAATAAGTTGGTAAAAATGGCCTGTCTTTAGATGTGCTACTTTTTAACATAGTATATGAGTTCTACCTCATTACTCCAACACCATGTCTTGAAGGAGTAGTTCTCACCTGTCTCACCCAGTAACCACCAAACTTGAGCAGAACATTTTTATACCTTCTTGTTTTATACAGAATTCCTCATTTCCTGTAATGTGAATTATTTTCTCCATGGATATATTTTTCTATCACAGTATGTTTATTTAACATTCCTTATGAACATGTTCATTCAGTATGAACACTGACTAGCGATTGTTTCCCTTCTTGATACTGACTGATTTTCAACAATCTGTTTCTGGCAGGATAGTATTAAACCTTCAAAACCTTTAACTTAAGATACTATGAATAAAAAAAGAAGATATATATAATGTTTTATAATGCATAGGTAAATTTTATTCTATTTTGATCATTTTTTACTATGTTCTTCTTGGTCATTATTTCTAAATTTTCTTATCAGTGCTCTATTGAATCCTTTTACAAGAAACCATGTTTATACTCAGAAAAGGGTTCTGAAAAACATTGTAATCAAATTTTCTGCATCAGTCGTTACTTAATAATCACTCAGAGTTTCACCACCCTTGCTATCTAAACCTCCTAGTTAGTTTGCAAACTTTTCAGTGTTATGTAGAGTTTGTCATAATTATCATACTTCAGTTTGGCGTTCTCACTCTCTGACTGGTTTTTTTCAAGGAGGAAATGCCTAATCTGTTTTCATTCTTGTTTATGTTTGGAACATATATCAAGAATCCCACTAAAACACTTCTTTTCCTCTGAAAAGGAAACAGCTTTAACAATATTCCTAACTGCTTCTTTATGCATCATGGTAAACTCCATCACTCCACTTTCTCAGAAAGAAAATTGGCATCAGCATTGATTTTCCTTAGCTTGTGCTCAGGTGGTAGACTTGTCCTTTTAGCTTTTAATTATCTTTGAAACCTTGTGATGATACAATGTCTCTCTATATCAATGATGGATGTGATTAAAATGTTAAGTCAAAGCAGTTAGAACAACGTAGAGGATACGTTGTTGGTTTCCCAAACGTAAAAATGGCGTAAAATAATGACTGAGATTTTTTAGTACTTTCAGTCACCACAGGCAGATTAGGTCAGAAGTCTGAAGACAGCAAAACTATCAAGATTGCTGCACAATAGTCTTTGTATACATCTGATTAAACAAGAGACATTGTTCTTTGTCCTAGAATCCCAGACTGACAGTTTCAGTCTTACAGCTGGGTTAGATAAAATGTTGCTGTGTAGTCTGTGTCACCACAGACACCCTGTCAATATTCATGTCCTTGTATGAAAATCTGCTACTGTATGATTGGAGGAACGTGACTATGAAATACTTTCTTACTAAGGTATGAATGAACCCTTTTCACCATGCCATGCTTCCCATTGCAATGGCTAGTTCAGCCAGGTGGACAATTTAATTCCTACACCAATGATACTTTTTGCTCCCTCTGTAATTTGAGCACACATACCGTGGTCATTTAAAAATTTAGTCCATACTGTGTGATAAGATCAAAGTTATAATGAGCAGCAAATCTAGACACTTTCATATCCACTGAATAGTGCTTTTTTATAAGGTGGTCTTATAACTATTTAGAACGACAGTATTATATGATTTCAACTCTGGTTTGAAAGTTACAAACTTTAAATTAGACACAAAATAACATTTTTTTCTTTTACTCTTTTATTCTTTTTTTTTTTTTTTTTTTTTAAATGAGTTTTGAATTTCAACTTTACAAAGACCAGATTGGGCATGGGAAACATGAAAGCCTGATTTATTCACAGAACTTTCACACTGTCACAGTTTGTGAAGCATCAGGTTGGTTGTTCATGGTGTTAGGGCACTACGATTGTCATTTCAGTTTTTCTGCCTTTCATTTTACATTCTTTTTAATGGTATGGTTACACTGGCCACACCATAAAAAAGAAAACAATATTTGCATTTAGAATGCTGTAAATACCCTATTCCTTTGGGTATACTCACAAATATACCCATTTGTATAAATCAAGATAAGATACTGAAAGCAATTTGATAGTACTAAATTCAAAATGTTACAAGAATGTGGTCTAGCAGTCACTAGGAACTTAACTCAGGCTACTTATGCCACACTGTCTAGAGTGGAAAATTAAAATGACACATTTAAGAGATAAAGACAATCTTGTCCTTATTCAGCTTCAGGGTTCCTGCCAGTTTCTCTTATGAGGTGTAATGTAATATTGCATACACATCTACTATAAACAGTAAGACTTTTATAGATATGTCAAAGGATACCATTTGATGAGAAATAAAATAAATTACAATCTTGTAAAAGTTCTTTAATTTATTCTTATAGGTATTTCCCTCTGAAAGACATGGAACAAAAAGTAAAGCCTGAATATTTTGCTTAGTGTCTAATCAAGGTAATAAACTATAGTTTTCGATTATGGGAGATAAAAATTCTGCCCTTAGCTAAACTAATAAACAGTGTCATTAGAGCTTATGTAATTTTAATTAATGAATATCTAGAGTTTTTAGACTATTTTATTTCTGGTTAGTGGGTCTCAGTGACATACATGAGTGTGTAACTCTGCTCTTTCTCTGTTTCTTTGGGTTACTTTCACCTTTGGTTCTCAGAGCTGTTGTAAATAGTTTGCCCCTGGGTTTTGTTTTGATTTGGTTTTTATTTCTTTGTCATCTGGCTCAATCATTACTTGATTTTCTTACAAATATGAAAAAATACCACTTGAGGCTACAATAGATGTTTTCAGACTTCCTTTAAAACAACAGAGCCTCCTCCCATCTCCTTTTGATAATGACATCAAAAAAACATTTATGGTTTAGAGATACTTGGCAAGTTACTGCATTCCTTTCCTATCAAGTTTTATGGCTTTTATATAGCCAACATAACCCATTTAATCTCATACTCATTCTATACATACTTTTTTTACTGGTATTTTCCTGCATACCCTCTTATAATTAGGAACTAGGCCCCTGAGGGCCCAATTAGCCAACATGTGAATGTAATTATAACCCTTGAAATGTTCTTTTCCATGTGTGTCTGTGATATGACTTTGACCATGCATAATGTGAACCTACTCACAAGGAAAGCTAATCCCCTAATCATTTGCAGAGAGAGCTTTTCTCAGATTTATAGGAGGAATACAAATGGGTATAGAATAATCATACTCCAGATAGTGTAGTAAATGTGTAGTGCTCCTGTGGCAGTATTCAAGAAATAATCCAAGTTTCAGAGTTATTTAGTACCTCTCTACTTCCATTGAATTGTAAATTCTGTGACCTTGCTAATGTGTCAATAATATCTGGATTTACTTTACTTCTGGGATTTTAAAACTTTATTTAAATATTTGAGACATTACCTACACATTGTTCTAACGCTTTGCTAAGGCAAGCAGTTACAGATATTCTGATTATCAGTCTCTAGAATATGGGTAAAATAAACCACAAATTTTTGAAACAATATTTTCTGAAGTCTGTTTTCTTAACGTTATTTTTGTCACAATCTCTGAATTAATGGTGGCAAATCTCTTAAGCATCTCGATATTTTTATTTTACTTCCCACACCTGGGTAAAACCTTTCTTGAAAAAAAATTTTTCAGATTTTTTTTTAAGAACTGTTACTGAAATGAATAGTAAACATTAACTTGCATAGACAAGCAAGTATGATACAAAATTAAAAGTCTTCTGAGCTAATACCTAGTTATTTTATGTTGGCTTCCTCATTATATGTCTGCAAGATAAAAACCCCACAGGAAAATAAATGTCTCCAATATTAATATCTAGCATTATGTTAATAATATCCTCATTGGGTTTGACTAGGTTAGGAAAAAATCCATGTACCAACTGTAAAGAAAAATAACAATTTTTCTTTGGAAGGAGGTTTATCTCTGAATACAAATCATGTACAAAATATGTATGGAAAACCACATAACCAAAACTCATGAGAATATATTGAAGCTAACAACTTTACATTGACAGCTTAATTGTCAAAATGGCCTTTTATTGGGTCTTTTTGAGTTTTTCTACTTCATCTCTAAAGGCCTTTAATCATAAGCTTACAAACAAGTCTTGGAAATACATGTCTGTTTAAATTGACTCCTCTGAGATGTAGCAGGCTGGCGTTATGGGAGAGACTTGGCGTATCAAAACTACTTGTGGTTGGCACCTTCCTTTTTCATTAAAAATGAAGCACTACAGCAGATGGGCATCGAAGATATTTTTAAGATTTACGTGCCAGCCCATGGGAGGGCTCCAGTGCAAACAGTTCCACTACAGAGAATCAGAGCATGCTAGGTCAGGGAAGGGGACCAGACAGCCTGTTTGTCACACATTAGGATCCTTTCATGCATTTGGTGTTGTTAAATTTCATTCTGCCTGTGCAAACAAGTCATTTTAATAGGGGATGCTTACATCTCTCAAGTGCTTGTCCTGTACCAAATATAGAGTTTAAGAAATAATATAGTAAAATGAACTGAAATAAACAACACTCCACAAATAAGGTTTTTAGCCATGTGACATCCTGGCTGCAAATGGCACGTTTGGTCTCAGGATTAATTTCTCAGTTTGGCTCTATGCTCAACAAGACGGGAATATTGCCACCGACTTCAGTTGGCATTAGAAAAATCAGTCCCTTCAGTGAAGAGAACTTCTTTTCAAGCCAGTCTTCCACTGTGTGTCATTAGATATAACCAAGGGAAGTATGGAGCCATTTAAGGATGAATTATATCTAAAACTACACTGAAAAGACACAGTCTTTTTAAAATTTCTCTTGATGTAACTATTTAAAGAAGTTATTTATTTCCTTGATTTAATTTTTACCAATTGATTTATGCCAACTGCAATCCTTCAGTATTCAAATACTAAAGCTGTTGGGAGCCCTTGAAGAGTTTAAAAATATGAGCAATTTTGACTGTTGTTTCTGTGAGTTCTGTTAAGCTTTCACATTCATCATGGCTAGACTTCACGAATGAAGATTTGGGAGCTTTCACATTACATACTTACCAGACTGCTATACCAGGCTGAGTCTGCTTGCTGTCTTCAAGGTCTGATTAAATAATCTCTGTGCCACACCACTGTGTCTCCAAATGTCCTCTTTACTCATCTCTAATGTTACGAGCCTTCTGTTTTACCACTTCAACATTCACATTGAATTGGTCTTTGCTTAGAGTTTCCGAGAAAATAATTGGGTTTTGTTGTTTATCTGAATGTAAATCTGGTTTGGTTTTCTGTATGCGTGGCTATTACAGTTAACTTAAAGAAAAAAATTAAACAAACCCCCAAAACCAACAGGCCCAAGATTCTTTAATGCATTGTGACCCAGAGCCACGTCCCAGTCTTATTTGAGATTTTCTCACAGTGGCCTGCTATGGCACCTCCTGCAGCATTTGGTGATCACTAGCAATTTTGTTTCCTGGTTGTAAAATTGCAGGTCTCTTCACTTGGCTGCTAAAGAGCTTGTTTATATCTCTGTGGATTCTACTCGCATTATGCAGTTGGACCAGCAGCAATAACTGTAGCAACAATGCCTCTATCAAGAACTGAGGAATCAGCAGAAAAAGCAACAGCAAAAGCCAGTTATTCATCATAATCATCATCATTAGCAGAAACATGAGATCCAGAATGAATTCCTACAGGACATATTTGTTCTAAACAGCCAGTGCTTTCAATGGTCAGTGTGCTGCTTTTGTAAGGCAGAGGAAGCAAAACCAATCTGTTTTGGGTAGTAAGGTTGTTGAGCTTTTTATTTCAGTGGTGGTGGGGAGGGATGAGAGAAAGATGGAGGTGTTTTCTCTTTAAATTAGAAAAATAATTTTAATCCTTTTTATCCAAAAGGTCATCAATTCTCCATTCAAAAGATTAAGCATAAATGGGTGCTGGTATATTTCAAGTTTTATGTAATAAAATTCTAATTTTAGGGAACAGAGCATTGATTTGTTGACACTGAATTTTAAGTTACTTGTGTAATGAGTGGTGAAAAGTAGGATCCTGAGTACCTTGAATCACTGTCTAGGGAAGCTATTCTGTCTCCTTCAGCTATGAAGAGATCTTCACTCTGTTAGATGTTACTAATAATAGCAGGAGTAAGTGCCCCCCTTTGCATTAATGAAGTTCTAGCTATGCATACAAGGGCAAATTTTATGGGTGGAATCGTATCAACAATGCACACATTGTAATGCAAGGATAAGGTTCATCATACTAAAACCTAGGGCATAGTAAGACAAAACAAAAGAAAAAAAATGTCAGTAGAGCTGAAAAACTAACAACATTGACATTAGATGGGGAAAAAGACACCTCAATCGAGACTTCAGTTGCTCAAAAGCTGGAGTAGTAAGAATGTAATATCAGAAGATTTACTTCTAATGAGAAATTAATCACCTGTATTACTGAGGTGAAAGTATAGTGAATAAGCAAATAGTCTATTCCCTATAAAAAAAGTGAAAGATTCTTCCCTAGACTGCTGGGTTGCAACAATCCTTGAAATACAGACGAAATAAACAGCAGTTACCAGGGAAGAACCTGACTGGAAAAGAGTAACTCACGCTGAGATTCATAGTGCTGTTACTGGCTCAGCTCTCTCTGCATGACACTGCAAGTGCTACAAAGCAGCTCTCTGTTCATTGGAGTTTGGCTTTTTCTGATATGGTGTTACTTTGTTCTTTTTATAAGTAGGGGATGGTTTTTATATTTGGAGCTGACTTTGACTTAGTACAGGGACAATTCTCATTCCTCATGAAGGACTACATTGTTTGGTTTTATTTCCAATCTGAAAATTCATAGATACAGAAAGTCTACAAAGATTTGCTTCTGCTAATATACTGTGCAGTCTCACAAAGTTTTCTTTGGTGTTTATTGCGAATCTCTTAGTGGTTAAAGTAAAAAGTTGCTGAATTTAAAAGGAGATGAAGTCAAATCAACTTCCTTTCTACTGACGTGAAAGGGTTTTAGTGCATCAATCCCAGAATGTACACGCACAACATTTCAATTTGTTAAAACATTATCATTAATATTTTAATTACTAATGAATACTTCGAACCTATAAATATTTATTAAACAAAGTTCACACGATTTCAGTGTTTTATGTTCTGACTGGGCCACAAAGAGACCCAGTGAACTACAGTTTTACTGATGAGAATTCTATTATTTGTTCAAAAAGGGCAAAATTTTAAGAGTCATATATCACATGCCTATGAAGTTATGCCATCATGCTCTTCTATATAAGTGCATTGAAATCAAAGAGAAATTATATAAAAAAGAATATTTTGGAAGAATAGTTTAAAATTCTAAGGAAAGTAATCATATCTGATAAATCCTATCAGTTTCCATAATATTAGTTGCTCTTGTTTTTTAAAATGAAACAATTTTCAACCTCCAAACAATGTGAATCACTAAGTATTTTGTGTGATTCTATTTACACAATTTTCAGAGCATGACAGTTGGAAAGGATTTAATCTATTCTAACACGTTACATTAAGTTAAATATTTGGGGAAAAACCCCAAACACAAGCAATTGATTGTTCTCAGCTCTAATATCTGAATACAAGAGTGAATTCAATTGTCAAAAGTGTGGTGAATAAGGGACATGATGAAAATATGCTCAGAAATAACGAAAGGCGCAGTGAACACTAAAGAGTTGTGTTTTCTTCTTTAGTCAAATATTTTACTAGAGTAAGGGGATCTTTCCTGACATAAGTTCACAGCAAAGCTAGAACTGATATTTTTTGCATGAGGTATAATTACTGTCGAAATCCCTTGCTTTAGCTAGTTTTATGGAATTTAAAAGTAGTTTCATGGCTGCATGAAGTCACACAGCATAGACAGCTGCACTGAAACAAGCAAGTAATATAAATGGATGTCAGTGAAAAATGAAGCACTTGTTACAAGTTATTTAAATATGAGTTTATACAGATATGGATACTTAAAACAGCTATATCTGAGTTTTAGTTATCTAACTTGAAGAAATGTGTTTTTTAAATTGTTGTGTGTTGGCCTAACCCAGCCATGGTTTCAGACAGTACAGCTCTATAAATAGCTTTTATTTTCATGTTTTTAATATGTTCTCTTTCATTTCATGTGTTTGCACATTCCATCATCATTCTGTCTATAGAAATATACAAGTGAAAATTGAGGTGCAAAAAATTGCTATCTTTCTAACGTATACTTCATACTCAAATGCTCTTTTATATTGTTTATATTATTTAACATAAATATGTTAAAATAAAGTTGAAACTTCTAAGTCTGTTGTGAAATTCTTTCCTAGTGAACGCAAAATTAAGCGATACTTGAGAACTGTATTTGTAGTGAAATCCCAACTATGAACACATACAAACAGTGATAAGGGACATCAACCACTTTTAGCATCATAGCAATTTCTCTTCTGCTTGCTTTCTTTTCATTTAACTGGCTCACAAAATAACACCAAATGTTGAAATCACCACACTGTTGAGAACAAATACTCCTTTTTTGCATTTGTATGCCAAAAAAATCTGAAACTTGCCCCTTAAAATACAGCAGTTGTATACATTGAAACCTCCTGTTTGCCCTAAATAGTTCCTGTATTGTACCACATAAATGTAAGTGGACTGAGTGAAATGAAATGAATTATTATAATCAATCATGTTTCATATGCTTGTGGCCAAGTAGAAACTATTGTGGCAGATGAGGTACAGAGGCAGAGGAGCAAATGCTTTTCCTAAGCTGCTTATAATCTAAATGGATGAGATAGAAAATATGAACGAGGGAAAAGATTTAGCACAAATGAATGAACACAGAGATGATAGGAAGTGGATACATTTTGCTAAATGTTTTTATATGAAAATAGATGAAAGATTTATCAGGAGGGGATCAACTGACAGAAACATGCAAGAAAAGTGAGGGCTCTGTAAGTGTGAGGTAGGAGTGGGGAAAATGGAAGATGGAATCAACATGGCAGGAATCTAAAACTAAGGGACAGAAAGGAGACTTCTTTCCTTTATTAGTATTTACCTGAGTCCATCCAGGTACATTTTCTCAGTTTGGCTTTTGTATAATGGTGTAGGGAGAAAGTGGTAAAAGATGGCAGTGAATGAGGGAGGCATCACTTGGACTCATAAAAAGGGGGATGTTTGGCACAATGACAGGCACGGGCTGTGGGGAAAAAAAAAAAAAGAGACATGAAAAGATTGATATATCTCTAATTTATGCATTTTCTAAGAACACGTGCTCATTAAGTGGTCTTCATACACAATCTGTAAATGTGGCTCAGCTGTCTCTCCATAATAATACAGGCACTTTTCATTGGAGAAACTTAAGTGCTTGCAAAAGATATTCCTCAGAAATTTTGGACATCTTTTAGCTAAATCCCAATAATGTTTTACTTTCAAAAGCTGAAAAAGAAACATAAATAATAAATAAAATACTGATCTATCCCTGTGTATTTGACTAGAAAGTAGATTAAAATCTTAAAATACTGCTGAAGTTATCAGGGCAAAAAAAGAGTCAAATGTAGAGGCTGAAACCAATTAAAGCTTTCAGTGTCAGGTAACAGTATTTTCTCTGGAGCTAATCCATGCATATTGCATTTATCATCTAAACAGCTCTAGCACTACAACTAGTGATGATATTATATAGCCAAAAGAAAGGGGAAAAAAAATCTTACAGATGATCATTTATCTGCCTTCTTCCGTCTCCTTTTCTTCTTGGAATGCCATTTACATTTAGCTCACATTTTAAAGAAAAGGAACGCAAAAAGCAGACAAGGATTCAACTTTTACTTCAGTCATTCTATCCCCTCCTTTTTTCTCTTTGTTTTCTGCAACACTGTTAATTTTAGAAAGAAATTCTAAATTGACATTTAAATGGTGGCACGGCAATCTCATTCTCTGCTTTGTGAAACGGTCTCTGAAATGTACAATTATGCTGTCATCCTTAGCACTCCACATTGGACAGAGTTTAATTATTAATGTGTTTCCCTCAGCGAATGACTCGATCATGTCACAACTCTAGACAAATACAGCTAATGCAAAATCATAAAATATTCACTTGAATACTGCTGAACTGACAGGAAATTAATTCTATGAACACTTTTGATATTACCAGAAAATTAGTTTCAAATGCATAAGACTGAAATAAATGTGTTCATAATTTGCTCAAGGGTAACGCTCATCTTGCAATCAGTTGGTGTCTTTTTATAAATGTTACAAGTATTCAACATGGCTTTATGATAAAGAGGACAGTTAATGTAATGTATTATTTGTAGACTGTATTTCCCTTGTAAACAGCAGGGAGTGAAGAATTGCTCTCTCAGAAATATTTAAACTCTAGAAATATTCTTCTATTTATCATTTTGTGCATACCAAAAATACACCTATTTTTATGTAGTCCCAGGAGGGGGCAGGAGTTCAGGAATTTTGTAACAGTGACATGATAGCCTTTCACATCTAAATTATTGGGTTGAGTTTTATTAGCCAGATTGGAAGTGATTGAAACTCATTATAAGCCTGAAAGTTGAAACCAACATAGTCAGTGGAAAAGGATCAGGCTTTCCTTACAGGCAAATGTCTTTGTAGAAAACATCACTATCATAGTGTACTCTCCAGCTGGATGAATAGAAATGCAGATGAAATGTGACAATTTGCATGCACAAACCCAGCAAGTTCAGTTGCTGTTACTTGTGGCATACCATTTACCAGAATTAAGGGAGCCTGAAACCCGAAGAAAAGCATTTCCAACAAAAGTAATTATGGTTTGAAAGGCTGACATGCATGTGCATAATGTGTATTTACCATACCATTTCCTATGTGCCTGTTCCAAAGTGCTTGTTTCTTGTCTGGCTTTCCATGTGGTTAATCGCCCTGACAGCATGTGAGACACCACATGCAATGGGTTACCATGAGCAGAGGGCAAATGCTTCAGTGGACTACTTGTCACTGAACCAGGGACAGTGGCTTTATCTCTTAGATTACTTGGCAGATAATCCTGAAAAACAAGCCCTAGCTCAGGAGTCATTTTCAACCAGGAAAAAGTATTTGGAAAAAATATTATTCACAACAAATAATTTAATAGCTCTCATGGGCACCTTTGGAAAGTTTCCTCAGAGAGGCCTAGAATGAAATCACCATGGAGACTAAACTGTTTTTCAGGTCTAATCCTGCATTCATTTTTGCAACAGTGACCAAAGTTATGCAAATTATGTATGATGAAACTAGTGAGGCCAAGTTAACTGAGAGAGTTGGTATAATAATTATTGACAGTGCAAGGGACAACCCTTTCTAGTCTGCTGTTCTTAAAATATAAGAGGAAATTATTACCAAAATTTTCAAGAGATGATCACAAGGTAGGAAAGATGGTTGTCAAGTCAACTGCTTCAGTATTTTGCAGTGGAAAGTTGTTTCTGTCCACCATTCTGTAGAACTGCAGCAGATGATGAGAGGGAGAACTGATTCCCAATGAGCTTGTGATCTGCCAACAGAAAGCCCAACTATCTGTTTATCCATGTTTCTGGAAGACATTTTAATGTAGAAAAAGAGAGGGGTCTTCTATTTTCCTGAACAGTTCACCTGGAAATTCCCCAAGCACTGCATCTATTACAAGACAAAGTCTTTTTACATTTTGCCTGCAACATTTGAAACTGGAGACTAAAAAAGATATTATCAGGACATCTTTTTTGCTCTGTCTGCATGGCTGCATAATAAATACATCATTATAAATATGCAGTGTCATTAGTGAACATCAGTGGATTGCACAGTTTAACTGCTTAAACTTTATATTAAAAATTAGAGGAAATGAGAGTATTCATTATGCTATAATGCTGCTTCCTATCATGACAAATAGGACAAGTTCTTAGAATTAAGATGTCTGTACAACAAGGAAAGTACAGTACTGAGAGTACTTGCACTGTGTGGGAAGAAAAATCCAGCAGATTACATGATAATAAAGAAGGCAAGCAAGAGACAATAACTTTCTCCAGCTGTAATTGGTTTGCTAGGTGTTTTAGTTGAAACTGCCATAAAGTTAAATTTAAAGTGCACACATCTTGCATAAACAAGAAGTTTACATGCTAGAACACACTCCAAACAAATAGTAACTTCTCTTGAGTTTTCGTTTGGGTTTTTTGTTTGTTTGTTTTAATTTTTTTTACTGTTTCCAGATAAATGATTTTGTCTAATACCCATACATGGTATTAGACATGGGCAGTACATGCTGACACTTTCAGTTAGTACATCTCAAATAAGGTATCAAGAAATTGGAACATGGTTCCTAGTACACATTTGGTTCCACAGAAGTAGTAAATTATTCAGCATCAGTCTATGGATGTCAGTGAGGGACAGGCTACTCAAAAGTATTTAAGTAATCATACATAATTAGTTCTTTAGAATTATTATTTAAGAGGGAAAATAAAAACAAATAACAAAACCAACCAAACAAAAATTCTAACAAACCAACAACCATAAAATCCCAAAGCAAATTAAACAAAACAAAACAAAACAAAACAAAACAAAAAACCAAAACCAAAACCAAACAAAACAAAAAAACCCCCCTCCTATTACTATAAGGAAAAATCCCAAAGCCTGGAGTGGCTGTTTTGATCTATGTTTGAAGCAAAGCTGCTGTAAAAGGGAAAAAGAGATGACATTAGGAGGTGACTATGCAGGGCAACAGGCAAGAAAGGAATAAGGTGTTATTCACGGAACTAGTAAAAGAGCCTCTTATTAACTTGAGCCATCACTGATTTATCTTCCCTACCTCACAGCTCGGTGTGGATTTGTAGGCAAGAGATATAGATGGAACCAATACTGTAGTTTTCATATCCTAAATCTGCTTAAAGAGAAGAAGAAATAAGTAATTTTGAAAACTTCCTTCAGATTCAGAAAAAGACTGTATTGAAAGCACAGGTTTTAAAAATCAGATTTAAAAAATAAAAAAAATAAAAAAAATTACAAACCTTGAGTGGGATGAATTTCCATGTTGCTATCTACTTCAAGCTGGCTGCTCCTGGTAGACAGTGTTTCTAATTTCACTTTACTACAAATCCTGAAACCTCATTCTGTATTTCCTGAGACTTTCAAATTCATAGAAAGCACTATTACTCGTGGAAAACTATTATAGATTGTAATACTAATGTATATATTCATTTAGCATATGGAAATCTTCCTATCAAAAATGGAGGTTGTGTCTTGGAATGAACAGACAACATGTATGCAATCTATGTCTTCTGTACGCCTAAGTCTTGGGACCTCAATGCTTGCTTTTTAATGCTTTTCTTCCCTCCCTTAGCATTGCTGTGCACATCTACACCACAACTTCAGCTCCTTTCAGGTCTTGTTTTCTTTTAACCTCTTTGGATTTCACTGAAAATACATTTACTAGAACAAACGAGAGGAAGATGTGAGTCACTCTGCCAAGGACAAAAAAAAAGAAGTTACATTCTGTGCACTTCAAGTTGCACTGGCATGTCCAGAGAGGCATTAGCTGAGTCTGAGGAAGTTCTGACTGGGTCTTCAGCAGCTCACTACTCTGCCCTGCTACATGAGCTTAAAAGTGTCAGCTGGAAAACAGCTGGAAAGTGGAATTTTGGGCAAATCATGTTCAGTATCTGTGATGTAAGACAGTATATATAGTAAACAGGGAACAGTATATGATAAGACTATTACCAGAATAAAAAATTCAAGATAGCATATTATTGATTGAATTTGGAACCCTAAACAACTCCTTCCAACCTCTTAGAGTAATGAACCTATTTATGAGTTTTCAAGCAAGTTTATTTTCAAATTCTTACTATATGCACTTGCTAATTTCGTTTCTCATTGACAATATCTACATAAGCATCCTTCCAAATAATGCTTTTAATTATTTTCATTTGTTCAGAGTCTGCATGCTACAAAATCAGTTTTGGTTGGTTTATATTAATGGTTCATGATGTAGTGAGGATGAGTGTGAACAGCAGAAATGTCTTGTCCCTTCCATTATTTGACCAGGGCAGGAGGCTGCAGAGGTGAGGACAATGGGCTGTGGCACCTGCTCCTCATTCTGCTGCAAAACCTCAGAAATGCCAGCCTTTCTACCCTTCTCTCTAAATACTTCCAATCCAAGCTGAAGCCTAAATTGGCCGCTAAACCTGATATTACACTGAGACTTTAGAGGAAAAGAAGGAAAACTTTATGGAGACAGAGGCTTTAATTCCTTAGCCCAGTTCTGTTTGCTCATTTGCCTTCTATTTTCTGTGATCTTTTGGCAATTTTCTCTCTTACAGTAGCATGGCTTTGTGGTCTGCTCATCAATTTCACTACACAGTTTAAAAATCCTTGTAGCAAAAATTAAATCTTTACAGATTACCAAATAATGATGGCAGTCTCTGCTGGAGTCCTCTGACGTCAGCCCCAGATGGGACTTCAGCATGATGGTTTCAGCAGCAGATCAGGAAAGGCATGCCATGGGTAGTATTAACGGAACAGTCATTGTCAGGTTTATTTCCATGTAAATGACATGCCATAATTTTTAAATACCACTAAAGTGTGGGATTTTAATCTACCAAATGAAGTTTTTTTTCTTCAGGGAAACGAAGTGCTCATTTTAAGAGTATTTTTTCATAGATTCTTGCACCAACATGACTGAATTTGTAAACTGTTGATATTATTACTGTGAACTTTTATTTTACAGCATGGCACATAAGTTAATAATGTGCAGTTTTTTGGACAATGCAAAAAACTATGACCTCCTCCAGAAAGTCTCTCCCTGAACAGCTGAATATTCTTCTGTTAATATTGTGGGGAGTTTGGGGATTTTTTTCCCCAAATGTTTTCACAAAGTAGCTTAAATCGATTACTTGCAAACATAAGGTGAACATTCCCATCCTGATCCTTCATTTTTATTGCAGGAAAAAACTATAGCAAAGAGTAATAAATACAAAGGTCTACATAGAAAATTTTCATTATGTGTGTCCATATTTCTTCCTATAATGGCTGTATCTGAACAAAAAAGACCTGTCTTCAGCTGGTAGAAATCTCTACTGCCTTATTATAGGGCCAGCTGGGAATATTTTGACAGAACATTTTATCAGAGATTACAAAATGCCAATGCGTCCAAGTAAAATGTTTTACAGAAACTTGACAAATTTGACAATTATATTTCAGGAAGAAAAAGGCATTCTGTTAAGGTCAGAAAATTTTGTTTTGACACTTTCAAACTGAAATGTTTGGCAAGCTTTTTTAATGATTTTCATTTGAAAATTTGTTTTGTATTGAAGCTCAGCCTTTTCATCAGAGAAAAAAAAAAAAAAGAGAGAAAAAATGGCTTCATAGAAAGTTTTGAAAGAATCATCGTTATGCTCAGTATGGTATGTGATGAAAAATACAACTTCTAGATAGACATTTGCTTCTTGGGGAATTCCATATCAACTTCAAAGTACCTGGATTAACACAGATGAAGATTTAATTCTCCTAAGGCTTCCTTTATACCAAAGAGAGAGACTTTCCTGTATCACTAGGGATCAGTAAATAGGCAACAGCCAAAAAAGATTACTAATTAAGATTGCTACAAAAAGAGGTGTATGTGTGAACCCTTGTGTATAAAGGTAATTCAACAGCAGATCAGTATTTTCTGTTGAACTCTCAGAGTAGGAAATTGCCTTTGAATGTCTTAGTGCAAGGAAAATTTGAAAGGGTGGATAATACTGAGCCTATTTTGCCTACAACTTAAACCTTCAACTGCAAAGAAAAACTTAATTTCCCTGATTTGTTAAAGCTTGCTTTATAGACAGGTAGAAGGCTATGCCCAAGTCTCAGTTTTAATGGGTTATTTATATTGCCAATGTTGTCTCACTCAGAGAGCAAACTGATGGGAATGCTCCATCCAGTGAGTGCACTGCAGTTAGCTCTGCTCCAGAAAGCTATGGCAAAAGGAGAAGTTATTTGAAAAGGTGGTCTACGATTTTCAGATCTGAACTAGACTCTAATGTTGCATGCATTTAAAATAGTTCCCTCTCTGCTCTTCCTGTCCAAAAAGGCTTTGCACTGAATGTGTTGAGAGGGAAATGAGCTGAATATTGCAACAAATGCAGGATGGAGCTGATAAAAGAAGAAAGCATGGTTTGTATTAAAGAATGAAACACTATAAATTCCATTCATGTGTGTTATCTGAAAAGACAATTTTGCAAGCAGTAAAAATTCAGCACCAAGTATAAAAATATGTCTCTGCAATACAGTTCTCCTTCTCATAGACAAGTCTGTTGCTTCTTCCTTCTTTCTGTAGGCTACCCTTTCTTTTGGAACCATTGAGAGTATGAGGGTCACTTTATTTTTTGTTTCAGAATGAGTAGCTTTGTGTTTCCTTTATAAAGATTTCCAGGCTCCTGTGTCTTTTCTTTCACTCCTCACAGATCTTCCTTCTTTTTTTCCTGATGTCACCAGTCTTCTCTTTCCTGCCTGATTTTCACACACATCCTCCACATTGGTGATATATGTGCAAAAGACTGTTCTTAATAAATAACACCTAGAATAAAAAATAATTTATATAAACTATTACTTACCTGAAACCATTTTTTTTCTGACAAAACAATGGAAAATATATTTGCTGAGTAAATGGGACTAGACCTGCCCTATTGTTTTCATAGCAATAAAAACAGTAAAAACTCTGATTTGGTGTGAATACAGGTTTTTCATAGGGAAAGTTTCTAGGTCTCCTAGGTCCTAGAGTCTGGAAACTAAATTTTTCTGCAAGTGTAATTCTCCTTACAGGAATCTCCAAAACTGAAAAGGGAAAAGATACAAAATCTGTCTGGGAGTTGCACTACAGACTGCTCTTATTCCCTTTCCCAGCCCAGAAAAGGCCAAATCATCAATGTAGGTATTTAGAAAGTCCATAGAAGGTGTGTATTGTAATTAATGGACATCAAAAGAAACCTAGTTTTACTCCTGCTAGGGACGTAAATGTGATAGGATTGAATATTTGAAGGTCAATGAGAGTTAATATTTTATTTTCTAAATATTTTGGAGACTACGTGGGTACTGTCATAGGATGTTCAAACAGTTTTGAAAGAAAATGATTGCAAGTTGTTAATTTTATGTAAAAAATTAGTTCTGTTTAGGCCTGCAAATCTAAAAGAATATTGCAGCTAGATCTGATCAAATTCTGTCATTTCATGAAATCAGAAAGTGGAAATTAATAAATTCAGTTATGTATTTGTTCAAAAATCTAAGCTAGCATTGGGTTAAAGCCTGATTTATCAAATTTGAACTTTTTGTTTTCTTTTATTGGGAAGGAGCAGGCTTTCTATATTTTCCATTTCTTCTTCCTATCTTTTGAAAAAAACATTTAACACACCCTAATGAAACCATGATATTGCCACTACAACAACACATATCAGTTCTCCCAGAAATGCCTGCTCTGTATATAATGTATATAATATTTATAATATATAATAAATATAATATTTATTTAAAAACATACACGTATGTACATTGTGATAATGTATGTATGTTATACATTATAGATTATATATATTATATATATTATATAATGTGTGGATGTTATAATTTTATAATGTATGTATATTGTTATAATTACAAAATGTTGCATCCTTTGAGGACTTTCTCCATGATTTCAATCACTCAACTTTTAATGACAATATTTTAAAAGGCAATCAGATGGATGAACCTTGCTAACCTGTAAGAAAAACAGAGACTAACATATGTGTTAAGAATGGCAAGTTCCATAATTAATTTATAGCCCAGTGCTTGGAGGCAGCCATTAACACACCTTAGCATAAAAATATGCACGGTTCCATAAAACTGCTGGTCTTCACACATTGCCAAAATAATTGAGATTGCAATGAATCATCCTTTAACTATAGTCTTTGGAGAACTGAGGATGTTGCAGCAAATTAATAGACTGTTTTCCCTATTTAAGTATCTGTAGTGAAGTCATTATCTAAAGGCTCAAAGTTCCATTGTGCTTAAAATTAAGCAAACTGCAACTACTTTGGGAATGAAAATTCAGTAACTATTTTGTAGCCTGGAATCACAGAATCGTAGACTGCACTGGGTTGGAATGGACCTCAAAAGACCTAGTTCACACCCCCATGCTGTGGGCAGGGACACCTTTTGCTGGATGAGGTAGCTCAGAGCTCCATTCAACCTGGCCTTAAACACTTCCAGGGATGGGACATCCACAAGTTCTCATGCAGCACAACAGTTTAGAATAGTAGATATGAATGATTGTCTTTATTTTGAACCACAGATTTAGGCTTTAGCACAAACCAATGACTACCTTCGCTATACCCAGAAGATTAGGACTGAAACACTTGAGCTGTTTCTTATTTAGTAACTTTAAGTAATTGTGTACTTGTTATATATCTTCTCTTAAACACCAGAAGATATCATTAACAGGATGTGTTAATATCCAGTAAGTGTTACTGTATCTGCATTTTTATGGAATCAGACAGTAAGTAGTGCTGTGTGTTGGATTACCTATATGGCCATTTGCTACCCTTGTAGATCCTGTATGAAAACTTTAATAACATTACAACAGGATCACAGCATGAAGCCTTGTAGCTGTATGGCACTATTTGAATAAATATCCATGCTTTATTTACAGTGTAGTTTTAAAATCAGCATTATCTTTCTTTAAATACCTTTATTGGAGAACAGTTGTCATTAGGAACACTAGTGTACAGAATGTCAGGAAGTCACAACCGATGTTCCAACTTTCTATGGATTTAAGAGCACTTTATTTAGGACTTCTGTGGCTGTCTCAATAAATGAACCAAAAGTATTAAAATTAGGTACATCCCTGAAATATTTTTTTATGGGAGAAATTGTGTTTGAATTAATTATTTCAATAATTCCACTTACTACTGAAATATATGTCAATTCCTGATTACAAATATCTGTTGATGGAAGACATGACATATGAATCAACATAATATAGAGCTGAAACTTTTGGGGATTTACTCCATGTCCTACAGATTAATTAGGCTGATTTTTAATCTCAAATGAACATCAGTTATCATAATTTTACAGCAGATAGCTGCTAAAAAAGTAGTTCATAGTTACACTGAAGATTAAAGCACACATACATTTGAATCAGAATAGTTTTACTCTTTTCTCCCTCTCTACACTTGGGTCTGATGATGATCTCAGCCACCTTGTGGAGGTAGATGTTCAAAACTGTGGTACTAGACTCAGTGTCTATAAATAGCTAACTCTGTCTTCTGAAAGAAAGAAAATCCTGAAGTAATTTAAGAACCCAACCATTTTCCAGCACAAGCCCAATTATGAAAGAGAAAGTAGCTGGGGGAAAGGAAACTGATTAATACACTACTTCATGTAGTAAAATCATAATTACTAGATAAGAAATAACCAAGTTTTCATTGTTCTGTTTTATCCACTAATTTATTATTATTTCAGACAGTATTAGAAAGAGTAAAAAATTAAATGGAGAAACAGTGCCTAATGAATGAAGCAACAGAATGTGAGTTACAATACCTAGGAACTCTACTTTGTTCTGTCATCTCCTAACTGCATAACCTTCAGAGAACTGTTTTGCGTTGCCTTCAGTGTGCATGGTATCCCCCAGACAGTGTAAAGTGGATATTCTGTTATAAAACTCACTCTGTACAGGCAAATGTGTGTTTCTTATATAACATTATTCTCTGTTACATCCTGCTGACATTAATGAAACATTGTTTTTCATGTAAAGTAACTCTAAATGGTGCTGTTAATGAGACAGGTATATAGATTTACTCAGAGGAAAAATAGATGAAGCAATGATTGTGTTCTGAGCTAGGTAACTCCCTCAAAAGGGTTTAGTAGCCTGGGTTATGGCTCTTCCTACGTTGACAGAGAACTGTATTCAAGTTATTATTGCACTGAAACAACTGATGATGAGATATATATGAAAAATAATTGGGTTAAATTATTGTGTAAGGAAGTTATTACTGGAAGAAAAATCTTTAAATGTTTGGATAAAACAAGCTGAGATGGCTATATTTTCTTTGATTAAAATGTAAAGGAGAATAATTAGTGAATCATAGTGAGTGGTTGTGCAGAGTGGTTCAATGTTTTGAAACTACCATACAGCATTGACTGTAATTGTGTAGGTTTACTTGTCATTAGTTTGGCTGCTCCTAACTCTTTCCAGTGCAATAAAATTATCTCAATTATGTAATTCTTTGGATAAAGACCTGGAGACATTTTTGGCATGGAAATAAACAGTGTCTGGTTGACATATTTGCATAAATGTTGAGGAAAAAAAAGTCTATTATAACACTGTACTTTTTTTTCCAGGCAGGCTGCACTTTCTCCCTGATAAGTGGGTGTGTTCTTGAGTGTTTCCAACACTGAGATCCTACAACTGCATCCCAGGGAAGAGAATGGGAATAGCCAGAGCAACCCTGGCTTTGCAGGCAGAGCAGGTGAAGTCAGACAGTCTCAATGGAAAGCCTTGTTGAGTGCACTCCACTTGACCAGAGCCCAGCAGCAGAAGATATCTTGCCAGTTCGCAACCTCTGTTGTCAACAGACAAACAATATTTAGACCTTGGAATGAGAATCGGATTATGCAACGTTACTCGTTTACTAGGGTATGACAAACTCCTATTTTCCTTGCCATGAACTAGACTGAACTCTGTTTTCTTATCTTTTTCACTGATGACCTAAGCAAGGAGAAAACTGGAACAAAACTTAAAAGCAACCACATTCTTTGACTGCTTGCATATTAATCCCAAAATCTTTTAAATAATTGGGATCTGTGGAACTGAAACATAAATTTGGATAAGGACCCATATGTTCCAAGTTTGTGGTCCTCTTTGTCTTCCCTCCTTTAATTCCACAACTTTCTAGTTTCCCTTGTAGTAAGCCTTGCTGTTGTACATTTAAAGTGTCTTTAAACAGAACATATTCAATTACTGCATAAATTCTTACAACTTACACATTCCCATTTATATGTTAAATTTATTTCCTTCAGGCTGGATGTACTGAACCTCTTGACACGTTTTACGAGGAATATCAACTTTGGCATTAAGTATATCACCTGTCATAGAGTCAAAGATAAATAGAAAGAAAACAGAAGAGTGTGTCCCATATACTCAAGGATCTTAAATGAAGCACTAATAGATTCCATGTGAGGAAGAGGAAGTTTGGAAGAAAAGAATGTTCCCTGTGATAAATTATGCCTATTTTTTGTATGGCATTCTATGTCCTCTAGCCAAGAAGGTAATTCCCAAGAAACCAATGTCAAAACAGTTCCTGTCCAAAGATTCAAAGCATGATAAAAATTGCTCACAAAAACAGAGTTCATTAGGGTTTTATATTCTGCTATTAGTAAAGGAAAAAGTTAAGTTGCTTGTATTTGTTTCTGCTGGTACTTCTCATTCTGTACTGTTCTCATGTTATACCAGATGACCAGGACTTTCATTGAGTTGTCCATTAAAAATTCTATTGGCCCTCTAGCCTGGAGTCTGAAAAAAAGAAGATTGAGTAAGAATTCCATACTAAATGACATATAATATCTTTATAGACCTTATTTTAATCATATAATGATAGTCCATCTAACATCAATCCAGAGTCACCTATAATGCATTTCAAAGAATGAAACTGAAATGACATTGCAGTGGGGGACTGTAACTTGCTCCTGTACCCAGGGCATTCATGTCTGGTCTGCAGTAACTGCCTGATAGTGTTTTTTATAGACCAAGTAGAAAATAGGTCATGGGCTGCATAGAAAAACAGAAAAATCTGATATGAAGTCTAACAAGTTCATAGCATGTACTTGTCTTCTCAGACAGGGCAGAACACAACATGGCCTTGGAAAGCCTATGTTGATTGCATCTATTTCTAGTTCTTTCACCCACCCATCTAGAAAGAAAATTAATGACTAGACATTGGTGGACTCTTGCAAATTAGGTAGGTTTTATATCTGGGTAGAATCAAATATGAATGTTATTCATCTAAATTTGGATTGGAAAACTGAACAGAAATGCTTTAGCTTTATATTTTTTGATTAACTTTATTATGTGGACTCAGAAAGATTAACAATCTGTGCAAGGTTTTGTGGTATTGGATTTGCTTGTAGTGTATTTGCATAACACATTTTGAATCTTATCCTCATACACCTTCCACAAATAAAGCACTGCTACCATTCTTGGGCAGTGTCTTGGTAAAATTCCTATGTAATAGATAATTCCTGAAAAACTGTTCTTTTTGTATCACATCATTTTGTTGCCTCTGTTATGGGTTAAACCACTCAGAAGTTTACCAGTGCAGTGGGAACACCTGCTAACAAAACAGTTTAACTGCAAGCTTTTCCATTGCTCAGTTCAACTAATAAGCTGTTTTGAAATGGCCTTCAGACAGCACTGTACCACTAGTGGCTATTTTCAGTTTGTTCTCTTGGGACACATAGCGGAGCACTATTCAGCAGTTATTAGGATTTCATCCTGTTGCTGTCTGCTGTGAAAAGCAAGGGAACTTAGAGCAATGTATCTTATGGTTTCTCTTTTGGAAAAAAAACCAAAACACCACACACAAAAAAAACCCCCAAACCAAACCAAACAAAAAACAAGAACAAAAACAAACAAACAAAGAAACAAAAAAGAAAACAAACAAAACAAAACAAAACAAAAACCAGTGCAATTACCATGGACATAAATCCACAAAAAAGTAAATAATGAAACTGCCATGATATAAATCTCAATTTCAACTCCCAGATTTGTCAGTTTTCAATGTGAATATCTTGGTTTTGTTTCTTTTATAGTGTACATTAAGATAACACAGTCAATGTTATTTAAAACACACATAACTGCAAAAAATAAAATCCTTAATTTTCACTCTCTTTTTTAAAATCTATTTCTTCACCATGAAACTTCTCTTAAACTATTCCGTACTTTTTTACAAGACTGAATACACATGCAGAAGATACAAATCTTGGAGCCAGTAATAAACCATTTATTTACAAAGAAATTCTGAAATATAAACTACATTTCTGAACTTTAATAATAGCTTAGATAACCTAGACATGTGTAAGTGTGATTCACGCTTCAAGACTGCTCACCTCACGCAGAGTGATGTACTGTCACTATTTCATTCATTCTAAACGCAGTATCCATAAGGGTTTAGAGAGTAGACATCACCATAAATCAATGTTATTGGACTGTATTTTCAAACAAAACATTTTGCAGACATAGACATCCCACATTCCATACTAATCATGGAACACTTGCATGAAGGTCAGCTAAAGTCAACAACAACTTATGAAATCATTTTCTGGAGGAGTAAAAAAGATGCCCATGTGTTATTTTTTTGTTTGGTTTTTTTTTGTTTGTTTGTTTGTTTGTTTGTTTTTGGGTTGGGTTGGGTTGGGTTGGGTTGGGTTTTTTGGGGGTTTTTTTGGGTTTGGTTTGGTTTGGTTTGGTTTTCTTTGAGGGGGGAGGGGAAAGGAATTATTTGTTTAGTTGGTGGTTTGGGGGTTTTTGGGGGTTTTTTTTTGAGTGCATTAAAAATATCTTAAATCTATGCAAGATTTCTGTGTAGAGTTTCTAATGGTCATAAGGGAAGACCTTTTAAAAAGAAACAACATTAAGGAAACATAAAACACTTCACATTGTCTTTTCTGATGAAGCTCAGGGGAGACTCAGAAACTGCTGGATTATATCACTCTTTCATAAGGCATGCAGAAATATTAATAGCAGCAAAATTTATTCCAGTGTGAACTTTGGCTCATTAAAGACACTTGTAAAATATTTTTCTTAGAAACCTAATGAAAATCCAATTACCTTTAATGTGTAGGAACTTGGCACATCAGTGGCTCCTTTGTATATTAAAACAGGGCTGTGTTGTCAACCTCGGGAACTCTTTCCTGCTTCTACAATACAGCATGCTCTGGTTGTGTTTGCCTTTGTGTTAACTTGCAAAGTATCCCTGCTGCTCAGGTTGCATTAGAAGGGTCTGCAGATCACAAAGATAACCAGTCTCTGGGAACTGGGTTGTGTTGGATGGCCTGGTGACCAGCATTCTGCCCAGCCAATGGTCCCCTGCTCTTTTGCAGTTGGCTTTTCCGGTGGATCTACCTGTAGTGGTGGGGATGGATCTTGATACTCTCTTGATACTGGGGAAGATCAAAAGTAGGTTTTGTCTACTTGCCTACATTCTTCTCAAGATTGATGGGTAATAATGAAGAGCTGAACAAGCTGATGTGAATTGGTATTTCAGACAAGTTACACAATCAGCCCAGAGCAGTCCCTGTTATTATTTAGCTGAACCTTTCTGGTTGTACCGAAGTCTGAGAGCTCCTATCTCAGTTTGCACTGAGTTATGAATTGGAACTTCTGCTCTGTGTGGCCTAATGTAGAAATGATTGATCAAAATCCACTCATTTTTATGTTCTCATGTTTTTGATGGTGCTTTGGCCAAATGCTTCTTACTTTGGTACTCTGAAGATTGCTTTGAAGTTGTTAAAATAAAAGCAATAAGGTCTTCATAATAAAAACACCTTTTAATGTACTTAGATACACATCAGGAAATCCTAGAGCAGTAAGTGTGACTAATTCCTATGGTTAATGAATATATTGATCTTGTCATGACAGGCTGAAGATTATACAATGAACAGTTTGTAAGATTTTGAGCCTGTATTAGAAAAACAAGGGAAACCAAACTACTGTCTTCATAAAGGTCAAGAATTCACTTATGTCAAAACATCATGTTTTACAGAGCCAGTAATATAGAAAATGTTAATAATATATTGACCTGTTTTGTTAGTTGGTTTTTAATTATACCACAAAGGGCATTTCATGAATGAACTTCTATATCCATTGAAAGCTTTTTAAAGTAAAAAAATAGGATATAATTAAATGACACTGCTAAGGATCAGATCTTGGCAGATCAGTAAATATGCTGTTTTAACAATTTTTAATATGTACTTATTGAAATTTTTGATCTGTACTCACAGTCTGGAAACAGATTGCAGAGGATAGAGTCTGCTTTACTTCTAGTAAAGAACCTTGGTCCATCTTTACAGAGTCAACTATGGATATTTATGCCAGAACAGCTTTTAGGAGATACCTTGGGTTGTAAAAGCTGTTTTTGCTGTGAGAATCCTCAGCTGTCTACTTAATTTGGTCTTGCCGGAGCAGAGGTCAAGATCTGTTCTTCACAATTAGGCAAAAGAGAAAGGTCTACTTGTGTGTAACTAATAGCAAGACTTCTTGTAAAGCTCTTAGGCCAAAGAGCCACAAGAATATGAAAAGTCTAATAGTATCTTCTCTAGACTTGCATTTTTAACCCAAAATTATTTGTTAGATTGTCTTTTGATAGTAAAAACCCCTACTGTATAATAATAGTAAAAAAAAAATAATAATGGGATGTGAAAAGACTCTTCTGTATAACTAAATGCATAAACTGTAATTTAATGAATGTTCTTACTAAGATAACACAATATTTTTGCAAAGAATATTGCAGTACACTGGAGGTACAGAAATTTATCATTACTGGAATTTATATGTTACATAGTGATGAAATCCATCTGTTACGCGCTCACTTATACCACATAAAGTAATGAAAGCAGCCATCATCAATCACACATTACTCTAATCCTACCTCCATATTCTGCTACTCCTGGGTCATTGAAGAAAGGCAATGGTAATGATCAGACCTGTAATTACAGTGCAAAGTAAGTATACTGCATTCCAGTATGGATAATGATGTTTGCTTTTTATCTCAAGATAAATTTGGTGCAATCAAAATGCTAATAATGAAGTGCTAGCTACAGAATTTCTACGGTGGACAACATTGCTACACCCAGGTATTGCAATTATTCTAAGAAAAACCACATCAACATAATTTTGTGAAGTGCTGCTTTTAAGGGAATTTAGAGGCAGGCATCAAAGAAAAAAATTTTGAAAAGCTGATGTTATTCCTGACACTTGTACTACCTAGAGAAACTGTAGCAAAAGGGAAAAAAACCTACATAATGATGAAACTCGTATAGATTTTCTGTGAGTCTAATTTACCAACTCACATGTTTAAGCAAATGTGTTATACCACTGAACATATCTTAGCAATTTAAAACTGGTAGGTTTTCTTTTTGGTGGGACAAATTCAAGTAAAAGAATGTGATTTTAGGCAACTTCAAACAAACAAAACCCTTTGCTGGATCAAAAATTTAAACCCAAGTACTGAAGACAAAACATTTCTGGACTAAACTTAAAATCCAAATTTCCAGGATGCAGTGAAGTGGAGGTGAGGAGAGAAAAGCCATTATTAATTTTAGATTAACTTCACTTTTTCCCTGAAAGAATGTGCCTTTGTTTTAATGCTTTTTTTTTTTTTTCTTTTTAAGTTTAGGTTAGTTCATAATGGACGTTTTGCTTTTAATGAAAAGCAGTGAAATTTTAGGTCTGTTTAAAAAGATCTATTTGCACTTTATACAATAGGAGAGGACAAAAGGAGTAGTTGAATGACAAATAGTATCCCTCCTGAAACTCAATTTATTAATCAGCAAAATAATTTACTCAGCAGTCGTTCCCATTGAGAGACATTTGTATCATGCCTTAGTTAGTGCTATGAAATCAATTGGTTCTCATCAAGTGTGCTCTGTGCAAAACAGTGATAATGAACATATGCTTGAATTAGCGTGCAGTAATAATTGCACTGGCTCCAGCCCCCGTAGTGTTCTGGACATTGAGGCCAGCAGTGTGATCAGAAAACAGGCCTGCAAGGAAAATATAGGCAGGCCAGGTAGAAGAGAAATTGAAGTTATGGTATAAACATTAATCATTGCCTATGTGAAACCAATGGGTCTTGTCCAACACAAACTGCATGACCAAAGTACTGACTAGCTGTTCATACATGCACAGGTTGCCCAGATCTGCACAACCTGTGCATATAACACAATAAGGGGTTGGTCTTGCATGTAAGAAGTTGCATCTTAGTCATTAGAGTCAACTCCAGCAATTCTATCATCCTAACTACATTAACAAATGAAACAGATTTAGAATGCCCCAAAATTCAATTGATGGGTAAAAGTGTATGTGCATCTGTGAAATGATGCATCTTTCTGTCTCTAAAAGGGATTTTTGAAAATTCCTTGGAAAATACAAGACAGAAGAACAAAAGCATGGTATGTATCTTCTAGATTTTTTTTTGGGATAAAGTGTTGAAAACAGAGCAGGAAAGGATGAAGAAGAGGTGGATGAGGCATGAAAACTGGGGAGAGGAAGCAGAAGTGGTGACTTTACTCATATGAATCCTCCTGGTAAACATGATTTCCTGAATGGACCAGAAGAGGCAACTCAGACCAGAATTTAAGATTTTGTGGCCAACATTAGCAAGACATGTTCAGGACTTCCAACTAACCCTGATTGACTTCCTGCACTACTCATGCCTGTTTCCCTGTAAGAATCTGTATCCCATGTTCCCAGAAACTCTGCTTCCACCAACAAAAATAAAAGTTAAAAAAATATTTAAAACAAATAAGAAACAATTTTCAAACTGAGACCAAAATAGATTTCCAGGGAAGGAAGATACATGTAAGAATTAAAAACTCTTGGCACAGACAATGCAGATTGAATAGAAGTCTGTGGACAATTAAAGTTTTTGTAGCTGGGATTTAGCTGATAGCAGTATACAAATATATGTTTTAATTTCTTCCAAAGAAACTCAGATTGAGATCTCAGTGATGTGTGACAGGATGTGTACCAAGCAGGGTATTTTACTGAAGTCATGTCACATGTGCAGGATGTCTACAGGGCAGTCCTCAAGACCATACTCATGGTCCATACACCTCTGCCCCACTGGGTACCCCTGAAGAGACTGCTGAAGACTCAGCAAGTGGGGCAGAAGGTGGGGAGAAGTGGAATAGACTGCACTCCACTGTAGGGTTTTCTGACAGACCCCAAAACTCTGGAAATAGGGCTGGAAGTCATCTATAAACAGGCATCTTGGTGAGATTCCCCCTGCTGTCTCTCTGATTCGAGTGGGAAACACTGTGAGAACAACCTTTAGACTGATTATTTGTGCTTTCAGTCCTTATCTAGGCAAGAAGCCAAAAAAGCAGAAGGTCTGGACATAAGTTTCCAGAAAGTTTTGTAACCTTGAGAAAGGTTCAGCCCAAGTTCAGTTCTAAAAATACAGGAATGATCAGTGTCGGGTTATTATTCTATACAAGCAGCATTCCCCATCATAAGGACAGTCTTCCTTGTTGCATTAGTTTTACATGCATGTAACTCCACTCATTGGGAGGCAATTACTCATGCTTAATATGAGGGTAAAAGTGAACACACTCAGGCTTTTAGCCACAGCATTATGCGGATTTATTGGCAGAATGCCTAAACCCCACAGACGCTCTCCAGCCCGAGCCCCCACTCACCTCTGTCAGTAGCTTTGCCTGACACAGAATCATGTGCTGTGGCTGTATCAAGACTGATGAAGTTGTAAAAAGTTTCATCTCAGTTTTACTGAAGTTTTCAGCTTTACTAAAAACTATACTGATACATCCGGCAAAATTCAGCCTTCCCTCAGAGCTGTTCTGTCAACCATGCTAGGGAATGTCTGGGTTTATTTTGCTGGTTCAGAGTGAAAAAGCAGGAGGTAGATTAAAAAGCTAAACTAAAATGCTGCTCTAAATCTTCAGGTTTTAGAGATTCTTTCATTCTTATAATTACTGCAGGATGGACTTGTTATTGAAAAGATATCACTTAACCATAGTTAAATCACTGTTATCCTCTGAAGAGGACAATACCCACTAAACTGAGGATATCCTCACTGAGGATGCATACATCAGTGAGGATACATCAAAGAAACCATCTTCAGGCTTTATTTTCTTATTTGGAAAACACAGAGTACAATTTGCATTCAGATTTGTGTTTTCTGAGATGTTGCAGTAAAAATTCCAAAATATATAGAAGCTGTGTAAAACATGTTGAGCTTAAACAGCTATTGTAATAGTATGTTATATTGATGAAAGGAACTGAAAGCTGCCTTTGAGCTGTCAGTGAATTCCAGGTAATTACTTTCTATGTCCAAACAAGATGCACAGATGTGCTGATATTACTCTTCCTATTACTTGTGCATGCTTAGTGTTTACTCCCAGAAAAGATCACACCGCTTTGGTATAAATTCAAGGTAGTCAAATCCCTGATAGTCAAATCAGGGTGACTGCATTGTGAAGAATTATCATGAAAGCAATTAGGTTTCACAGTTCACAAATTGAAACCTCAACTTTCTTTCTATTATTGTACAAAAGTGAAGAAGCTTCAACACTGTTAGGTGCATACTTGGCTTGTATTCATACTCGAAACCACTTGCATACTTTCATAAAAGTGTGAATGTTTTGTGTTAAAATTGGCTGTTTTCTCTGCTGTAAACTCTGTACAGATCCCAACAGTTTAGATTTGGTGAAATTGTATCTGATCGTATCAGCCTAATGAACCGACTAGGCATCAGCTCTGACAGGCTGCCTGGCACTGTACAAGATGGAAATAAAAGACTCAGGACAAAACTCTGACCCCATAAAAGTCAATGGCAAAACTCCTCTTGCCTTTAATGGGTCCAGGATTTCATCTATGTCTCTCTGCCTCATCTTTCACTCCCAGAGACAAACAGCACACAGAGTATAGCAGGGACAACAGACATTAGACTTCCTCCAGTATATAATGAGGCATAAACTGAGTGAAGTCAGAGCTTTTGGATCTCAGCAGAGAAGTGGCTTTTTTCAAAGAAGGGGAATGCAGAAAAGATAAACATATAACTGACTGGAAGGAAAAGCCATTCCTGCATATACCAAGGGAAAGTGAGTGATTGCTTAGGTTTTCTTTTCATTTGGTTTTTCTCCAGCTTCCTGAAGTCATTTGACAACCTACTACAACAGACTCACCACCACTGATAGCCAAAATGCAGAATAATAACTTTTTTGAAAAATACTCCCATCAATGAAACTCCCATATTCAGAATTCAGACTGTACCATAACAAAAGCATTTACAGCTTCTTCTGTTAGATGCTCTCCTCTTGCCCTGGTGCTGATCACTTCATTCCAGAGTAATGTATTTTAATTACAGGGACTCAGAAAGCAAAGCTGGGTTAGCAGCTTGCTTTGTTTTATGGAACGTATGCATCACAGTGTTATGACATACTCCCTCCTGGCCCATTACTCTCTTGAGAGGTTTGGTGCTAAATAACAATGTGAGATGTGGATGTTTTCCTACCCTGCTTTTACTGCCAGCACTCTGAACTGTGGAGCTCCTCCTGAGCCAGCTCCAGGTCCTAACACAGTACAATCTGACTGCTAATGTGCTTAAAAATCTTTCTTAATCTCAAGTTGCCTTTTTCCTCATCCAATCGCCTGAAACTGCTCTCTAGCCAACTCTTGTTGCTTGTGTGGGGTGGTTTCCTGGGCAACAGCACAGATGGCATGAGTAAAGGGTGCTTATTATGTCCAGGAGTTCTGAGTGTTGGATCCATGGACGGCTCCTGCCCCAGGCAGGTCTCTGCCTGCAGCTCCCTGTGGCTGGACACCGGCATGGCACTGTGAGGTGGGCAGCAGCAGAGGACACGCCCAAGAAGATCTAATGTGCTTCTCCTGCTAATGATCCCTTTGCTTGTTACTGGTTTTTATATAAACACTGAAGGTCTTTACTCATATTTCCCTGAGTTAATGTTCCCTGACAGAGGAAAGGCTGAGTCCAGGCTTCAGGACCTGTCTCTATACTAACAGCTTGATGAGTATTCAGATCTGTTTGCACATCAGATTTTTAAATGAATTTGAATGAAAGAAAATAGGTGGGATAATACCTTGTACCTCTTGATCCCCACTGGGAGGAGACCTTTCATGGCAGAATTTCCCCTCTCCTGCAGGGTAGGAAAGGATGAAAGGAGTGGCGTGGGCTGGTGGCAAGACCCACATGACCCCTGTCCCCAGCTTTCTCCTCACAGGGCATCTCAGGAAAGACATTTTCTGGCATGCATACAGTGACTAGGATCAGCCAAACCCTGAAGACATGGGGTACAGAGAAGCAGCTGATCAAATACTTGCAGAGTCAAGCCTTCGTTCTGCCTGGACACCGTGCCACCCCTCAGTCACACACACACACACACACACAGCCACACACAGCCACAAACACCCACACACACACACACACCCCCACACCCCCACACCCACACCCACACACACAGCTCTCCGCAGAAATCTGCTGGCTTTTGTCCAGCTTCCCATTCAACCCCATCCCTGCACCATTCAATTAAACAAACACATGTGCTATTTGTGCTGAAAAGACATCAAGAAAAATGTATTTACAAATAATGGTACGCTGAGCTGTAAGCCTAAATCTTACTTCATCTACCTGATGGAGGAACAAATTAGAAATTACACGAGATTGTTGGCAAATCTCCCGGAAGATGACAAACGGAGTTACTTAGCCCAGTTTTCCTTGCTACTTTTTAGCTAACTCCTCAACTCAACTACAGCTCTGAGTCAGTAGTAGTTCAACCCCTGAGTAAAACTGAAGACCCAGGGCGAGTCTTAACTTTGTCCATGCAAGTCTAAGTAACATTGATTTCAGCTGAGTTATTGCCAGTTCAGACACAATAGCCAGCACCAGAACCCATTCCTGAACAATGCCTTTGAAAGCTGAGACTGTGAAATGGAGAGCACCATGTCTCTAGCTGTTGTTCATCTGAAGTCAGGGGGGCTCTGCCCGCTTTTAGTCAATTATGGGATGGATACAGAATGTTTCATTCTTGGGATAGAACAGTTAATTCTGTTTGAATGAGAGTTTTCTTTTCCTTTCATATGGACCAGGAACTAAACAAGGAATGTTTTAAAAGCTAAAACTGATAGTTAGTTAAGGTCAGAATTAGGAGGAAAATTTCTACCAGTGCCTAAGACAGTAATGTGACTTCTGAGGCACCTGTGTTTGCAGACTTCTAACATATTTGAACATACTGTCTTAGCAGAAGTACAAAAGATTTGGGTTTTTTTAAACTTCATGTCATAACTCATCACATTATGTAGGTCTGTCCTGCATAATTTAATGAGATGCACACTTTAACACACAGACTTTTCTTGTGATATCAAACAGATATAGAGAGAGTCTTAGGGAGCAAATTAGGTCATTCACTGCCAAAGTAACTGGTCAGCAAACCGATGTAATAACTATTTTCAAGTTCGCTCTTAAATTTGCCACTTTCCTGCCTCCCATTAAATCAGGCAGAAAATAGAGCTCTGTCAAAAATTAGGTACTTCCTAAGAAATTGGTCCTCTTTTTGTTCAATTTTCTTTGGCATTCATCATAGGGAAAGGAAAGGAAAAAAAAAAAGTCCTTTTACCTAGGATATTTTCACCACTTTGAGTGTAAGTGAAAAGCAGCTTTTGTCAGCAAAGTGCTTTTTGCTGCCTGATGGGTAATGTAACGTGTGAGTCAGTGTGGAAGAGGAGTTGAAGGTCAAAGCTGTAAGAGTACTTGCAGTGTCACCTGGTGTCCTGATCTGAATGTTATGCATGTCATTTCCCTAGCTCACTGTCAAAGATGGGAAATCATACCATGGCTGGGAGTTTGCATGAGTATTTGAGACTAAGTCAAGAAAAATGACTCCTTCAAAATGTGCCAAAAAATAGGGAAAAGATTAATTACTTGATTCTATTTCTCATATGGTGTATAGAAATTTGTACATTTCCTTCTCTGAACATCATCACCCATCTTCTCCATTTGTGAAAACTTGCAACAAACTTTGAAAGGTAAAATACTGATGAGTTTTGTCACTGATTTGGTGAGGCTGGGATTTATCCAGAAAGAGCTCAGAAGAAAGGGAGCTTGAAAGAGAGTAACAGAAAGTTTAAGACAGTTAAAAAATCCTTGTGAATTCTTTTAATTGGCATAGTCATTATGAAAGCATTTTCAGATGAAATTCTGCCATGGAAAATATTGCTGAAAACACCCTGTTTGTTGTTCAGCAACATTAACCTTTAAAAAACCTTCTAAAAATCCCACATACGCTCTAAAGTGATGTATATTTCTGCACGTTGATTTTCTTGTTTTCAGCAGAAAGGCTCTGGGGTTTTTATCATCAAAAAAGTAGAGTGAAGGTTCCTTTAAAGAACCTTAGCTTATTTACTCTGCACAACTAGCCATTAGTAATTTTGCCCACTCTTTTCACCAACTGGTTTTGTAGATTGGCTTAAAAATATTGGTTTTGACATTTAAAGCCTTTAATTGACGAGGTCTCAACAAAGTCCCTTATTGAGCTTCTGGCACTATGCATACCACTTCCTTCTTTTGGGTCAAAAGGGGCAAAACTCTCCTATTTGAAGGTCTGCAGAAGCAGAAAGGGCAGTGTTAACATTTCTGCATGTTCAGCTAATGATCACAGAACTGTCACTTAGCTGACTTTTCCCAGGATTGTGTGTTTGTCTTTAAGGAGGAATTGTAATCCTTTTTATTCCAGGGGACTCTGACATGACATTGTGTTGGCATCACAAAATCATTTTGCAATATGGGATAAATTGCAATAAAAATTTTTTTTTTGCTTTTTTTTTTCTTTAATTCTTTAAAATGGGAAAACCTGCAATTAAAGGAAAACAACATACATTTATCTTGACTCCTAGTGTGATTTCACTTGAATAATTCCACAGCTCCTAAATGCTTTCCCTCAGAAATGGATACAGTGTAAATTTTTCAGACTTCCTTTCTTGTAGGATTTTCCACATCTGGGATCTGCCCTTGCAACTGTCTCAGCACGCGACTGACTCAACTGGATTTCTTGTGTAGAAGCACTTCATGCTCCTAAACCCAAATAGGCAGAGCCCACAAACACAGATGGGGTCCATTTTACAGACTATATATGAAAACTATATATTTTAGAGATTTATTTCCAATGGTCTTATTTATTAGAAAATTGGAGGAATGTGTTAAACTCATTAGCATTTTAATTCTGCTTTGATGTTTCAGTTTATTTTGCTATTAGCAGTTCACAATTTTGTGTTGTAATGAAGAGTAAGATCAGAACTAGTAAAGAATCATTTTAAGCAAGTAGTCTTGCAACTGAGATCAGGATTATAAATCACAAGATGTCTTCCCTCATCGTTTATAGTATCTTTCACAACTCACTGACGCCAATGAAGAAACATAATTTAAGAGACAGAAAATAGTGAAGTTAGGTTTAAGGGGATCCAATGAAAATGTTTCATAAACTGAAGTTAAAACAGACTCTGCTTCCACAGATTACTTGCACACCTTTTGTAGATATTCATTCAAGAGGCATAATTTTTATCTATGTGTTTCCTGGCATTGTCACGTTTGGTCATTTTGTTTTAATGTTACTGAGTGAAAGAAACATAACTGAAGTCTTTCAAAATCACTCTAGATGTTATAATTAAACCAATTACTTAACAAAGAATTTTGATCATATGCTAAAGAAGAGCCTACTAATTCTGTGTAGTCTTGCCAAAGGGAACCCATCTGAAATCCATATACACAAGTATAAACTGTGCAGTATAAGTTAAGAAAACACTCTTATTTCTATTAATGGGCTTAATCATTCATAACAGCCCCATCTCCATCTGATGTACTCAAGCACCATAGCAGATCTACAGAACAAAACAGATGGCACGGATGTATGCATCTGGGGAGGGGGAGATATTTCATATTAATTCTTGGCAGCTCCAGTGAACTGTATGCCTATTAGCAGCCAAAGTGCATTGGGCTTGCTCCTGGAACTTTGCTTCTGGTTTATTTTTCATTTGAAAAGCATCCAGCTCATAAGGTCCAAGATCACTCAGTGATATGACTCAAGTCTCAGCAAACGGGAACAGAGAAAGCATTTACATGAAAAATTGCACTCCTGATATAAATCAAAATGTTAATGAGGATTCACCCATTTACCACATTTTAGAGATTGTGAAGATAGACCTTTTCTTAATGAAGAACAAACATAAAACTAGTAGAATAATAGAAAAACAGTATCTCACGCTCAGTACATATTAATATCTCTTTACTGTTGCTTCCTTCCTTCCTAAAATGTTTTAAAAAATAACCTGATTACAGATGATATCAAGTGCTTGTCTTTAGCTTTATTGTGATCTTGAAGGTATGAAAGTCCTTGAACTGCAGATATGTGCAAAGAATACACGAGTAGATAAATTATTTATCAAGGAATTTATCAGGGTACTTCAGTTTCATATACCCTGAACGATGTAAACAATTCTTAAGGACATATTATAGTACAGATGCAGCAGTAATGCAGGAAAGCACGTGAAGCCATCTCCATCATTACTGACTATGAATCATATTGTCACCCATCCAGGTTTGTCATCTGAGACTTATTGGTCACTCTTCCCTTGTACAGGTTAGATGTGGAAAACATTTTATGACAGAGTAGTGAAAGACACCTTTACCAGGGCTTGACACAGAGACATGAGTATGAAGCTGATGACATAGTTCTCTCCCCTAGATAACCTGTGTCTGCCAAGGAACAGCAAGAGTGAGGTGCTCTTTGAGGGAGAGGCAGGGTGACAGAAACACTAGTGAGGGCTGTGTCCACTCCAGCAGGAACATAGACTGGACGAGCCCCAGTGTTTGGCAACCACAGACAGAACAGTAAGTGCAGATGGCGGATGTGAGACACACCCTGCATTGGACATAACCCAGGCACCAGCTGACATTAATTGTGGAAAACCTCTGGCTTAAAAAGCTAACAACATGACTGCAACTGTGGCGTCGTCACTCAACACAGGTAACAGTCAAAACAGCTGACTGAAAATGATCATTGATGTGCTGCACTCTGACCTCAGCCAAAGGAAGCCAATCCATTGCTTTAGTTCAGAATCTGAGCAAGAACAGGTAGGACAAAGACACTGTGGAAATGCAGCTATGCTGATGTCACAGGAATGTTACTTGAAAAAAGTAAAGAACAATGATACATATTTTCTACTTTTGTGATCATAATCCCTTCTGCATCTCTGTGCTCTCCAATACTAGTCCCAGGCAACCAGAAAGAACAAAGAAGACATTGCAAAAACTTAGTAAAACAGCCTTTTTCTGCAAGAGGGGACTATGTACTTTGACAGGACTATTATTTCAATCATGTGACTGCCAATTTCTAAGGATTATTCAATCTTTATTAAGATTAACTATATATATATATATTAGTTAACATATAGTTAACTCAGATTAACTATATATAATTAATTATATGGTCTTTATTTGACTGAAATCCTGTGCACAGATTTGCTTTTACAAATAGGAACTGCCTCTATTTTCTTAAAGCCAAGTTCCATCTTACCTGAGTCAACCTGTGGCTCACCCTTGAGGGATAAAACAGTGTCCATTTGTGTAGTGCAGCATGTGACCTGCCATATTGTTTCTTCATTCTTGAAACAGCTGTGTCTCTGGTAACAATAATAAAAGAATCCATTACTCTTCTCTTGTAATAGTGCCTTCAGGTTTGATAGATTACAAGGAATTAATCATACAGGACTTTGCTAACATATTTTATTATGTTGATTGAAGGGATTCACCTGAGATGACAGCTAACATGGCTCAATAGCCAAAAGCTTTCTAGTACAACTGTAAGTCTATTCACTGTAGCTGCCATTCTTGAACAACCTAAAGGAAGTGGCTAAAGTGAACAATATATCACTGATGATGTGTTTCTCTCTATAACTATGTAATATGGCAATTAAGCAAGCCCAGTTACAGAAAAACAAAAACAAAAACGTTTTCTTTAATTTGAGACTTAACCCCCCCAAAATTGTCTGCCAGATTAAAAATTAGTATGTGGTAGTTAACTTCTTACAGACACACTTTATTGAAATACTTCATGTGAAGTAACCCTTTGTTCTTCTTGGCTAGAGCAGTACTCTTCAACTTGTGGTCTGGAGCTAGAATATTAAATCCAGCTTTATGTACCATACTTCATAAAACTTTGGACCAATTATAGCCTGTCAGAGGATTATAACAAGAAGTTTCAGATGTTTATAAAACGCGACCTTGAAGAACATGGTGAATGAACTGGATTGCTCAGCCTGAGGAGGAAAAGACTGAGTATGACAAGATAACAGTCTCCAGATACATAGAAATCTGCTGCAAAGAAGCAGGAAACAAGTTGTTGTCCATGTTTGTGATGGATAGAAAAAGAAATAAGGAATTTAAATTGCATTAAAGATGATTCAAGTTATATATTAGGAAGAATTTTTGAACAGTGAGGATAGAGAGGGAAATGTTAGGATAGACTGCCTGGGGAGGAAAGTCCATCACTGAAAGCCTTTAAGAAACTGTTAGACAAATATCTGTCAGGAATGACACAGATAGAATCGATCCCACTTTGACATAGAAAGAGATCTATGTTATGCCTTAATAATTTCATATGTTATTAGTCATTACAGCTGTATATACTCTGCAATGTGTTTGCAGCACATTAGTATATACAGTTCAATATGTCAAAAACATGTTGGATTCAAAACCTCTTTCCTAAATGATTATGCAGCAAAATTAAGGCCAGCTACTTAACCCTTATATATATATCCCCTGTACATTTGCACTGTGATGGAGTCTTTAATTACACTGTCACACATTGGTTTATTTCCACAGAGTTCTCTTTCACCAGTCTACTGGATAAATACTTAGGGAAAGCACATTTTTACATGTTGTCTACTGACTCAGTGGGTATTTTCATATTTTACTACTGCACACTGTCCAGACTCACTCTGAAGACAATATTGCTGTATTTTTAGGAATATTTATATGGCTGTCTTCAGTGCAGTGTTTGAGTGATAGTTTAACTTATCCTCCCAGCCTTGCTCGGACAATTGTACAGTCAGTTGGGATCTCAGTCTGACACTGATTTTTCAGTGTAATCATTATTATGTAGCACAGCAAATGTTCAGAATAGAATGTTAATACAAATTGTTAAAGGTTCAGCTACTTTAATCGACCGCTTCCTAATTTCTCAATGGTGATATCACAGTATCCTTGCTCTTGATAACAACTAGTGTATAAGCATTCTTCCTAAGGGTGAGCTACTGAATTCAGGTTTTTAATAACAAACAAACTCTATTATGCAATATGTTGACAATGAGAAGTGCAAAGCTAAAACTTTTGGATTCACAACATTTGCACAAAATTAATGATTTCTGGCAGTGCAAGATTGTAATCCTCTATGTTTATCTTCATTAGTGTGAGATGATGTGAGAGCTGAGAATGAGGTACATGCGTGTTTATTTAGATTTCACCTGCACTTATACAGCAAGCTACAGGAATCCAAGACCACAATCCTGATCTAGCAAGAAAGTGTAGGGCTGAATTGTACTAATGGCAGGAAGGAACTGGAAGGAGTGGCAGGATATAACTTTGAGATTGTAGAGGACAGGGTACTTTTGCGAAGAGATGACTACAGATCAGAAATACCTGATGATGCAGAAATTGCAGCTGCTGGTTGCACTAATCTTCTTGTCCTTGAGACTGTGAGAGACTGATCAGCCCTAAAGTAGAACCATTCCTATTTCATCCCTTCAATTTTCATGGTTTTTCAACTCTCTTCCACCTATTTATGTCATTAGTTCTTTAATCTTTGACTTTCTTCTCTGGTTTCCCTTATACATAATCCAACATTTTCAGCCAAGCTGCAGTCTATTTTTCAGCATTGTTCTATACACTGGAGTCCTCATGTATTTTCCTCTTACTTCAATCTGCAATTTCCTTGCCTGACCATGTCTTCTCTTCCTCAGTAGCTCTTCATCAGACTTTTACTGTCTGGTCTCCTGGTAATCTATGTTTTCCTGATGGAGCCACTTCACATACCTTTTAAACACAAATATTTGAAGTTTAGTTAGTTTAAGAAATTAAAAGATGAACACTTTATCTGCAGGCAGCTCTTTAAGTCTCACTAGTGTTGTACAATTTTTGCAAAGTTGAGTATATTATTCATTTTCACATTAGAAAATTGCTGTTGACTTCAAATGATCATTCATTTAGTCTTAAATACACAACACACTGCTTCTGGAAAGGGAGGTAGAAGAAAAGAACTTCAATTAACTTCAGTTCGTCCAACCCTTGTGTATCTGAGGTTGATTCTGAAAAGTGTTATCCATTCAGTCTATGTATTAAAAATTCAGTTGAGTTGTTCAAAGGCCTTTTGTAATTGCTTGCATGCTCATTGCTTTCTCAGAGCGCATCCTTGTATGATTTTCCTTGCCTATAATTGAAACGTTTGGAATTTTTTATATAAGGTATTCTGTGCATTTACATTATCTTTTTTAATATGTATTACTTAATTAGTTGTGGTCTAGACCTGCATGTGCAAGCCTGATTTGTGTATTTAATGGTCTTTCATGAAACAAATGCTTAAACCTTTAGCCTAATAGATACACTTGATTTATTAAATTATGTATGTGCTGACTGCAATATGGAAAAAATATGTATGTAGTCATTGTGGGTTTGCAATACTAAAATTGCAACCGATTTCCTTCTATGCAATTTAAAGAAAATGTAGCAAATAAAAATGAATAATTGGCCAATTTCAGGGTGTTTTATAGTTGTAAATATAAGACGTGCAGGTAATCTGAGGTGCCATTAATTCAGTATTTATGATTGTGAAAATCATACTCTTGACTTTATGTGTATATGTAGGATATACTTTTGGTTGTTATGAGTCATATTTGTAGTACTTTTTCATGTCCAGACATCAGAAGGTCTTCTACATTTTCTGACCCAGGAAAAATTAATTAGTTTGAAAATAACTTTCTCAAAAAGATCTTGTTTTAGGATTAAACCTGCTTACTTGATGCAGTTTTTTCTTGCTGGGGGTTTGGCTGTCCTCTCAGCCTGAGGCAGAAATATTAATACAGGAGTTGAGACAACTATCCAGCATACCCAATAGATGACCTACCACTAGTTAAGATGTGTTCAAGTGGTCAAAGAATTTGTACCTTCAGACAGAGATGGATGGTTTTCTTGCCTCTTTCTCCCACTTGGTATGTTATGTATTTCTTCCTTTTCATATAGCACATACTGTAGACATTCCAAAGTGGTATGCTATAGCTTAGCTAGACTATGGTGAAATTCAGGAGAACAACATTCATAAGTATTAGCAGAGTAATGAGCTGACTTTTCTGTTGTTTATTCACAATCTCATTTTATAGGTTTGTTTTGTTTTCTGTTTGAGCAGCTGTGAAGAGAATTGTTCTCATGGACATATTTTTGAGCTCTCAGATTCTAGCAAGTAACTAATAATTTGTCATATCAAGTGGATAGGATCTGTAACCTGTTAGTTACCCAGAGAAATGTAGTAGTACTATTTGTGGTCAAAAGGTTTCTTTAGCTGACAAAATAGATCACAAAAAGAAACTCCTAGCAAGAAAGCCACTAAAGAATTATTTTGGAAGTGGCTTTTTTTTTTTTTTTTTTTTTTTTTTAATGCTGCAGAACTACTTGTCATTTGAGTGTATATTCATTAGAAATGGCATAAGTTACAGAAAGAACAGAAGAAAGTAAAAAGGATAAAATTACCAATACCAGCATTTGGATTCAAAATTTCTAAGTGGAAAGTGAAATGAAGGTACCAGGCTACAAGCTCTAAGGGAAGGATTTAAGCAATTACAGACCAGTGAATAATACATTGTAAGACAGAAATGTGGGTCATGGGAACCATTAGAAACAAACCTAAACATAAAAATGGAGGTTCTGCTGATTTCTTGTATCTCTTATTTTGCTCATGTTTTGTTGTCTTTGAATTTTCAAGAAGTAAATTCAAGTAAACCCCTTAAAAATATTTTACATTAGATTCTGAAAACTATCCTGCACTGTTCTAAACCTGCTCTCATGGAAATAAATAACAAAATTTTACAAGTTTTCCAAAAACTTAGTTAAACTGTCATGAGGGCTGCCAAAATTCCCATTTTTTATTAATCAGAAAAATAGAATGTATGCTCTATAAAAGTCAACTGTGCAGGTCTACATGTATTATTAAATGATCATTGAGTAGTGGTTTCGCATTTTGGACAAAGATCTATGAATAATCTGATACCACAATTAAAAATGGATGTAACTATGTCGACATTTAAGAAATATCATTTTTGATATCACAGCAATAGAGAAGACTTTCATTCTAATAGTACCAATCTTTCCCAGTTCCAATTTTGTTTAAGGTCACATATCTTCTGAGACTCTTAAGGCAATGCGCGTAAGTCATTGCCATGTTGCAAACTCCAAGGTTGCAATTTTCTCGCTTGCTTTTTATATTAAGGTTCTGGTTTTGGCAGAGGTTTCTATAGTGATTTCCCTACGCTTAATGCTTTTTCCTTTCTGAAGTTTGATGTCATGTTATTGCAGAGTCCCTCCCACAAGGATCTGAATGTAATTGTGTTTTGGGCACTATTATTTAGAAGTTCAGATATAGTTCTTGAAATAACTCTCTGTGCGTTACTTAGGGCCATAACCTCTCCCCTTGTGGGCACTAGAACAAGCTGTTCCAAGAAACAATTGCTTAAAATGTCAAGAAATTGCTTCCTAAACCTTGTCCCAATATGACATATGACCAGTTTATATGCTGACTGTTGAAGTCCCCCATTACTACTGTTTTATTAAATTTAGTTGCCTCTATGTTCTTAGCATTGCACACACAGTATTGTGTTCCTGAACAAGAAGTGAATAGTTTACAAGTACATATACTCTCTCCACACAGAGAGCAGCATAAAATTATTTGTCATTTAATTCTATATGTGTCTTTTTTTAAGGATGAGGTGGAACAGGAGTTGTGCCTAGCTTTTTTAACAGACATTATGAACAAATGTGTGGTTTAATTTGTAAGCATAAGGAAACCAAATTATAAAACATACTTGCATGTCAATGACTAATTTTGAGTTATTTTATTTCATTAATCATAGTTTAAGCCTTTCATTTTCCCAGGGCTAATCTACTCTGTTGAGCCTTGCCAAACTAAGGATAGAGACTAAATCTGATATCACAGATTTATAAATGCCAATATGAGTTCCTTCCAAAGAAAACACGCTTCTGTTCCTTCAATTTTCTGCTTCTGCAGCTTGAATAAAGAGAAACAGAACTATTACATCAATAATAGATTTATTAAGATGGAAGTTTCAAAGTCACTGGACTACAGTTCCCCATTCACCACATTAGAAACTATAGTTTAAGTCCCACCTTAATGGTTGTTCAGCTCATTCAAATGTCTTATTGGGGTCAACTAGTCATAGTACAAGCCAGTGACAGAAGACTGGGAAGATTACCAAGTTGTTAAATTTTCTCATTGCAAAACTCTTGTTGGCTTCGTAAGAGAGAGATTTCTCCTGCGACCTTCTGACTGTTAGACTTGCGTTGTGTTCTTTGGAGTGTCTCAGCTGATTGTTTGTGACCAGGGCTGCTCATCAGACTGACTTTCAATCAACTACTTACATGACTGAACTTTTGTCATTTCTTCTACCTTCATATCTAATGCACCTTTTTATCCAGTGAAGCTTCCCCACAGTGTCCATCAGCATTGTTTTGGCACTCCCTTCTCAGTAGCTGAAACCTGAGCCCAACGCTTTAGTTCTGTGTTCTACTTGAACACACATTTTAATAACAGTTTAATTTCTCTGAATGAATTATACAGACATTTACTTTTACATTAAATACTTGTTAAACAAGAGTCTTAAAGGATCTATGCAAATTTATAACTTAAGTTCTTTGTAAATTCTCCAGCCTTTTTCTTTTTTTTGTGTAAAACTTATGCCAAGAACAAAGACATAATTTCCCCTAGGAAATATTCTCTACTGATGCTAACTGATTGATTTAGAGTAAATAATTTTCAAAAACTAAAAGGAAAAGTCAGTTTTCTTCCATTTGAAGTAAAAATGTATACTACAATAATGACAAAATAATAGATAGTAGTTTTTAGTAATAATAAAAAAGCTATTTAATTCTTTCTCTTGGCCTTATGAAACAATTTTTAAATTGGGTTTACCTTACTAGAACTCTGAATATCCACGTTTCTTCAGGTATTACCCAAGTGTTACGTTAATAGGCACAGAAATTATCCAAGGAATCTGATGTCAATCTTTTCAGTGCCTTATAATTCATCAAAAAGAAATACCTGGTTTTCAGAAATGTGAAAAATTACTTGTGGTTTTCTCTTACACTAATTTTCCATATTCTGAGATTACATAATTCATTTCTTAGATATTTATGACATCCTATTTGTAGACAGATGTGTTTTTTGTTGCTTTTGCAATTAAGGGTGATTTGGTTTGTATTTTACTCAGTGAGTCATGTGCCCTAATTGTCACATGTCATGCATTTGAGCTTCTATTCATAAAACATGGTGTTTTCAATACATACCATTAATTAGTCTACATACTGGGATTTAAGAATCGCATTTTAAAGTTCTTTGCTTTAACTTCAAAAAACGTGTGTCCTACCCTGTGCTGGGGTAATTGCACTAATAGGAACAGGAGATATACTTGCCCTATCTGGGGAATAAGAGGTAAGAACCAGTTATATCTGTGACTGAGTTCTAAAAGGTAGGAGGTTTCCCATATTTTAGGACAATAACTTGGAGAAATTGGCCTGGAAGAGTACCTCAAAAAAGTTCCATAAATGTTTGTTACAATAATAATGGCAATGGTAATAAGTAAGTTTCTTTGTTTGTTTGATAAGTACTGACAATATGCTCACAGAGAACTTGATTCCACTGTGTTTGCTTCTTCTGTGTTTACTTTTTGCAAATGTTCTTTTGGATTATTATTCTCAGAGGAATGTTTGTTGAAATGTTCATTTTAAAGAGTAAAGGACATTCTCAAATTGTCAATTTTGAACTCATAAATATTAGAACTATTCTAGAAGATTAATTTACCTACCAATTCTCTTTATCTTCTTAAGAAACAAAAAAGAATGCTTTATCCAGTCGTAATTAACACAAGTGTCAGATTTTGTTAGCAATGAACTGCTTAAATGTAATCTACCAAGCAAGATATTTTCTTAATACTCCTACCAGCTAGTGGATATATGTGATAGATACTGTAAGATTTTCACTCTTTGTGTATTGCAGTTCTATATATTTTTATATATATAGTCTGCAGGGTATATGATTCTGTTGCAGTCTTAACTGGAAAGAAGTAAATTTCACAAATTAGCCAGTGTTTAAGGTTTTTTTTCTTTTGTGCTTATGCTGCTCTTAAAAAGTAATTTTTACTGAGTAGGATCAATGGCCACAATAGGCCAGTCTGGGGGTAGAGTGGCTGTGAAGTGGCCTGGTGTAAAAGGACCTCATGGTGTTGCTTGACAGTGGCTGAACATGAGCCAGTACATGTCAGAAGGCCAGTGGCATCCTGGCTTGTATGAAAAATAGTGTGGCCAGCAGGACCAGGGCAGTGATTCTTCCCCTGTCCGCAGCACTGGTGAGGCTGCAGCTCAAGTCCTGTGTCCAGTTCTGGGTCCTTCAATTCAAGAAGGACTTCGAAGTGCCCATGTGAGTCCAGAGAAAGGCAGCAAGACTGATGAAGGTCTGGAGCACAGATCTTAAGAGGAACTGCTGAGGGAGCTGGGAGAAAAGGAGGTTCAGGGGTGACCTTGTCACTCTCTACAACCACCTGAAAGAAGGTTTAAGCAAGGTGGGTGCTAGCATCTTTTCCCATGGAACTAGCAACAGGATGAAGGGCATAGTCTTAATCTGTGCCAGAGGAGGTTTAGGTTGGACATTAGGAAGAATTTATTCATGAAAAGGGTGTTTGGACATTGGAAAAGGCTGCCCAGGGTGCTGGTGGAGTCACCATTCCTGGAGATATTTAAGGAAAGATTGAACGTGGCAATTAGTGCCATGGTCTGTTGACATGGTGGTGTTAGCTCATAGGCAAGACTCAATCTTGGAGGTGTTTTCCAATAAGATTCTGTGTGATTAATACATCATTCTTATTCACATCATGTAAAACATGGTTAGTTCATGGAGCAAACAGCTGTGACTTCCAGCTCTTTTCTTCCCAGGGCCCTGTATTCTGACAGCTAAAAATGTAAAGACTCCTCTTTCTTCTGTCCATCAACAAAAAGCTGGGTGGTCTTATTCCCCCTATGTTTACTTCCACACCATCGCTACACTGACTGCTGTGCTCATGTTCTTCAACAACCTGTGCCTTGTGTCTTGCTCTAGTTGACTTTGGTGAGCAAGAACTTAATGGGCATTTCAAAGTTACAGCCCTGAACAGGGGGACACAACCACAAAGAGTTCATGGATGCCTCTGGAAAATACATAACATACTTCCTTTTCCCCAAAGAGAATAAAACCATCCAACCAACTCAACCAAAAATATGAAAAGTTAATCAACTGAAAACTTTCAAAGAAAAGAAAAGGAAAAGTAAATTGCTTTCCATTTCTAGGCTGTGATTATTGGTTTTGTTTACTAAATAAAGCAACCAGACAAAAAAACCCCAAAGCAACGTTTAAATGAATAAATAAAATATCCTGTCCAAAAATCCAAGCAAGAACATTTATCAGAAAACAGATGGTCTCATACACAAAACTGAACACCTCTGGAAACATAACAATCCATTTATCTTGATGAATTCATCCTCTAGTAGATATCGCAAGCAGCAGCAGTAACAGTTTACCTAAAGATCTGGAAAACACATTTCCATGAAGATACATGATGTGAAAATCAGAGTTGAATTTCTATTTTTCACATGTTGAACAGGAATATTACGGTAAATTTTCCCTTTTCCTGGTCTGTATTCCAGGCAGAGGCTTAAGGGGACCAAAATTTAGTTCCAGAGCATAATTTAAGCAATTCTTTTAAGTACTACCTGTTTGCATTACCTTCCACCGAGTAATCCGGAAATCAGACCTGTACATGTCTTCTGTTAAAAGGAATCTCTAACAAATTGAATTTTCAGGCTTTTCACCTCCCTTTCTGTCACTGAAAAAGTTTAATAACAAAGTTTTAGTAATGGTCTGTGTGTACTATTGAAAAAAGTATTTTGAACATACCAAAAATAAATTGTTTACAACATTTATATACAGAAAATATGTGCTATCTCTACTGAGAAAGGATGACTTTTTCAAAGATTTCTCAAAGACATAGGCAACTCCTCTTGATCAGAAAATTTTGAAAAATGACAGAGCAGTATATAAACTAACAATTTTAACAAAATCTTCTTAGGAATTCACTACAGCACAGTAAACTATAAACATTAGTGCCGTAAATCATCTCTGGCCTGACTTCTGTGGCATTTACAACTAGTTTTAAGTTAGAATAGTTCTAGAGACTTTCTGTAGAAAGACTTTCTGTAGAAGTTCTAGAGACTTCTGTATTACCATTGAAGGTACCTAAGCCATTATCTTTGTTCTTGTAGCACTGAAAGGTTCCCATAAATAGTTACATATCAACCTATAGATTCATACTTAGTCCTTTTAAATCAGAAGAAAATTATAATGGAAATATGACTATAAAGCCTGCATGTAGTAAGGAAAAGTGTTTCCTGAGAGGTCACAGAATCAATATTTGTTGTATGCTGGATTTACAGCATTTATAGCATACTGGCTCCAGTGTCAGTTTAGCAAGATCTCCTGGTCAGTGCATACAGACATTTCCATTGGAAGACCTTACAGCACAATGTAAACTACACAGAGAAAAAATTCAAACAAGTTATCTTCCTAAGCCCTTACATTAGCTAATGAATTGAGTTGGTGAAAACTTTGTCTTGCATTTTAAAGATATGATAATTCAAGTTTGTCACAGAATAATCTGCTTCTGTTGTCAGAATCAGTGATGTTACTTTCTATCATTAGGTTACTGATAAGGCAAGACTCGCTTTTCCCCAGGCAGTTAGAAAATGGGTAGAACTGTGAGAGCTTGAATGCAGGTGGAAACTCTGGGGATTTGTAATGCATTATTATAAATTGCTTTGCTATTTATGCAGATTAAAATAATAAAATATATCCATAAACCTTCTTATCAGCTGCATTAAATATGTTTTCAAAGAAAGAACTAAGCCAACCTGCATTTAAAATTCCTCACTACCTTTGCATTCTATCGTTGCTGTGGGATTTTCATCTCTCCACACACTCTTCATAAACCCTGTGTTGAGTGTGCAGAGGTACCTAAAGTGGGCTATTTTGAGACAAGGAAGAGTGACTGTTATAAGAGCTTGAGATGTTACTCTGGACAGGGCAAGACTTGCAAGCTAACTCTGTTTTATTATGAGCAATTAATCCTGAGTGCCTCTTTTGACTACCACTGGGGCAGGGCAGAATGGGAGAAGAGGCAATATATCAGGCAGGAGGCCCCAGGATATTAATGATTTTTCAGTAGGCTAACACCTTAAATTCTGGCCTAAAACTAGTGAGCAAGTCATGCAGATCCATTTAAGATCATTTATTAGGTATGTGAAAGGAACATATGGAGAAAAGAGAGATGCCCTTGGTACATACTGACCAATTCTTTAATTGCCTTTCATAATGTACTGTATTTAACCAAATAACCTAATGAAGCATGACTGCAAAATGAAGTGTTTTCCCAGAAACCCTATATTTACATGTGCCTCCCATATGTGTGAAACACTGTCTGGAGGGTGGATCTTCACTGCTAGCCCATGGCTAGGTAAAGAATTAAAAAAAATGATTGATACAGTACACAATGTCCCCCTGAATAAATTCCTTTAAAATTCTGTAAGATTTCTACCGTCTTTTGCAGTTAAGTGGAAATATCACGTTAGGAAGGAGAAAAGAACAAAGAAAAAGGGACCTTGTGACAAAATTCCTAGAGATCTTTTTTTAATCAGTTAAAAGAAAGTCTTTATCACATTTTTTAAATAATGTGGCCAGGATAACATAAATACTGAAAAACATTGTCTGGTTTTCTTTACAAATCAAGTTATTTTCTACAAAATTTTTATTTACCTCCTCTTACCCAACCACTCCTTCCTTTCTGAGCTGTTTCTCGCAGTTAACTAACACATATACCTGGGAGGTATTTGGCAGTTTATTTTGCAGCATCTCTCTTAAGCAGACAAGACATAAGAAAGAAACCTCTCTGTCTCTCATGTGCAAAATTTTGTTTGGGAAAGAAGCTTTAAGAAGTTTTTTAAAGGTCAATTAATCAATCAGGGAAAAGTAAAAATGTTATTTGACTTGGAAGCCTGGCCAAACCACTCAGATAATGAATGATGAATACTGAGCCTTTGAGTGAATCCTTGCAATCAACAGTCCATGACTAATCAATAGGCTGACATTTTCACACAGTTGCAGAAAGTGATCAAATTTCATAAATATCAGAGTTTGCTGTGAAAAAAAGGCGTAAAAGTTACTTTCTTACTGACAGTTGTGGGTCCAGGGGTGCTGCTCCTGTGTGCAGAGAGAAGATGCTACCTGCAACCCTGACATCCCTGTCCTGCCTAGGGATGTGCTGGCACCAATTTAGCTGATGAAAGGCAACTTGGATTGTGAAAGGTTGGCAACCACAGCCCTGCCACACTGCTGTTCAAGTATGAGTTGTATGGGCCATCAACAACATGCACACTGCAGGAACAAAGACCTGATAGGTATCTCAGAAAAAAAGTTATTCATGTTTCATTGTCTGCTTGTAGAGGTCATTTCTGAGTCACTACTGAGTAAACTTATAGGGGTCAGTCTGGTTAGCAGAGGGGTAAATAAGAGAGCAGTTAAACTGGGAGCAGAATTGCTTGATGACCTGGGCTGTGCAGTGAAACTGTAGTTTAAGAAAATGATGAAGTTATTCATCGAGAATAAAGATTGCAAAACATAGTGTGTGCTGGAAAACAGATACCCTGAAGAAAGAATTAAGATGATATTCAAAGGCAATGCTGCAACAAAAACAGTCAATATTGCCTATGATTAAACATGAGCATAAAAACAGGAATGTGGTTTTTATCCATATAACAAATCTGACACAGGAAGGTATGCAAGCTTAACTCTGCAAGAGGATATTTAACAACAGGAGAACATGGAGAACAAAAAAAGGCACAGAAATTATTCAAATCTTTGAGTAAATGCCAAGTCTGTTTATTTTATGAAGAACAAGGTTAATTTGATTGCAACATATATGTACTTTACAGAGTGAAGTAGGCTATTTTGAGCTAGGAAGAGCGAAGACAGAGCTAGTGGTGGAAATCTAATACCACAGTAATTCAGATTAGAAATTACAGGCATTTTATTTTTTAATTTCTTCTTTTTTTCTTTTGATTTTTTTGGCAATTATCAACTCGAAATGTACAGCAAAGGAAGTGGTTTATTCTCCACTTTCTGATGTCTTCAAATAAGGATATTTTTTTAAGATTTAGAAGCATGCAACTGGTTTCTTAGGAGTGTAAAGTGTGGGGTACAAGACATTAACTTGATAACCTTGCTAGTTACTTCTAACATTAAGAACTGCTTGCCCAAATACTGAATTTCAACCCCGAGGTCTCCTGTCACATTCTTGGCTTCACCTTCCTTTGAAAATCCAAGTAGCAATCAATAGTCAGACTTACCTGTGCCCTTAATAGATGAATTTACTATAAAAGCAGCTCTATCCTGATGTCCTATTACATATGCAGACACTGTAAGCACTTCTGTCTGGTTCATGGTCATGGGCAGGCTTCCTCCCAGAGGTGGCTTCACAAGTGATCTCTCTTAACCTTCTGATATAATATACACAAATCAGCTCCAGTCTTAAAATCAGGTGGCCTTGTTGATGTATTTCACATGAGCTTAGCTGAACTATATCATATGTCATCAAATCTGAGGTATGAAAAACCTTTTCCACTCTAAAAGATCACTTGAAAATCCAAATGCCATCTCTGGATATCCTCTGGCCAACCAGTGAGACTGCTGTAGCCAGTACAAGATAAAAAAAGGAAAAAGAATGTGAAGATGTCTGGGTAACACCTCCTCTATTTTTTGTTCAATATGCTTGTCAACTCACCACAAAGATAATCACAGTGAGCAAGATTTTTGAAGGTGCTTCTAGTACTGGGAGTGCTGTTGGAACATAAAGTCAGTGACTGTGTTTGGCAGGATGCTGGCACCAGGTTTTCTTAGGGGAAAAGTTAATGAAATCAGGCCATAACATACTCAGCAGGCTTTGCTTTCTTTGGTTTGGTTTGGTTTGGTTTTCTTTTTACAAACCAGAACTGAAATCTTCTGAACACATCCTCAGCCAATATAAAGAAAGAAAGAAATTACTGATGATTAACTACATAAGTTCTTTTATTTCCCTCATGACTTGTTTTGGGTACCTTGAAGGCAGTTAGTTTGGTCAAAATTACATTGATCTTGTTCTGATCAATGTCCAAAATACATTACTTATAAATTAAATATTTGGTATAAATATTGAAAAAAAAAAAAAAAAAAAGAAAAAAAAATTTTTTTTAAAAAAAGTATGTTTTTTNNAAGAAAATATTTTTTAAATAAAGTATGCTATTTGAAGAGGCAAGATTTAAGCAAATAAAAACCCTGAACATTTTAATACAAAATCATTATGCTTTTGGATTTTTTCCATAATTGTTTGATTAGCATTTCTGTTGGTTTCTAGGCAATCAAGAAGGATAAGAATTTTTTAATTCATTCTTTTTTTCCTGCTGAAGTAGTGATTGAAAATGTAGTAATACATTAACATTGTATTCTGTGTCCAATTTTTCAACAAGCATGTTATTTGTGGAACAAAAGTTATATGTGGCAAGAACAAAAACATATTTTAAAAGCAAAGCAATACGCAGTTATACACTTTCATAACTTTAGAAAAAAATTTTAGTTTCAGTTTTTGCCTGTTACTTTTTTCATTGTTAAGTTTGTCACTCCACTGCAGTATCTCTTGTGTTTAACTTGTCTTCCAACATATTAATATCTTTTTATGTTGTGGCTTTCCTTCAGTCATTCATATCCTCCAGCTACAGGCTATGTGTTATAAAAAATCCTAAGCCTTGGAGTTTTGCTGTGCCTTAGATGTAGAAAATAGCCAAATATTGGTTTCATCAGGAACAGCTTCCTGTTACAAAACTGTATCTGAATCACTATGATTAAAAAATAAACAAAAGACCTCTGTCACTAACATAATTCCTGTGATCAATATGACAATCCTCTGGAAAGAACTATAAACTTGTATTTTTGCAGGGTGTCTTATCTCAGTTTTATTGAAATATAATTATTTAACTGTTTCTCTTGCAGTTTACAATTGTATGCTTTTGTCTTTTTAATCCCTGACTAGCTTCCAGAGACCAATTTCAGCACTATGTGTGTGAAGAGCAGTTTATTTCTGAAATATCATCTGAAGTTCACTGTATAATATGCAACAAAGAAACAGAAAGAGAGTTAGGGATTAATTACTCTTAGAAATTATACAAAAGTTTTTTCTTAAGTAGCTATCCTGAGACAAGAGAGCTAGCTCTTAAAAGGTCAAGTAGAAGGTGTGAACAAAAAATGATTATCTTTGGTTTAACAAAAGAAAAAAAAACAAACAAACAAACAAAAAAAAAAAAAAAAAAAACAACAAAAAAACCACAACAAGAACAACAGAAAAAAACACCAAAAAAACGCACCAGAGTCACCTACAGTTTGCAAGTAGAGTCACTTGCAAGATATATTTCATTATCTGGAGCAATGTTTTGAAGTATCGATACATGGCATTAAATGACTGGTTAGAACTGAGGACTTTTGCCAGTAAATAACTGTAACTCTCTGCATTCCTGAAAGCTATTATTGTGGTTGAATATAGAAGTTATTTCTATTTTGATATATTCTACTCATTTTCAAATTATTTTCTGGTTTATATTCATATAGGGAATTTCTTCCTAATCAGTAACATCTCTGTATGAAACAAAAGAAGAAAAAAATCCCTGAAGCTTCACCTTTGTCTACTGGAAGGTCATACTCATTTTTTCCTTTGTAGCAGAAGAAAATGAAATTGTTCTGGTAAATATCTATAGGCAGCCATCAGAAAGAAAAGTGGCTCCTCTGTTCTAAGAGAAAAGGGAAGTAAATTCAAGTCTGACAAAGTTGTCACTAGCCAGAACCTGCCAGTTCTGCTTATTTTTAAATGAAACAGTCAGTGGTAATGAGGTGATGTGAGTCTCAGGAAACAAAATCAAAGACCAGAGGCTACCCCTAGGAAACAGTCTCAGTTAGCCTGGTGGTCTATAAGGGTGCAGAAAAACAGATCTTTCTGTTTCCAAAACCTTGAAAATTTTGTCTCTTACTATGAGTAAAAACCTTTGTCAGTTCTGAAGTTGGGGGAAGGATTCATGCTGTTTATGGTGGGAAATAGCCTGCCCATGAGAAGTGCAAATACACTGGGCAGGTGTATCAGAAATGTTCACTAAGGACATATCTGTTATCACATTCAAATTGATGAATGTCCCTAAATCCCACACACACACATTTTTTTTTCCTCCAGACCTTTTTACTGAGGAAACAAGGTTTTTAATGTCTGTAATTTTTTGCCTCCCTACTTAGAAATTGCATTTTTCTTGAACATTCACATGTAAACTTTCTTCTATCTGTGCATATACCGTAAATCTCATCATAACTAGGCGTTGGGGTTTTTGTCATATAAAAATGGTCTTTCTTTAATAGATGTTTATGGAAATTAATAGTTAACAAAAATCAGTGCTGAAATGAGGTTTTCAGTAAAAATTTGCATAAATATAAAAGTACTCAATTCGTGACATTTTATGAAAGGAGTTGTAGAAAAAATAATATTAAAAAAATATTTTTGAGGTAAAAAAAGAGTCCAGTCAGTCTGTTTCATTGACTTAAATGAAAATAATCTGACGTTACATCAGAATCTGACCATGTCTATTGCACAAGCATATTTTACAAATATTGCACACACTTATTAATCAGTGGATATTTGCTAGACCTTGGGTCACCTTCACTGGCACTGATGTGATTTTCCTCATGGGAGCTGAGCTGAGCAACAGCACACTCGGATGCATGTTCAGCTCATCATGCCATGGTTATGTCTTCTGTTTTCATAGCATGTTTGCTGTGTTTACTCTCCTCCTTTGAACTGAATTGCACTAGACAGAGCAGCAAAAGCCTCCAAGGAGTTGTCTAGACACCTGAAGCAGTAACTGGAAGGCAAGGGCACATGAGCTTTTATTTACTGAAAGATACTGTTTAAAGACTTTTGAGAAAGGCAGTTCTGAAAACCCTAAGAGGTAATTCCAGAAAGCAAGACAGCTTGGAGGCTTAATTCTGCTCCCACTTGCACACAGTGTAACTGAATTAAACAATGTTATGCTAGTGAAAAAGAGATCTTTAAGATCATAATCAGGGAAAAGTCATATGAGAGAAAATGAAGTATTTTTTTCTTAAATTTCTAGATTTCTAGATTTATATTAAATTCAAGAACAGGTGAATAATTTGAGAACTTCTTTCAAGTGTTGAGATTGTTTAATCCTTTGTTTATATTTTTCTTGTACAGTTAATTAGTTTGCAGTTGAATAACATGTTGTCTCATAAGCATTGAAATTTAGCCTATCTTTTCCTAGAGCACAATCATCTGATGTAGAGGAGAAAGGAGCTTAAAAAACTGCAATGAAATAAGGAATTAGTTCAGGTTCAGGACTTTCTACCCTTGGTGAAAAGTTCTATTTGAAGAGATTTTGCACTGGTTTTTGCACTTAAGCATAAAAATAGTTTCTCATCAAAAAGGGTTAAAACCTTTGTGTTAAAATCTTTATGTTAAAGTCTCTGTATTAAAATCACAACCTAATGACCATCACAAAATTAATTATAAAAGTGACCTGAACATTGTCTTTATACTGAAGGGTGAGTAAAGCCAAAATATAACTTCTCCTTTTTTTATCTTAACCAAAATCTCATCAAAAGTCTTTCAAATGTTTAAAGATATCCAGAGGAAATCAGTAACACAAAGACAGACCAGGTTTCACTTTTTGCCTTCCTTGGGACTTCTCTTCATTGAGAGCACTCCAAGACATGCAGTACCAACCCTCAACCACTCACGTTACCTCTAAAGCACAGTTTATACTGAGCCATATAATCCAATACAGCATGAATGCCACTCCAAGCCAGAGTTGTTGCTTACCCTGGAAACTTTCATGCTGCTCTTACACCAGGTGCTTCAAAATGAGTAAATAGGTCAGTCATTTCATTTCCTTCTCTTTCCTCACTGAAAGTTGGCAGGTAGAGAGAGTTATTATAATTTAAGTACTGATTTAGACTTCAATTTAGTTGCTGAAGTGTAATAGGATGCTCAACCATGTAAATAACGACAAAAATGCCCCTTTTCAGTGAGTCCAAGAAAAACAAATACATTAAAGAATATATCAAACAAGAGAATGGTAAACAGAATATACATAAGAGATTAAATGAAACCCCTGCCACCATAGTTTAATATTCATACCCTGCCAAAATGTCAGTAGTTGGATGGAGAAATACTGATCATGTTTCAGAATGTGCTTGAGTAAAGTTGTTCAGGTGAATAAAGTTTGATTCAAAATCTTCCAGATGACAAAGATGACTTCTGCATCCCCTGAAAATTGCAGCAGCTTTGTGGGAAATAATTAGGTGTTCAAGAATTAGTGTGCTTTGAGGAATTGACCTCGATTTATTCATACCAGTAATATAATGCTCAACTTTTTTGACTTGGTGGAATTAGTCCTGCCTGACATTAATGGGAGTCAGTCCAAGAGTGCCTACTACCTACAAGAGGATAAAAAAGCCGGTCTGTGAACACGGTTGCCCAAACACAGTAGAAAATTTCTGTAGACCCCTCAAATAATAAAGCCATAATCATTGTCTGCAGCAAAGGAAGTTTCTTGCAGCAAAGGAAGTTTCTTCCAACTGTGCAACCTGGAAATGTTTTTTGAGGATTTCAACCCACATCCTGACTAGGCAAGCTTTAAGATGAACAGAAAATTTTACTTTTATGCAGAAGAACATAGGAAGTTCAAAGAAAAAACAGAATAAAGGGACACACAGTAAGTAACAGTTTAGAAAAATCTCTCTGTAACCCATCAGACCTAACGGGGTATGGAAGACCAAATTCAAATAAAAAATTCTATTCTTTTTCCCTAATTGATGATGGGAACTTTTATGGAGAGGGCCATTGCTTTGTGGTGATTCTATTTAACAGACTGAGCAACAATTGAACTATTCATACTTGCATACGTATGCGGACAAAAATTAGTATGGGGATTGCTCTCTCATGGGATTTTCACACCCAAACTTGGTATCAAATCTAAATTATAACATACCTGGAAGGAACTGAGCCCTTATAGAGGAAATTGAAAGGAGGTAGCCAAAGGAGGTGTCCTAGGCACTCAGAGAACAGTAAAGGAAAGTTGGGTAAAGCAAGAATTCTGGTGACAGAGGACAAAGTTTAGACATAAAAGTGGCTGATGTTATTGCTTCCGGAAGAATGAATCAAAGTAAGATACCTCCTATCCTTTGAAATCTGCATTTGTAAATGGGTTTTCAGAGGCAGGTATTCAAGCCACATTGACTGCATAAGACATTGATGCTATAACCCTTGTTTTTCAAATTCTCACATGCAGAATTCTCCAGCGTTTACTCCTGTGTTTCCACACTCTCTATTACCTATTGCTACTCCCCAGTTATGTTCTCAGTCTTAGTTTGGGGATATATTATAGTGCTTTGTCTACCCTTACAGAACCCTTGTTTCAAGGAGTACATTTCCAAATTTAATCTAACAATCTCAACTCACAAGGTTTACATGGATTTTCACTTGAACCAGAGGCTCAGGCACTTTGCTAGTGGGGGAAAACATCAATTCTTTAGCACTATTTGTCAAGATCTTAATATTTTTCTGATTCAAATTATCCAGAAGTTGATTTGAATTTTCATTTCATGATGTTATTCAAGACTCAATGGATTTTCATGGTTTAAGGGCATGAGGAGAGGTCAAGATCTGATAGTTTTTCCTTGTTGCTACTGGAGAATTTTATCATGTTTGTACAGATCCTATGGCCTTGATCCAGAGAACATTTGCGCACAAGAAATTATCTCGTGTTTAACCCACAAATACACAGAATCAATTTATTTAATCCAGATTATTCCATTTCTTTGCTTTTAAAGGCATTTTACATTCTTTTGCCAATAGCACCTTAAAATTACTTAAATGTTTACATGTTGATAATTTTTTTTAATCTATGGTCTATTCTGTAGCATTCATTAGCTACTTAGTCTCATTTTTCCCCACAGCACACTTTTAAGTTTGGATAGAGTACTTATTATTCTGATTCTTTTTGTTAGGAACACAGTCTCAAATGAGGGCAGGTGACATTCCCAAGGTCATATGCAGAGGTCTATATCCACAAGGTAGTAAAGTACCCTACTTCATTGCTTTACCAGAACACTACTGTTTTATTCCTTAAAAAGTTATTTCACAGTGTATTAAAACCGCTGTCTTGGAGGAGATAATTTGTTTAACTCATAGCTCACTTTTACTCAAATCTTTACTTATGTATATTATACAGTAACAACAACAATGATAATAATAATGTATGCTATGTAATAAGCAAGGGTATTAAGAGATCTGATGCCAAGGTAATGCAGGAGTTAAGGTGGTTCCTCAACAACTCCACACAATAAATCTTGTATTTTAATGGTCCCAACTTGGATTAGAAGTTAACACCTCATTAAGATGAATTGGGGATATAGTTTGCACCTTTCCTGTTGTTTCTATGCTGTGTGGCTTGCAGGCTCCTTCTAATGTTTCTGAAGGACAGGCTAAAAGACCACAAGAGCACATCATCAATTTATGTAAGGACCTCTCTTTGTCAAATAAATTACTAGAGACTATTTTTAATGAAATTCTGGTTCTGTAGAAAACCTTTTGACAGTGTAAAGACCAAAACACCAAGGGATTCATGATCTTTTTCTGCTTGCTCTTTTCCGCTGTTAAGCTTCATGTCATAACAGAAATACTATTGCTCACAATACCTATTCTACACAGGTGCAGTCCTGCAAATGTGTACTCAGTGAGACCTGAGCCTTTTCTGTACAAGGAGGAAACCCAGATGTTTCCCTTATGGCCATATTTGCATTAAATATTATAATGAATATAGATGTAAAGCCCACCCAGAGGCAGAATCACATTGTGTTTTCAATAATAAAATCTATTGCAACAGGCTTGTTTATTTTTCCTCTATCTCTTGCATTAAAAAAATAAAATAAAAAAAAGAAGGTAAAGAATGGTCTGATAATTTGCCAATATTTATCAAACAATATAGTTTCAGGCACTCCTGGGTGCAAACATAATGTGTCTGCATGTCATCTCACAGCCTCTGTTTTTATTTGCTCCGAGCCATATAGGTTTGAGATGAAGTAAGTACAGAGAACTCCAGGTGAGTCACGATCGCTCTAAGGTAAAGGCACAAAAAGTTAAGAATAACCTATAACTGCTTCAGTACCCATGTATACAAATCTGTGCACACACATGTAGGCATATTCTGGCCTGTTCAATCACAGTGAGGTCTATTTTACATATTAACATCAATGAAATGAAATAACTCATGGAAATAGTGCAAATATTTTCTATATAAATATTTATACTTCCCGTTTCAATGTCCTCCCACAAGTCTAATTGGCTTTTCAGTGCAATTACAGATGTTCACTTTAAATGCAGATACCTTTTAATTATCAATGCCTTCATATTTACAGAAACAGAAATGGGTCTGAAGTAATACACTATGCCAGAAATCCAGCATTCAGGAGCCCAGAGCATTGTTTTTTTATTGCAAAGATAAAATTCCCACAGCTGCAGTAAACTCTGTAACAGACTCAGAGACCAATTGGATCCAGCCTGCAGTGATTAATGCTAATTGTCAGATGAGGTTTTCGAAGGGATTAGTGGTTTTAGAGTCCAAACTTTGGAAAAAAATATCTCATAAGAGATTGATTTTCAGAAGAGTAACAGTCTCATCTTCCTGCAAAGTGGACCCCGTTAAATTGTCTGTGCTTTTTTACCCCACACTTTACCAGCTACTTCTGGAAATCTTGTCCAAAATTCAGTAGTGTTTTTATCCTTAGAATACGTAGTTTATTTTCTTTTCTGATTTCTTAAAAATCCGTTTCTCTAGCTCCATTTTGGAATATGCTAGCCTTTGAATCTCAAATTCACCATGCTGCTCAACAGATAAAATATATGGACAATATTTTAATTCAGACATAATTCCTGAGCATCTAAGGAAGATACTTTCAGGATAAAGGTCTTGATACCTACTATACAGTTACATAAAAGTTTAATAAGGATGTATCTATCTACTCATTTTCCAAACTAGTTGCAGTGTTGATTTGATTCTAAGTAATTTAAATACACATTTCTTGTTTCAGTGATAGAGCTGAAAGGTTTTGTGACATTCTTTCAACAAGGATTGAGTTATCATGTATGAAAGTTGTTGGATTGTTTCTAAAAAATCTTAAATGTGTATTTAAGCAAAAAAGTTACATAATATTTGCAGTTTATGCCATTAGGGATATTGAAACAACTAATTACTACTGATATGCAAATGTAGTGAAAACTGATTAAAACAGATATAAGGATAAATCTGTTAGGGAAGACGTGCTTTATATTAGTTAGTACACATCCTGTGTTTGCTATGAAACCTGTTTGAACAAATAAGTGATAAAAGACTAAATGAATCAATGAAAAAGAAAATCCCTAAGTTCCAAGTTGTGAACGGTATCCTATTCCATCTCTCCATGGGTAAATGTGTTGCCTGCTCTGCTGTAACGAACAAGATCCCTCTTAGTAAATACTGTCTCTTTTAAAAGAAAAAATCTAAAATAAGGGCCTAGATTTTCTTTATATAAAGGAAATATATTTTAAAGCTGCTTTTATTGTTTCACAACAAAGCGAAAAGACATTCAACTGTCAAAACAATAATGGTATTTGCATAATTATTTTTTTTCCCATCTGGCAAAATACTGCATGAATGGAATAGGGAAAACCAAACTGATTATGTCCAAGCTTGAGACTGTAAAATCTCTGCTCCCAAAGATATTTTAACTAGCTAGACTCCATTGATCTACAGCAGAGCTTTGTCAACTAAAGCTTTTTTCCTAAATTGATTCTCCATCTTGTCTTCTCATTCTTTCGACAGCACACAGCAGGAAGCTCTGTCTACATACAGAAAACAGGATCTTGCTGTAGGCATGGGTATAAAACAAAAAGACAGTGATTAAAGAAAAAAAACAGACTGCTGTTAGTATTTGATCTTAAAATTATTGATCTTGTCGATCAGTTACAGACAGAGAGTGCCCATTTAAATCTGTAATAACTATTAATGTTACCACAAAAAGCTGAACACTTCAAAAACGGAAGAAATCTATATGATAATGCAATGTGATGTTTATTTGGCTGTATAGCTATTTGCAGTATGTTGAAAGGAAATGCAACATGTCACTTGACAAAGATCCTATCCCTAAAATTTCTTTTAAAATTAGTATAAGAATATGAACTTCATATATTATACTTACATTTTGAAGTCCTTTTGTTAACTAGAAACCTTTAATTTTAAGACTGCCAAAAGCAATATTAGCTTTTATCAGGCATATATTAATAACAACATGTTTTCTTATAACTGACCCAAACTCAAACATTGCATTAGGATGCTCCTAAAAATCCACTGAGCTAAACCAGCATGATGTTATCTTTGTCCTTTATGGGCAATTGTGTTTATTCGGTTGCAGGAGTTTGCATTCCTGTCGTAAATTGTACCAATAGTGCCTCTAAGCATAGTAATGTGTAAATATAATTGCATATTAGTTAAAAATACAAAAGAAAAAAACCAATCCTTACTTACAAACTAGGTGCACTTCAGTTGCTGATCATATTAAAAGCAAAAACCATTTCACCATTTGGAACTAAACAAAACCCCAAAGATCTTGATACAATGTCTATACATGCTTTAACTTAAAATCTCATGTCAATCACTAAAATTTGTCACCTTAAAGTAAGATGGGTATTTTCAAGAGTGACAATTGTCCCACAATGAGCCAACTCACAAGTATTTAGCAGAAATAAATGTTCATGTGACTTACAGTATTATACTTCTTTCTATATAAAGACAGGAAAGCATTTATTAACAATTTGGTGATGTCTCTGGGACAGGAAAAAGATACAAATAGCAGACAGCTGCATATAGTCTGCAAATAGTAAAAGTATATGGAAGGGTTCATTTACATAACAGACAATAATGAATGTATTGTAGTTTTGTGCTGCTCAAAGAGTTTTTGGAAAGTCTATGCCTATCTCTAATGCACATGTAAATTAAATTTTGTGAAAGGCATTTTAAATGTACTTCATTGATTTTTTGAATTTATCATAAGCCTCTGATTCATATTTTGGTGCCAGTCTAGTGTGTCACATGGTTTTGAAACCAATAGAGACTCATATTGAAGGGTTTTTCTTTGTTTGAATTACTTTATTGGTTGTGTGGAAGGATTAAATATAGACTAAGAAGTCATTATGATGACATAATAAAACACACATTGGTTTTTCTTTCACTTCGAAATCTGTTTTTAAGTACATTCTTCTATTAGAAGATAATGAAAAGCCATTAAGGATCTGGACAAAGCAATAATTGTTTAAAGTTTTGGGTTTTGTTGTGTTGGTTGTTTTTTAATTTTTATTTTAATCAAGACAGCACTGAAGTAAAAAAAAGAAAAAAAAAAACACAAAACACCCAGTAAAGACTTCATATAGAAATTACTATGAGTTGTTCACCTCTCCTTATTATAGTTAAACGTCTCAATTAATTTATTGAAAATCCAATAGAAAATGCAATAACTTCAGAACACTACTTTTTGTCATTGCATGTGGGATTTGATTCACATTAAAAAATAAAAACCTCATTCATTTTTTTCATGCTTTGGTATGATGTATTAAGTGCTGAGTTTTCAGTGTATGAGAAGCCACAAGTGAAACTCTAGAAAAACAAAAATTGCTTAAATAATATATCAATTAAAAAACTACTAAAAGAATTACACATCATATTATGCCATAGAACCTAGAACTGCTTGTTTTCCTGCAATGGGAAAACTTAATGTGAAACTTTTTCCCCTTGTTCCCAAAGAGATGTTCTTGACTATCAACATTTCCCTAATCAGGAATCTTTCAAAGCTGGAACCCACTTCATAATACTAGAGACAAATATATGAAAATTTCTTTCACATTCTTGTCAGTTAAATTATTTATCAAGTGATCATGCTTTCTTTTTAGGCAATAGGGCTTTATCCTTCACTCTTGCAGTATTCTCCAAGCCCTTGAAAGAACTCTTCCTTTGAAGTACTGATTACTGGCATAGAAGCATATCTCTGCTCTTCTCCAGGACTTTGAAGTGTGTCAGGAATTAACATCAGGGTTCGACGTAGAGGAGCTCTGCACTGGTGGAAGGTAAGGTCTCTGTCCCTCCTAAAAAAAGTGAAAGACAATACATGGCTATGTGCTGCTCCAGTGATGGGACTTCTCCCCTCCCACTCCATTCCCAGGAGGAAGTTGCTTGTGCAGATATGGGGAGATACAGGGTTATCACAAAAATGCCCAGAGGAAACGTGTGCCTTCCTCCCATCTGAAATCAAGCCCTGGTTCCTCTGGAGCTTGGAGCCAGGACTGTTTCTTGAGGGGAGGCTTGAAACTTTCATTATGTCAAGTCCTCTGTTGTTCTTGCACGTACTTGTGCACCTGGGATGAAGTGTGAGCAGTCTGGTACAGCAGATACCAGCAAAACTATTCAATACCTTGCAATATGATTGTAACGTGGAAAAAAAAAATGTCAGTAGGGCAAAGCAAGAGAACTGTAAGTGTAGGTTTTCATCTAAACAGATTTTTTAAATCTGTATTTATATATTCAGATCAGGAACATGAAAACCTGATGATTTTTTTACTACAGATACACTGAAGGAAATGTGCAATTTGAAAAGAAGACCATGAGAATCCTCAGTTATGCAGGATTTTTGTATGGACCAAACCACAGAGGCTGACCATAATCAGTGTGAAGCTTTGGGCAAGGGGAAAGAAAGCCTGGATACTTATTTGGTTACATAGCTTTTTTCACCTCATCATCAGTTCTTCAGGAGAGGCAAGATGCACATCTATCCTCGTGCCAGATACCAGAAAGGTTGTGGTGATTTTGGAGCTAGACTTGATCACTTCTTTTCCTCACTCACCAACTTATACCCACTCATGGTCAGTAAAAGGCACTCAGCAGTAAGCACAGCTGTTCATCATGTAGGAGACATAAAATGGAATTGGGGTTCCAGTAGCACTGTGTCCACACTTAATGCTCCCATTCCATCAACCTGCTCTGAAATTTCCTTCATTGGAAGATTCAGGAGGGTTTTTTAGCTCTCATCATTAACCTCCTAATTTTGGTTCTTAAAATCATTGGTTGGTCCACCCTCAAAAGTCTTCAGATTCTGTCTTTGAAACAGTCAGCCATAATTTGATCCCCAAATAAAATCCCGGAATGCTGCTAATTACTTCTATTGAAAATTAGTACAGCTGAGACACAGCTCACTGATCCAGAATCATGTCCTCTGCGACTACTGTCAGAACTTGATTTTCATGACGAGCTCTCTTGGCTCTCCAGAAGATGCTGGCTGCCCTCTAGTGACAAAGATATTTCTGCTGACATATTGCTGTAGATGCAAACATGTTAATAAATACTGGCTTGTAGATCAATATGTAAAGGTAAAGAATCTTAAGATTTTAAGCAAGAGCACTGGGCTTGGAGACATTACATAGAGAAGAATTCCAGGTTGACATGACACTCTCAGTCATGGTAAATTTTGAAGGTAAATTTTTGTTTGATCAGAAGTTTCTGAATTTTTAAAATTTCTCACATTTCTGTTATCAGATGAACAACTTATGATTATTATAAAAAGACCAGAATAGGGGTTCTGCATTGCAGAAAGGTCAACTTTCTGCTAAAAACATCCATCTGACCCTCACATGCTCATTGACACAAAATATAATTTTTACAATACTTCTATAAGTATGTGTGTGTGCATGTTTGAGTGTGCATCTGCAAGTGGTATCAGAGTCATGTTTTCATAATTTCCTAAGTGAACTCATAGCTTGAATTTAAGGTACAGTTATGGAGTTCATTTTTGGAATAATGCAGATGATATCAAATGCTAGAAACATTATCAGAAATAATTAAATCAGCTATATTGAGAATTAATAAAGAACTATATTGAATGTTTACATCAGTGAGTTATTTCATGTTAACTATGAGATAAGACTTAAAATAAAATGATTTGATTCGGAACAAACATAGTAAAGAATATTCTATGTAAATACTGTGATTCCAATTTCTCCAGAAGAAACTAAAATCTCATCTACATGAATCCCGTGGGGGGAAATTACCACATTTTTACAGGAATAATTCTCAGAATAAGAGACTTGGGGTTTAAACTGTCTACTGTCTGTGAGAATGTAAATGTATATTTCTGAAGTACTGTGCATCTCGTTTCTTTCATTCATAATTTCATTTCTTGACACTTTCTATTTTTTTTTTTTTATTTTGATTGAATATGAATCATGGTCTTGTAGTATCTGAAACTTGTATTCCTTAACTGGTGCTCTGAACTCTGTGGTACTGAGAGAATACTGTCACTTCATCTACTTTACCCTCATTTATTCACACTAAATATTTGCCTTTTTCCTCTGTTCGGCAATCTCATTCCTCTGTGCCATCATTCTTGCTGTAGTGAATCTGCTATGAAGAGTGACATAATGTAGTTTTAAAATCTGCAAAACTTTCTACCTCAAATTTGCTCAAACATGATACCAATTCTGCAATTCAGGTTGGCATCTCACGTCACAAACAGGAAATCATATTGACTCTCACTCAGAAATAACTGCTGTTTAGGAAAGCCATTAAGTTCATGTCTAATTCACATTGTAATGTCATATTGTCAAAGAATATAGCCTTTTATAACAAGGACAGTAATCTTTCAATTCAAATTAAATAATATGATATAGGGATTCTGCTAGATTTGCTGTCCTTAGGAAAGTAAAGAGGGAAAACATTTCCTTGTTGACAAAAGCACTTTATGCTGAAAGGTTCCATTGATTTCAGTGGGATTTAAACAAATTAAAAATATCTTAACAAATTTTAGATGTTTCCTGAAGTACGACTTGATATAGGATGAGCAAACCCCCTTCCCCCTTTCCTGATGCATGCATATTTTTTCCATACTTATGCAGCAGTTTAAGTTTAGTTTCAGATATGTTACTAGTTAAAAAATTTAACTTCAGCACAAGAAAAAAAAATGTAATTGAGAAGTGAGTACTCTCATTTAGCCAAGTCATAATTCTGAATTATTTAGTTTCATATATAGGAAGAATATAGAATCACAGAATACCTCAGGCTGGAAGGGAACCATAAGGATTCTGTGCCCTGCAGACGACACCCCAAGAATCACACCATGTGCCTCAGAGCATTGTCCAAATACTTCTTGAACTCCATCAGGCTTGGTGTTGTGACTACTTCCCTTGGGAGCCTCTTCAGTGCTCACCCACCCTCTGGGTGAAGAACTTTTTCCTAATATCCAACCTAAAGCTCCCAGCTAACATCCAACTTAAACCTCACACAGGTTCATACCATTCCCCAAGGTCCTGTCCTTGGTCACCAGTGAGAAATCAGTGTCTGCCCCTCCTCTTCCCCTCTCGAGGAAATTGTAACTGCAATGAGGTCTCCCCTCAGTCTCCTCTGCTCTAGCTGAATAGGCCAAGTGCCCTCAGCCACTCCATAAGGCTTCCCCTCAAGGTCCTTCACCAGCTTCATTACCCTCCTTTTTACACTCTCTAAATAACTTTATATCTTTCTTAAATTGCACAATGGGGTGAGGCTGCCCCAGTGCAGAGCAGAGCAGGACAATCCCCTCCCTCGACCAGCTGGTGATGTTTTGGCTGATGCCTCCCAGGACAGGGTTGACCCTCCTGGCTGCCAGGGCACTGCTGATTCATATTCAACTTGCCATTAACCAGGATCCCCAGGCCCCTTTCTGTGGCACAACTTTCCAGCATTTCATTCCCCAGTCTATATGAACATCCAAGGGTTGCCCTCTCCAAGGTGCACAATCTGGCACTTGGCCTTGTTAAATTTCATGTGGCAACTGATTACCCAGATAACTTTTTATTGTGAGAAACCATATGAACTGCCTGGAGTGTCTGAGGAGCTAGCAAGAGGCAGAGCTGGAAGAGCAGGCCCCAGCTAATGGAAGGTACATTCCATAGCATATGACACATGCTCCATATATAAACTAGGGGCAAGGCTAGCTGGGGGCTGTTGCTCAGGAACTGGATGGCCACTGATCAGTGGATGGTGAGAAATTACATTGGGCATCACGTTTTGTATGTTCTATTTCTATTATTATTATTGCTGCTACTTTCCTTTTCTGTTCTATTAAACTGCCTTTATCTCAACCCATTAATGTTAAGTATTTTCCTGTGTGGTGTTTAGCTGCTTGCCAGGTTAAACCACAACAGGTCTGCTGAAATCATGCAAGAGACTTTTGTAAAAGAAAACCAAATCTAAGCCACCTTTTATGTACTCACGGGATACATTCTGCATGAATGTTCACAATGATTTTTTAAAATAATTCTGAAGGATGATGGGGAACACATTCATCTGACTTTCATTCCCTTGCAGAAGTTAATGACCCTGTACATTAGTTTTTTATGAAAATACTTCCATGTAAACATTTTGAGATTCAAACATCTTAGTTCTGTTCATTTTGCTGAATTTATATATCTTATTTTGCTTTATTTTATGCACTCTGGATCAGGAAGCAGTAACGCATTGAGTTACACCAGTTGACTCTCTAGCCATAGATCTGACTTATGGCATTCCCTGATAATCTTTTCAAGTAATAAAATTTGGATCCAGGTGCTGAGCTCTTTAAATAGCTACATTTTATCATCTTAAGTCTTATGAAATCTAGGAAAACATACAGTTAAAATAATAGTCCTATGCAAAAATGCCTCCTGTAAGGGACTGCCTGTGGAAACCATAGTGACCTCAGATACGGGTCAAGCTGTACAAGATATCCCTAATAACTCTCTGCCACTGAAATAGGGATGTGCTGTCCACTATAGTGTTCCACATTCCTCAGTGGCATTCCTCTGACCCTTCCCTGCAGTGAATCTGTTTTGATACTTGACATTCCATAAAGGACAAGCAAGCAGGTTTCCACTGAGTTAGTGACCTGAATTGCATTAAACTTAGTGATCTCATCCTGCTGGGTCTGAAGAGCACCAGAGGCACTGCAAAGCAGAGCAGCAACAAGTGGAAGCCAGGAGAGGGGAACAAGGCTTTTCTCCTTGAGGGACTATAAAGTGTTTACCATTTCATGTAACTTTATTCCAGAGGTATTTCATGGTAAGTAATTTTTATATGTTGGATTATTTTGTTGTGATTTCATTGTTTTGTGTTGGGTTTTATGGTTGGGTAAAGTGAGGGGTTTGGGGTTTTTTGTGTGTTTTGTTTTTGGGTTTTGTTTGGTTGGTTTTGTTTCTTGGTTTTTTCTTTTGTTTGTTTGTTTGTTTGTTTTGCATCTACCACTTTAATAAATTGGGCTCCTGTGCTTGAATTTCATAACAGCACACAATTTCTGCAGTTTCAAAACATTTAGATGAGTCAATTTTAGTGAACAGCTGAGGAAAGTGGCGAATGTAGATGGAACATCACTCTGGCAATAAAAGGTAAGAAAAGAGTCAGAGGACCTCCATACTGGTCAGAAGGAGTAGGTAATAACACCACTCCATCTAGGACTCCCACATTCCCTGTTGTAACTCCATGCACGCTGAGTGGACATTTTGTTGTAGTGTCATTCTCTTGATCTCACTTTGTTACTAAGCATAGTGAACTCACACTACAAAATCTCAGAAATTGCTATAAAAAGGCTCCTGATTAAGGTCTTTGTCAAGGGACTGTCACTTATTTTGTACCACAACAAGCATTGCAACCCAACTGATCTCTAGGTGCTAGAGAGATATGGATGTTTAATCATGATCATCAGCATTCAAAACATAACATTTTGAAATATTAAGTGTTTTGTATATAGGCTGTCTTTCTAATGGAGTGTCTAAATTCCATTCTTTTTCTTGAACATTGGTTTTTCAGGGTTGTGTGGGATTTTTGTAATAAAGTAAATTTCCAGTAATTTCTTCTGATGTTGTCATCATCATCAGTTAGTAACACCTGGCTGGATGTATAACATAACATCTCTTCCAACCAAGTAAGCCCATCAACAGAACAATTTATCTATAGATCTGCCTTGAGCTGAGTCCCAGATATTCTATTTTAGACTAACCCTGCCCTTTCAGAAGTGTCCTATAAAGTCTACTGATGGATCATATCTACTCTTATAAACTACCTGTTTATCTTAGCTTCCAGCATACTGGGAGACTTCATCTTACATCACCATGAGTGTTTATGTCTTGCTGCGTGCTGAGAAGGCATTTGGAAGTATTAGCACTGAAAAAAACCCAGTAGATGAACCTTTGAAGGCACTCAGAAGGATGGTGCCAATAGTAAAGAGAAGCTAATACTAAAAATTCCCGGGGAAGACTGAAGATAGAGAAATTAGAGCTTGGAGAAGGACAAAGAGGATCAATGTGTCTATTTTCAATAAGTCAATTTGCTAATCTGGATGGCATTCTGCATCTGTAAGATATCGAGGGTAAAGGGAGGCAAGTGGCTTAACTATTTTTTTTTCTTTAGTAAGAGGAAATCGATATCGTAATCAAATATCAGATGGGAGATGATGAGTAGAGAAGAGAATCTACATAATGTATGGTTCTAAATTGGTTTCCTAAAATACCCATGTTAATGATGAAAGAACTCATTTTGAATTAGTATATATTGGCATCATTTAATATAACTGCCATAACTTAACTTGCACCAGCTGGAAAATTGGCTTAGCATATCCAAAGATAACACTAGGGTAGAATTGCCCATTTTCCTCAGTGATGCTTGTTCCATATGGGTAACAATAAATCTGTAAATATTTTAAGTAAAATCAAGCTTATAGTGAGGATAGTTTGGAACAGCAGGCAAGTCTGCTGAAACTTTCCTGGACTACAAAAAAAAGGCCTGCCTGTGCTTACGTGTTCAAGAACAGAGATTGCTCACTAACAGAATAGCTAAGCTATTGCAGCTGAAGACCTCACATTAACATGAACTAATTAATGTCCCCAGCATATCATGGTGCTCCTATTGCTATTTTGCCTAGAGTATCCAATCCACACACATCATATATGTGCTTTTGAATTATTTGAGTTTAACAAGGCCCCTTGGGAAAAAGAGTTTACAACATAGTTCCTACATTTGACAGAAAACATTTTGGAACATGCCCCAACAACAATTACTAAATACATATCACATTCTTTGTGGTCTAGATATAACGTAAATATTCTTAATTCTTTATTAAAACATAATGTTTATTAAACATGAAAGTTTATGATTAATGTGGAACTCATTTGTAGTAGATGGATATAATATACAAAATAATAAAAAAAATAAAAACTTTTAAACAATCTTCATAGGAGCTCACTTGTTTTCACCATGAATATTCCCAGTCTCATGCAAAGTGTCAGATTGGCTTGGATGATATATGGGGTAGTGAAATAAGGATGGGAGAAATGAACAGACTCCTTATCAGGGGAACCATATGAGGAGCAGCTGAGGTCTCTTGGTTTGTTCAGGCTGGAGAGAAGAAAACTGAGGGGACAACTCATTGCAATTACAGCTTCCTTGTGAGAGGAAGAGGAGAGACAGGCACTGATGTCTTCTCTGTGGTTACCAGTGACAGCACCCAAGGGAATGTCCTGAACTTGTGTAAAAGGAGGTTTAGGTTGGATATTAGAAAAAGTTTTTTCACCCAGAGGGTCGTTGGGCATTGAACAGGCTCCCCGGAGAAGTGGTCACAGCACTAAGCCTCATAAAGTTTAGGAAGCATTTGGACAATGCTCTCAGGCACATGGTGTGATTCTTGGAGATGGTTCCGTGCAGGGTTAAGATTTAGACTCGATGATCTTTGTGGCTCCCTTCCCACTCAAAATATTCTGTGATTCTGTGATATATAAAAATAAATAAAATTATTTATTGATGCAGGAAATTGTAGAAGAAAACAGCAGATGTGAATGACATAATGCATTCTTTTTTCTGTTGTTCTCAAGTTAACTTCTCATTCTTAAGGAAACCTTTTGAATGTAATGGCATGATTGTAGCTGTCTGAGAATATATCAGTCAAAAACTTCTATGGACTTAAAGCTGTTTTCCAAAGTGTTTAGCTCAATCCATGTTCATGTATACTTTGTGTAAACAATACTTCCTTGCATCAGCCATATGAATTACATTTTTAGAGGGTCTCCCTCTTCAGCTGTCATCCTTTAAGTATGTACCAGTACAATATGCTCATGTAAGAATAAATTTTTGACTTAGCAATGGATAAACCAGACAATTTTACATTGCAGGAAAAAGCAATGAAGTCACTTGTCAGATCCATTGCCTGAAATGTAAAATCTGTAGCATATCTTAAAAAAAATGTACTAATTATTTTATTACAATCAAAACTGCAAATTTCTTCAAAGAAAGCGGTTCCAGTAGTGTAATTACTAAGTTCCAATTTTTATAATTTTCACATTTTGAAATAAATTTACCACAGATAAATTGGAAATCATCGGTGCTGAGAATTCAGTCTTAGGAACGATCTATTTGAAAAATGATTAAATTTTAAAAGGAAAGCAAAAATAATCAGCTTATCCATTTCCTTCATCTAGGTTAACAGATGTATACTAGATATACACAATGTATATTTGCATTCAGTTATATGATGCAAGCTACAAGGTGAGTCCAGGAATTTTTGTCCTCAAATATGAAGATATTCATCAAGGTTCTTGCTTATCCTGGGATAAAGAATGGTTACTTTTAACACATCTAAGCATTAAATGAAATGTAGGAAGGTCTGATTTCCACATCGTATATTCAAGTAATTTTATTTTTTTTTAAATAACAGTATCTAACAATTTTAATTTTATTTCAAGGTAAATATACTAGGTATTGATGATTTCAGATGAAAAACTAATACTTCCCTGCAATAAATGTATGATAGTCAAAATGTTACACCTCATTATGGATTGTCTTTCAATGTCAGGGTGTACAAAATACCTAGTTCTCAACCTACCTTGACTTCTCAAAAATCCAGGCAACAAAAGTAATTCTTTCAGCCTGGATAGCCGTGATCAGATCCAGTACCCACAAATTATCAAGCATTGTATCTGTTTGCTTTTCAGTGTCATCCTGATATCCTCTATCCCTTCCAAGTAAGTGAATATAGAAATTTATATTAATTTGGCCTCTTTCCTGGGGCTGCTTGTGGTAGCACTTGTTTTCATACAGTTGTAGGGGAAGAACAGAAGGAGGTAATTATTGTAAATGCTCTCATGGTTTCGGTAAGAAATATTTTGGTTTTTATATAGGCTGGATTTTGACCATGGTGATGGGGGATTTATATCACTTTGCGCTACTAATGCTGTATAATGTTCAAACCTTGATACATGTGGAACATCTTGTTTTCACCTTATTAAGTTTAGTATTTTCTTATCTGTTCTTGAACTCTAGTTGCATTTTTCTAAACACGTAATTTAAAAGTTGTGGCCTTAGGCCAAGTTCTCAGTTACTAGGAATTGTTACTGACATCAGCAAAGTAATGACTATTTAGACTGACTAAGGGTCTATGCTCTTAAAATTACTGGAAAGCACAATAATTTAAATTTAGACATGAAGAAATTAAATTATCTTTGGAATCATTTGCTGCTGGATTATATGGGCAAAACCAGATAGAGAGTCCTCTCTTGTGTGCAGTCAGAATGCAGAACACCACTGATGGCTTGAACAGATGAGTGATATTGCTGCTAATAGGGAACCTGAAGACTTAATTGGTTTGTTGTAAACATTACAAACATGTTTGCATGCTTCCCTTCACTTTGTGTGCTGTGTGTTAGATAGATGGTATTCACACTGATAGCTACAATTTAATTATAAGAAGTCTGTTCCTTATTCAATTTTAGTTGTGTCATCCCATAATATTGGTTATGAAGCATTGCAAGGTTCAATACAGCATCTATCCTGATGTCAGAGAGATATTGCCACACAGTGGCTCAGTTTTGGTCATAAGGATTTTCATCCACATTGGAATCAATGTTGTAAATGGTTATCAAATTCACATGTTCTGGCTAACTGAAACAAAGTGAAAGATCTGAGGAAGCACATTATTTTTTATTACAAAAAACAATTGCAATAAATAGTAAAATTGCTTGGCATTGGTGAATCCATTAATATGAATAAACATATCAAACCTCATAGACCTGAGTATCCTGCCCCCAGGCTGTCTTCTGAGACTTAATGAATTCAGAGAATGAATAAATTGATTCAGCCTCTCCAGTTACTCAATTTACTACAGCTGCCAAACAAGTGACTGGAGCAATATTCCAGGCTGTAGAGTGCAAGCTTGCTTCCTTCTCATCTGTTACTAGGTATTGTCCATAGACTTTGAAAATGTTGTTGCATTTTCTTTTTTTATGTTTTTGTGGAATACGCTTTCCAAACAACAAAACCCACTGGAATGAGGACCACAATTAATTGCTTTCTCAAGGGTTTGATAAGTATAAGGTATTTGGACACTGCCTTGTTAGAATGGATTTGCCAAAAGATATTAAAGAAAAAGGGTGATGAGATGATGTAAAAGTCTGTGAGTCATTTTTAAGAATAAGTCTTGTCCAAATATTTTACCATCTATACGGTTGACAAGACTTTCTAGCACGAAGTGTTTGGAAAGAGACGAGGATGTAGGCACATTCATATGAGCTTTTTTAAGGGAAACAGTGTTCTTATCAATTTCAGAATGAAAACATGAATTCTGGGATGGGAAACTTAATATAGCAGATATTGGGTGGATGTTTTGGGCATGAAATAAATTAGAAACTGCCTAATTGTAGAAAATAAATCTCTAATATAACTGAGAGTTATAGGAAACTGTAATTCCCTGGGACAAAATTATGAGTAGAATCAGCATCAGCATCATGGGGTGGGAAGGTGCCATAAGTCTTTTGTCGGGCAAAATAAAATTAAGAGGGTCAGAGCACTTAAACCTATTTAGTCTGGTCTTGATTATTCTGGATTAATATTCCTGTTGATTTATACTGCTGATTTAATAGCTAAAAATGGATATGAAACACTAGTTGTTGAATAGCTGATTAGAAGACTGGTTTGCAAAAAATTATTCTTAATCCACCCTTCAGTTTGATAGATAGCCTCTTGTCCCTATGATATTACAGAAGGAAAGAGAAACAAATCTTAAACTCCACATTTTTATAAATGTCCCCTCAAGATCTAAAGTGTATTTACTACTCTCCATTCACCTCTCCACAGTGGCACGTATGTAAATGGTGCTTCTGACTTTCAGTATCAAATTGAATTTATAAAAAATATCTCAGTAAAATGCAGATTGATCATGCTGAGAGTTTTAGGCACCCTAATTTCAATGAAATGTTTTATAAAATGTGGATGCTAGATGAGCAGGATAAAACAACTGAGGAATCCTGCTATTTGGGAAATTCCTTTTTTTATGTTAAATTGGGGGAAATTGTGAACTTAATAAAGTAAAAAGAGGGGACTATCAATGGCTCCCTTCAAGGCAGTCTGCCAGACAGCCTTGGCCAGATTTCCACAGTACTAGTTTCAGATTTTATTAAATTAAAATAAAACCTGTCATCTTGGCTTTCACTGGCACAGTCAAATACACAGTTTTTTACTTAGTTCCAACATCAGCCTTGCACTCTCAGCCAGCATTAATATTTCACAATATAATATACATAGTTCTGTGGCATTTTTTACATATCTGGCAAGCAGTTACTGAAAAACATTCTGCTAAAAGCTAAAAAAAGCAGTGTTACTAACCATTTGATCATGTCAACTCCTTTTCACAGTTCTCCCTCAGAAACCAAAGCATTTGGAAGTGTAAATCAAAGAATCAAAGAAATCAGAAATGGAAAATTCCCATTAGGTCATCTAATCCAATCCTCTAGTAACACATAGTTGTTCCCCATAATACATTTGCCACAGTTTTGTTAGTCTGGTTATACTTGGGAACGTTGCTTGCTGACATGCTATGTGAAAGTTCGATGGGTAGAGTTAGACAGACTCGACACCCCCTCTGAGGTCACCTCTTGCCTCTTCTAATTTGTCCTTGCAATCATAGCTTTGCAGGGACTCACATAGGGACTGGGAATTGTCCAAATGAAAAGCATAAGCTGCAGCTGCATGCTCTCCCTCATCTTTCCCCTGGGATTTCCTTCATGAAGAAGGCTAAAGTAATGCAGACCATAGCTACTTCACAAGCTAATGGGAGCAGCTTTATCACCTCGTTCCACTGCTTCTGTCAGAGACTCCAGCCATGAGTCTGGCCTAGAGGACTCCTGTCTCAGTCCTGAAGGATGAGAATTCCTGCTAGATAGATTCCCCCATCAGTCACAATGCCATCTGACACAGATCATAACAGCATGAAAGCCCAGCAGCTGTCAGTGATTTATATTATTCCATGCCTCTCACTCTCAAAGCCTTGGACAGCCACTGGTAAGAAAGGCTGCACCAGGGGAACATGGTCAGCCTGGAGGAGCAGTAGCTCACAAAGTGCAGAAATGAGTTAGAGTTGTTCCCAGGGAGAATGTGAGACATTCCAATTTTATTCCAGTAATGCTAGATTACATAATTTATTGGGCTACTATCAAGGACCTGCAGAAAGCTCTTCCTCACATTTCTCCACATTCAGAAAGAGATATGCCTGCTATCTGTCCTTGAAGGGCAGAGGGACATACAGCCAAATTCATGAGGACATATAGGAAGTATCTTCCTTCTCTTGGGTCGATCAGGAAAACAGAAAGCCGAGTGGATAGAGTAGCTTAAAGACTTGGGGCTGTTAATACCCTTTGCTTCTCCTGAACTTCTGTCTGGTTAATTGTTCTTGAGTATCACCTCCTTATGAGACTCCCATGATGTGCTTTAGATTCCTTGGCAAGAGTACTTAACAAGACGTTTTCTGGTCAGGAACTGCTTGCACTCTTTCTTTCAATTCCATCTACAAAACCACCAGGTAAACTTCCATAAGCCTCAACAGGTATCTCTTTCGTCCAAGTTCCAAGATGATTTCTTTCATTCTTTGAATAAAACCTAAAGGAGTCACGACTAATCATATACTCAAAATCAGTTCCTCTCCACATTGTTATTAGGTTGTAGAATTCAGATTACATATGAATGAGTTTTGAGGGGTTCTAGATAAGCCTTTTTTAGGATTATTACCTGACCCTGACCTATTCTGAAGTAGCCAGGAGGTACGTCACAGAATCAGCATGAATGTTTCTGCAAGGACACAAGATCATTCTAGGATATCCTTTTCTAACAGGTCTTAGATACTTCTATCATAATTCTTGTACACTTGACACGAAATAGGTCTCACAGGCAAAAGAAGACAATATTTTAATTCATACTTGCATACTTTCCATGCAAATTGAAGGTTAATCAAATCCTGAGAATAAGCCCTGATAGAATAAACATACTTACCCTACATTTGTCTTTTGGCATCACCTGTTTTCCTGTAAATAATGGCTTCTAACATCACTGTGCATTTTTGATCTTAATTACTGACCTCGTAAAAAAAGACCTCTTAGGCTAGTGGCAGGTATCTTGGGAGTTTCAAGTGACTAGTTCATAATCCTAAAGACCTTGACTATTGTCCCTGGAGAAACATTATTTCTCTGTCAGTGTCTCATTCCTGCCAAAAGACTCTTTTAACACCATAAAGTTGGAATATTACTATACAAATAAATCGAGATAGGTATGATTTTCCATTAAAATAATATAAATATTATCCTTATTCTCAACATTTCGATATATAGATGTAGATGTATAGTGTATAAACTATGTCACTATTCAGAAATTAATGCTATGGAAAAAACATAGACTTCTTTTAGATGTACATGTGTTGCATCTGTTACAAAAGACATTGACTTACATATGCACTTGACAATCAATGTGTTTTCATTGCGTGGTAGAGACCCTATTTATTTCATTTCAGATTCACTGCAGAAATTTGTCATGCAAGTGAATAACTTTGCATCATTGGGGAGATTTTAAGATTTTCTACCTGAGGAGATTTATACAAGCTATTTACAGAAATAAGGGAAAGATTTTTTTTTGCCACTAGGAAGTAAATACATATTTTTCAAAAAACTATGTCCTGGACTTTATTTATAGACATGGTGTGGAATCTCTATATGAAGCCTTAAATTTTGTGGACTATGTCCTACAAACAAATTTACGTTGAGATGTCTTCCAACTATCAAGAACAGTTGACACTTTCAGGATTTCTTAACAGTGGCTGTAGTTTTGGTCAGAGCTCATTTTACTGTTCCAGTAGGGAAAACAGAATTCACAAATTCTCGACAGAGATTCTCCCTCATGCAAAAAATTCACCTCAAGTATGAGAAACCTGGCTGTGAGCACATTATCCAATTATTCCCCAATCCACTATTTTACACTTTTTAATTCCCATGGACTTCAGTAATAACCTCTAGTTTTATTTTAGAAGCAGGACTCTGAACATAAGAATACAAAATACAGTCCACTCCATGCAAACTTTATCAAAAAAAAGGTATTCACATGAAAGCATTTTTAAAATACTAAGCTAAATGATGAGTAGCTGTGCCAGAATAGGTTGAAAAATCCTTCAATCATCCTGTATCTTTTCCAGCAGTTTGCAAGTCACACTTGAATGTCTTGCCTTTCAGCATGATGCATCTACCTTACTTTTTTTTTGTTTCTGTGAACAACACAATTAGTGACTGCATCTTAACAAGAAATATTCAGTAAATTTCATTCTCATATATGAGGACATTTCCAGAGAAAACTAATTTCCACAGTGTTTTAGCCTCCCTTGTGAGATATGAAGCATCTCAATATTATACTAAGGAAACAAAATTTTATCATCTTCCCTCGATTGTTTTAAAAACAATTGCATGAATCAGTGTATCAATCACATTATTTTTGCGGTTGGTTGCTTTGTATTGTTTTGTTTATAAAGAAGTGTGGCTTGAATTTTCAGTCCTTCTCCCACACATGACTCCTTCTATTTTATTCAAAGTAATAGAGTTCAAATGCACTGCTAGTATACTCTGGGCAGATTCTTGTCACAGAATGGATTCTAGGGAAAAAAAAAGTTTCTTGGAAGTTGCTGATTTAACAAGTTCAGTGGAAAAAAGTTAAGCACTGTGGTGACAAGAAAGATGTCCCTAGATTGAAAGAATTAGAATTTCTTTCTGAATTTGGAGCTTGGCCAAAAATAAATAAAATAAAATAAAAAAGTGAAGAAAAACACAAACAGGTTAAGATATTTGCTTATTCTGTGTTAATAAATAAGCTTCTCCATGATTAAGTCTCCTCTGTCTAGATTATATCTGCTTGTTAATAAATTCTCAGTGAAGCCAAACAGAGCACAAATAAGGTCTTGTTTATTCAGTTTTTAAAAGGCAAAAGGTAGGACAGCCTGTAATATTTTGGCTTTATTTTTTCAACAATAACTTCCTGACAACAGAAGAATACATAGTTAGTATCCCAAAATGTTTGGGCTATAGATGTTCTTTCATTTAATTTCCTCATCTACCATGTTCAGAAGAAAGGATTTGGCCTCAACTGTAAAAACAATATTGTAAATATACAATTCCATAGAGAGGCTGGAATAGTAATGAGATTGTACTGTTTTTTCATGGCACTTTCTTTTGATCATTTTCATTTAAAATTCATATAGAAACCAACATACTACAGGTTGACTGCATCATCACAACCAGTTACAAACTTTAGCTGAGTTTTCGGTGTCTACGAGATGAAACTCATTTGTCTCATGGTTCCCTGTTAAATTTAGCAAACTCCATCTGTGCAGTGTTACACTTTACACTGCTTTATATTTCTCAGATTTCTCTGCATTTCTAAATGAACCTTGAATTGTAAGGCCTGATCCTATGAAATCCACTCATGTCAATGTGGTGACCACACTGGTTTGATTTCCTAAGCCAGGATGCTTACTGAACTGTACTATTACTTCAGAATATGCCTATTGTCTGTCTGGGATGACCTGAAAAAATGGCTGCCAGAGAAAAAGAAGCGATTTAACAGTTTTCTTCTTGCACATGAATGTCGTTTCTGTAGGTAAGCAGAAAATGTAAAATAACATCAATTTCTCTTCTAATTTACTAGTCAATCTTGTTCAGTTTGGGGAGCATTCCTTTAGTACATACCATTTAAAACAAAGCAAATGTGTTTGTTGTGTTCCCTTCACACTGTTACATTTTTATTGATTGCATAGTGACAATTAAATTATTGTGCTTTAAGCCATAGTAGGTGTATTTATTTCCCCCTCTCCTCTTTCCTCCACTTCTGCCTTGCTCCCCCCTTCTCTCCTCCACCCCTATTTTTCCCCCCTCCTTTTTCAGTACTCTTCTTTGGTTACTGCCAGATATAGGCATTAGGCTGTTCTAAACCTCTATGTTTCCTAGCCTGATTGAGTGCCTAGTTGTTCCCTGAAGAAAGCCATTTGAAGAGGCTGCAGTATTTTTCTGAACTTCAAAAATGCCAGTAAACCTTGATCATGTCGCCTGTCCAAGAGTAGAAATAGAGGGCATAAAATGTCTTATAATTTACACAGAAGTTATCCTCACAGCCCATAAACAATACCTTAAGCAACATGTGAGTGTGTGTGTAGGCACATGTAACTGCTCAGGGCATAGTCCAAAACCTGGTAAAGTCAATGGGAGCCTTTCAGCTGAATTCTGTGGACTTTGATGTATCAGATTTACTGACTAAATAGCTGCAGTTAAAAAGTCATCCCCAATGTCTGCAGGTACTGTATTATTTAACAAGGAGTTATGCAGAGGCAATGAATTAACTACTGTAAAGTGAGTATGCAAATATATAAAGCAAAAGGTTTCATTATTTGAGAGATGTACTTTTGAGTGTGATTTTAAGATACAAGATGTTCAGACTAAACTAAGGTAAGTACAGAAAAACTGAGGAACAACCTTCAAATTTCTATTCTGAGTCCTCTATTGATTTCTGCCCTTAAAATTTACAGTTTTCCTCAGTCACCACAAGGAGAGTTTGAGTGACTGTCTCTTTGCTCTGATGCACAAGCTGACAATGCTGTACCTGGTTGATGGGTGGACACAGCATTTCCTTTTTTAGGGCAGCCACCTTTCCAGTGATAACAGGTTCATAGTTTAAGATAACTTTCAGTTCTGTACTCTTAAAATAATGCACAGAATTGTTCTTTAATGTCAGAGGTCTTTTCAAATTCATAATGCTGCAGCTGTTTAAACCACTTTTAAGTCACAAGTCTGGATTTAAATGTTTCTAGGCCAAATCAAACATGTAATTGCAATAAACCTTTGACCTGTTACCACCTTTCAGGTAGTGTTGATAAAATTAGACAGAGTAGCATCATTCTACACTCCCAAGTATCCAAAGAACCATTATAAAGATAATACTATGGTTTAGGAGTTTCTTTTGTTGGTTTAGTTTGGTTTAGTTTGGTTTTTCCCATGAAATATATATGTGGAAAGGAAAAGTACGAAGTTAAATAATCTTCAAGCCATTCATATAATCCATTAAGATCTCATAGAGGTCAAAAGAGGATGGATATAAATTAAACATCTAAATCTCCCAAATTCTATAAACTATTCCTTTGTTTATTGCCTAGTAAAATGTTTCAGATAAATATGCTGCTTCTATTTTGACTTTGAATAAGAAAAAAAAAAAAAAGGGCTGTTTTGTTTGTCTTCCTCTAAGGTGTCAGGGTTAACTTCTACAGTCTCCAAAGGAAATAAACTCTTGGCATAAATAAATTACCAGATACTGTGCCTTGTAGATTACTCAATGAACAAATAGTACGGTAGTTTTTCAAAAACCAACCCAGTCCTTTTTCAACTGCATCTTTTCATTCTCCTTGCACAATAAAGGTAAAGACTGATGAGGCTGTTTGCTGCTATGAGACAAGATCATCTGTGTGACAAAGTGCTAAAACTCACTTGTTTTAACTACACATAAAAGATTTGTCACTGAGCCTGAATGGACAATAAGAACCCTGCTGTCATGATCTTAGGTTCACTTTTCTCTTACACAAACAAAAGATAATTATATCTAAATAGAACTCTGTCCTGGGAGCTTAATTTCTGTTAGAATTTCACAAAGGCAGAAGCTCATAACTACCTTGGCTTAAATTATTTGAGGTCCTAGATAGGTCTATAAAGTTGCAGATCTGTAGGAGTATGCTATTATTATATCAGTCACACAACCTAGTATAAAATCCCTGTAAATAAACACTAATGCAAATTAGGGAATGGAGATAGAAACAAAGCACTGTGCCTTTTTTTTCATTGAGAAATAAAGTGTATGATTATTGTCCCATGAACTGCGGTTTAGAGGCAGTGGAGGACTTTTTGTTCTTAGTGGAAAAGAATATAACAAAGTAGCTTCTATTTTTAGTTCTGTTTAAGAATGTTAATTGAAATCAAAACAAGCAATAGGATCCCTAGGCTTTACCAGACTAAGACAGTGTCAAAGTATAACGGCTAAACCTAGGATAACATGCAGGAAGGAAAAGTGACAATGTATAATTATTATTCCCAAGAGGAAAAGAAGAAAACACACTACTATTAATCTGCATTTCTACAGTGAACACTAAGAACAGGACAGAAGACAAAAAAGTGTTCAATATTATCTCTGTTACTGATCATCTGCGTGTATTTCCGGATTCATTAACATCAGAACAGGGTGCTATTATCCAGAAATCACAAGTTATTTCTGGTTCTACCAACATTAGTTTGACATGTGAACTGCATAAAACAACCAAAACAAGCCAAGCCTAAACAAAAGGAAAAACAACCAAAAAAAAAAACAACAAACAAACCGAAAACAAACAAACAAACAAGCAAACTGATTGTGAAATTGAATAAAATAAAACCCTTTCCAGACAGACACAAAAAGTAACATTCAGGAGTAGAAAGACAGATCAGGTGAGGAAAAACACAAAGCCAGCAGCCCACAGAGATGGATGTAGCTGAAAGCAGATGAGAGACAGGAGATGCTGAACAAAGGGGTAAATCATCACTCCTGCCTCCATGACTTCACTGAGTATCCAGATTCTCTACTAACTATTTGCTTTCTACCATTTCACTTTTAATTTTAAAGGACTACTAGAAGAACATATAGGATGGTGGTAATAGTTGCAATATGTGTATTGACCAAATGATTGCAGTGACCATGAAAAACATCCTGTTTCAGTGCTGTCTACAGCTAGAGACTAGCCAGCTTGGTGTGCTGGTTTTGGCTGGGACAATATAAATTTTCTTCCCAGGAGCTAAGACAGTGCTTTGGATTTGTGTTTAAAACTGTTGATGATGCAGAGATGTTTCAGTTATTGCTGAGCAGGTCTTACAGTCAGGGCCTTTTCTGCTTCTCACACCACTGCACACGCTGTGATGAAACACAACTGGGACAGCTGAGCCCAACTGACCACAGGGATATGGCAGACCATATGGCATCATGCTCAATGTATAAATCTGGGGAGGAGGAGACACGGAGGTGTGCTGTTTGGAGTCTGACTTGGCATTGGTCAGTCATCATGGCTAGACTTCACGAATGAAGATTTGGGAGGGTTTTACCCACGCTTGCTGCAAGCGCAGTGATGGTTGATAAAGCCAATGCGAGGTAGACAAGTCCGGTTGCAAAAGGCACAGCAGAAAGTCTCCGTAGGTGGCACTGTCAAGGCACGGTTCTTTCTGCATTGCCTTTTCTCCTCCAGGCTGATTCTGTATGCTGTTTCAAAGGAGACAGTAGCATTACAGATGGTGTGTCTCCACAATTGGAGGCCAGAGTGGACCATTGATGGTGGTCAATATGGCCAAGGCTGAGGTGTTGTTTCAGAGAGTCCTTGTATCTCCTCTTTGGGGCTCCTCTCTTGCGGCAGCCAGTGGTGAGTTCACCACAGAGCACAGTCTTAGGGAGGCAGCGCTGGTGGAAGCGTTCGAGGAGTTGCAGGTGGTGGCGGTAGATGACCCAAGATTCAGACCCATGCAGAAGAGTAGACAGTATGATGGCTCTGTAGACACTGATCTTTGTACTTTTCTTCAGGTGTTTATTGCGCCAGACACTTTCATTGGTCAGTAGGGGGTGAGCAATTGTTTTTATAGAATCATAGAATCAAGGAATGGTTTGGGTTGGAAGCAACCTTAAAGATACTCTAGTTCCAATGTCCCTGCCACGGGCAGAGACGCCTTTTTCTGGACAAAGTTGCTCAGAGCTCCATTCATCCTTGGCCTCATTTGCATCACTTGTCTTGCTAAGGTTTTATTCTTTCTCTTTGCTATTTTCCTTTTAATTGCAATTATTATTGTTATTCTTTTATTTCAATTGTTAATCTGTCCTTAGCCCATGATTCTTCTCCCTTTTACTCTACCAATTCTCCCTTCCATCTTGCTGGTGTGGAGCTAGTGAGAAACTCTGTGGTACTTAGTTGCCAGCAGGGGTTAAACTATGATGCTTGCCTATATGGTCTCCCCTCTTTTTAGTTCTTTAAAAAAAACTCTAAAATATAGTTGAGGTTAGTAGTCATTCCTCTTGTTTAAATTGGTCAGTCTTTAGAAAGGTTGCAAAATTAATTGAAGAAGAAAGATAAAACAAAAATAAAATTCTGTGGAACAGAGATGAGTAACATTCATCTAGGAAGACTATTTCCTAGTAGTTTGGATTTCCACTTTTTAGTACATCATTTTATAAATTATCTTGTGTATTGCAATTTCTTAGCTGGTATTTCATTTAGCACTTAGATTTTGTAGAACCTTTTTACCATGTGTTTTTAATGCCAAGAGCCTCGTTCCTGCCTCTGGCTATTAACAATGATGTTCACCAGGGACAGGCTTGGAACTGGAAGGTTTGTTTCCAAATGAGAGTACAGTAAACTATTAGTTGCAGACATTTAAGACTCGTGTTAACTTCCATTGATACCAAACTTTGCTCAAGAGAACCTGAAAAAAAATATCAACCTAACCATAGTCTTCCACAAAATGTTGTGCACAAAATGCATCAGATCTCTCTATTTTTCAGCAGTGATAACATTTTTTTTTATTGTACTAATTCACAGTATTTTGACTTTGAGGTAATTTTTTATTAAAGCCAATAGGAATTTCATATATATATATATGCATAAAAATATAAATATCATCTACCTCAAGCAATACAAAGTCAAGTATTTTAAACAAGAGCCAGAAACCTTACTTTAAGAGTATTTATCTCAAAAACAGCTGGCCATCTTAAGATGTTTTAATGTTGAGATTTCCCAATGACACAGACTCCAGTCAAAAGGAATCTGAAGTGAATTTTGGGTTGCAGATATATTGGTTCACTGAGAAAAATTACTCAACAAAACCACCACATATGGATTACCAGTTTATGAACTTCATTGTAATTTTCATCTTGAGAAATTTAAGATTGCTAATATTATACTGAATTATCAGAGTGGGATATTTATAAAGAAAGTACATGACTGTATTTAATATTGTCACTTCAATTTTGGTGTTGCCTCAGAAAACATCTGTATCATCTGAGTTTATGGTGTTTCCCAGAAACTTCCAAGTGCGAAGCAATCACTACAACTGGTAAGTGTCTTGTTTTCAAATGTAAAATATTTTTCCTTTTTTATAGACAACATAAAGGTGAAAAGAGTGAGGATAATGTTTAGTTCTATAGATTATATCAGACTATTTTATGTTAGTGGTTTTGCTGCATAGTGATAAATAGGATAGAGTATGTATGTATGAGTCATGTATGGTTTATTTCACCACAGTTTCCTGTTCTTGAAATACAAATCCATTTTTATTTCTTTAAAATTTAACTGTAGTGCATATTCTGCTGTTTCTGTAAGGAGACAAAGAACAACACATTTGTTGCTTTATGCTAGTCTCTTATTTCTTTTAACTCATGATGACGACTGACTAAATTCAGTCATCAGGCTAGCTATCTGACTTCCTAAGTATGTATGCATAGCAATAGACACCCACAGAGATGCATCAAATATTTAAAAGTGCATAGAGATGAATATAATAAAAATTGTAACAGTATTATATAGTAAATACATGCTATTTTTATTGCATGTACAAGTTTCTGCTATTCCAGAAGTCAAATTCTATAAAAAGACATTGAATTACTTAACACAGTAGTAGCATTTTCTGAATCAATTTATTTTAAAACATTATAATGGGAACTATGTGTAAGCAACCACAATATTTGAAACAACTGATATGCTTGTTTCTAGGGTTTTTTAGTGATTATTATTTGTATTATGCTAGCACTAGAAGGTTCTAACCAGGAGTGGCCTTTATTATGCTAGTCAATATTCCTAAAAATAATAAGAGGCAGTACTTACTTGAGAAGCACAAAGTCAACACATAGGTTAGAAGGAAAAAATAACAGAGGGAGGAAATCATTTGCCTAAAGGGTTTGAAAACAGGAAGGGAAGGTTAACATACTGCCTGTCCACCACATATCAAATCCTGCCCTTATAGTAATAATTCCTCTTTTAGTAATTTAGAGTTTTTTCATATGTATTTTAACATGTCTGCCAGTGCAGGTAGCATTCATGGATAGAAGCAAGCATGGGACCAGCAGCTATGCACATGATAAGCTGACTAAACATTAAAGACTTTGATTCACTCAACATTTCACGGGTTGTATGGCGATACAAAACCGATTTAAAATATTGAAAATTTACACTGAAATTACCAGAAAACTTTGAGACATAGTGATTATGAAAGTTATGTATAATTACAGGCTGAGGAGTATCAGGTGACTGTGTGGTTCAAAGGTGGCTCCCCACCTTACCTTACCTACTGACTGTGGCCTTTGTCCAAGAGTATAACTATTTACTGTGAGTTAAACAAGTACTGTAGGGGAGACCAAACACGCTTGGTTTTTTTTTGTTTTGTTTGTGGGGTTTTTTTGTTTGTTTTTGTTTGTTTGGTTTTTGTTTTTGTTTTGTTTTGTTTTTTAGACTTTAGTCCTTGTTCTAAATCAGGCAGAGCAAAATCTGGAACATCATTGTCCCATGGAAGCAGCACACAGTTTACTAGATACTTCGTGTTTCTATGGTATTTTAAATACAAATTCCATCCTTCACCCAAAGAAAGAATAATCAAAATGTAATATGATTATGAAATAAATAGAATAATCTCTTTTTTCCCATGCCAAACCCATTGTTTTTAAATCTGTTCCTCTGCATGCATCTCTGTGGTTGTCTATTTTCAGATATTTGGAGGTTTGTCTTGATGTGCCCAACACCAACCCATGGATGATTCAACCATTTTTTTCTCTAAACACTTCTGTGAGTGTTCTTATAATGCAGACAAATAAAATGCTGTGTTTCTGGTGGCTTGCTCTTCATGGTACAATGGCTCTCCCTTCCCCCAGTTTATGCAAGCTAGTTTTAAAGTAAGATTGGAAAAAAATCTAGCGTAATCAGAAAGATAATGATTATGATAGCAGAGTGCAGAAAAATGAACAGATTCTCAAAGCAGTGGTAGAGACAGAGTAGATCCCACATCAAACAAGGGTGAAAAGTTCAAGCATTTCCTGAAATGATGCAAAGAAAGTGTACTTCAAATGAATGAGAATTTTCTTACCCGTTTGCACATTTGTTGGGTAACAACACTATTGTTGACATGAAAGAAAAGTCAGAACTCTCCCTCCTCACAACTGTGGGTCATGAGAATGATTTTGTAAGTGCTAGTCACTAGCTGTTCTAAAGGCTTATTTCTCCAAGAGCTGTTAATACAGTTTCAGAACAACATACAATTATCTACAGAATTTTATGTGCTCAAGGTGCTTTGAGATGGTTGTAAAGAGGAAATATATAGACTAGAAGCAAAATATGCTAGAAAATATTTTCAGTTCAAGAGACAATTTTAAGAAGTTTTCTTTTCACAATGACTTTCATTATCTCCTTATCAAGAGATATAATCAAGAGTTTTAGTTGTGTTAGGAAAATAGTATATTTTAATTTGTATATATATTTATTTATTAAATAATAGCCTATATTTACAAAAATTGCAAGTATTAGCAAGATATATGCAACAAATGTTAGGCTAACAAATGAAATTAATGTCAGTTTTAGTTAGATATCTTTCTCCAGCCAAGCATAGGGAATAGTTGCTTTTACTTCTTAGCATTAGAGATGGTAATAAACCAGAATGGAATTATTGAAATATTTTAATATAAAACAAGTCACTAGTAAGATCAAAAAGTTCAGGAACAAATGCTCTTTCAATTATTCAGGCAATTGTTTATTTTTATCTTGGGAATAGGATGATAACCCTCTACATTTGCACTGTAGCTTCTTATCCAGAAGGGCAATAAAAATGGTATCAAATACTACATGAACTGGCTTAAACCATTATAAAGGCTGAAAGCAACTCAGTCTATCAGGTTTAAAGAGCTTTATTAACCATAGACACACAGTGTTTTCATTTTTAGATCATTCTCAGTATCACAAACCTCCAGATACTCTGAGGATTTTTTTGGCTTAAATGACTGCACAATTAGTTGGCAACATACCTAAACTTAATTGAATGATCAGAATTTCTCATATTTACAAATGGCAATATCAAATTACAAGGACAGCCTCACACAAGACTCACATGAGAACCGGGAAATGTGTGAAATTAAAATTAAGACACAAAGGAGAAATAATCCAATTATCTTTGAGTTTTTTTCTTTGTTCATTTGTGGTTTGATTGGGGCTTTTGGTGTTTGTTTTTTTGGGGGTTTTGGTTTTTTTTGTTTTGTTTTGTTTTGTTTTTGGTTTGTTTGTTTTTGGTTTTTTGTTGGTTTTTTTTTTAAATGGGATTGATGTGGGTCTAGAACAAGCACTGTCCTAAATGATTTTACTAAAATCTTAGTGCATTTACTGAAAATATAAAGGTGACCAAAGAAAAGAAGAAATTTGTTTGAATTATTTCATTATAGATTTATAATTTTATTTTACTTCACCATTTTATGATTTTCATGACCACCAGTATATCTGCTGCCTAATGCATATCTTCTTACTATCTGTGTTTGTTTCTGGACTTCCTCAGTACTTCTCCTGTCCAAAAGGAAAGTTGATGTAGTGTAACATTAAGCTCTAAGTAAAACACAGCAAACATCAAAGATGTTTGTAGCCATTTTCTATAGCTGCATACTTGCTGTGATTTAAAAAATGACAACTATTTGATCTGAATTTCTTCCCATTTTTTTACAAAACAAATATTTTGTAAAGACAGATGGTTTTGAAATACCCATGCAAATTTTCTGTACATGGATCTTTTAATGGTTAGGAGAATCCTTTATTCTTCCTTTGCATTTTCTGCTACATAGATTTTTAGAGTTCTGTAGTACTCCATTACCAGAAACATGCAGTAAACACAGGTAGACATCTGAAAAACAGAGACTAGTTGACTTTTACTGGTTCTTTTTCTTTAATAAAGCATAAGTCCACAAAACCTATATATGTACTCAGAAATTGCATAAAAATATTTAATTTATTACTGGGAAAAAATGCATATAGTTTTTTTTCTTTTTGTTTTGTTTTGTCATGAAATCTTATTGCATATTTTCACTTTTAAATGTCTACAATAATTGACATGATCACTGACATTTGAAGAGCACACAAAGATTCAGGAAACTACCAAGTATTTCAAGCATGAGACAAATACTTTTCGTTCTTCATCAGTCACTAGGTACAAAATTCTGTCATTTTCTGCTCATACAATTTTAGAAAGTAAGCTATTTAGCCTGGTATGTGTATGCATGTACCACTTTTTTATTTCATAAACTTGTATCTTAGAAATGTTTAGGAAAAGTGAATCATTAACTAATGCCACCTACAAAATCCCAGAAGCAATGCATGAAATTCGACCCGACAACTCTCTTCCTCGTCACTCCTTGGGCCTTCTCTGAAGACAGTAAAACAAAGATAAGATGGTACGGAATGGGTTTTATCTGGCTACACACTTTTCTGGTCTAAGGCTTGCCCAATAGGCAAGATGTTATATTCTAAACTAAGTTTTTTGAGGTTATAATTATTATAGAAATATTTAGAAGACAGTAGATGGTATCATAGTTGATGGAAATAGCACACCATTCTGTGATAAAATCCAGATTTAAACAAGTATTTACAGTACATGTCTGTCACTATTATGTTGCAAAGGCTTTAACTTGCAGTTTATTTCAGTGGTTGACAGAACTGAGACATACTATAGTAGATATCTTTTAAAATATTAATACTGGAGAAGATTGTGTGCTTTGCTCTACAGATATACAGGAGAGAAGGGAGGAATGGTACTCTATTCTACAGTCTATCTGGGCAGTCAGTAGAAAACAAAGAGTACAGAGCACTCGGTTCCAGAGCAGTTAAGTGTTTATACTCTCAGTAGCTTGTAATGGGCCAGTATAATTAGATATGTCAATGTGCATAAAAAGGACTTTAAAACCCACATCACTTGCCATCCCAGTCCACATGGTCCTTTGGGGAATTTAATTCCTGGGATTTTCCCAGATCTAAAGGTTAAGAATTCATTCTTTAAAAGAGAATGTTAATGGGACAGATTTCTTGTTAGCTCTCCTTCTTAGTAAATCCATCCTTGTGATACAAGAGTGTTCTCAAAATGGATTATCAAGGGACCTAAAAAGTTATCCACACAGGTAAGTGATGGTGATACTTTTGCTATCATTTTGAAGGGCATATTAAAATCTCTACTGGGGTTAAGAAAAGCTCAGCTTGTGAAATATGCAAGAGGGTTAAATATTTGGACTGTCTCTGAATGTCTCTCTACATGCAAAGTGAGCAGTTTTCTGTTTGGACCCGTCAATACTAAAACCTTTCCAGTTTCTTCAGCAATATTTGAGCCTAGTCCCAGTGGACAGCTGAAGGGCAAGCCTGTAGAAAATTTCATCTGATGCAACTTTAGAAAATATATTTTTAAGAAATGTTTCTGATTTGAGATTTCCTTTGCGGGGAACGGACAAAAAGCATACCTGCACTAATCTCTATGCACAAAGGAAAACATGATAACTCTCCTATAATGTCAGCTTATAGTCTGCTTCTTTCCAAGAAAACTTAGGTGTCTTCCTCTCCACCAGGAGCTGTCTAATTATGTAAAGGAAAAGTGATTAACTGATTATGATGAATAAATTAATCTCTGAGGACTTGTATGTATTCAGACATTTCTAATTAGTATGGTTTTCATGAAGAAATTCAAGGCAGTCCTCTGTTTCTATTAGTAATGATTAACAGAACAATAAGTAATTTTTGGCAGCTCCTTGCAAAATTATTAGAATTAACATGGGATTAAGGATTTGTGAAAAATTTGTCACTGATTAATGTTCTGAGAGTGACAAGTACCACAGACCGCCCTGGAAAAACACCCATATCTAATGATTTCAGCAAGCAACAATGGAGCAGGTAAAATACAGGGTGTTCCTATCACTTGTGCTAGAAATGTTGGTTCCCTTTCAAGTTCCTTACTCCTTACTTTTTCCTAATGAAGATCATCAGTTTATTGCATGGAAGAGCAATATAATTCTGTTCATGCATCTCAGGACATTTCACAATGCTTTTTCAAGTTCATTTTATAAACATATTACCTAGCAAATATTTTTTGCAGTTCATTGTTTCAGTTTTCTTTGAAATGCCCTTTATTAGGCTTGCCAGAATTGTGCCTTCATTGATGACTGATTTTTATATTCAGTCTTTTCAAATAAAAATCAGTATTTAACAACAGTAATTTGAATTTTGAATACTTGATCATTGAGACAGGCCTGAGCAGATTAGTAAAAGCAGTTGTAAAATGGCCATGAAAAACACAGACATAGTTCCAGGATGCATCAAGACAGCTATTTCTACCAAACAAGTACATGCCTCTGCACAAAGCACTCATTCATGGTGTTCTTAAAGTATTCATAATATCAGTAAAGAAACATGAATTTAAACTAAAACAGGCATAAAGAAGAACCAATAGCTGCCTAGGGAAAAAGAGAACCCATTAGAGGAGATTGACGGCATGTATATCCAGGAAAATGAAGTACAATGGAGACAGTCTCTGTCTACCTCTATCCAGGCTGACACTTTTGCACTTCATGACGTAGTTCCATCTAAGAGTAATAACTTGGTTCTTAAAGGGTAGTATAACACGATATTTTACCTGAACTAGGTAGCCTGCCTCTGAAAAGCAGGCATTAACCCATACAGAGCACTGTGTGGCTATTCTGTTTCCAGTTCAAGGGCAGCTCAAGCCATACCTGGTCAGGGATTTGTGGCACCCAGCAAGCAACACATTGACATGAGGGATTATGCCTGGAATTGGAAAAAAAAAGGGAAATCAACAAAGTGCTATTGCTCTGAATGTGTGTACTGGAGAGGTATATGGTAGAAAAGGAGCTATTTGCATTTTATTAAATTGCATTTCATTAAATGACCTAAGCAACAGAGAGATAGGGAGACCTATAACCTTCGTATTTTGGATATCTTGTCTACTAGAAATAATAAAGGACAAATGTCTGCATTTCAGATGAAATGTGATCCATTTATAAATGTCATTCAATCACATTAATGCCTGAAATAAGAGGCTACATAGAGCTAACTGGGGCATCTCTTTTAAATCCTTCACTGACCACAGTGTTAATAGAAGTCAGCTATAGACAGAAACGTAAAATAGGTGCCTTGCTAAACCCTAAAAATAGGCCAAAATGTGCAGTGTACACACGCTTTTTCCTGTCAGCTGTAGTCCCATGAATGTGTTTTGAATATGAACATGCTTAATGTGTGTGTGTGTATGTATATATATATATATATGTTTTCAAATAGGAAAAGATGTTGCTTTGTAAGAGAGGTTTTTCACTTTTTGTCACCCATTGTCATGACATTCGGTGAACAACTCACAACAAGCATGTATTTACAAAATGTGCAACCAATCTAATAAATTTTGTAAGCTTCAAAAATTTTGAATTAAGAAGAGTGTTAAAAATAAACCACTAATCAGGTAGCTTAATTACCATAAAAATGTTGGTTAACTCTAGTTTAGACAATCCTTTATTAATACCTGGGTGACATCCAGAATTACAGCAAAATTCATCACTATGCTCAATATCTGATCTGTGTTCTCATTTTATGTCTCTTTCTGTCTCCTTTTGCCTGGATGAAAAATGAGCAAATTGTGTCTATATATTTATTTATTTTAAAAAAATAGTAGAGAGACAGTTGTGAACACCTGGTTTGCTTTATCCTTAACTTTCTACACACTTGCCACCTACACATATAAAAGCTTTTTCGGGAGGTTGAGTATAATCATTGGAAGATGTCAAAGGGGGAAAAAAAAAAGTATACTTGCTGAAATTTACATCTTTCCTCCCACTCCCAGAGTCGGCAAGACTGCAGTTAATCCCTCTGTTTCCTCAATAAAAGCCATTTTAACTGTAACCAATGATGATGTCACAAAGCAGGAATTAATATTTCAAGTAAGAGATAAACTGGGAAGCTGGATTCTTTTAAAACAGGGACCTGGTTCTCATGCAAATGTCTTTAGTTTGAAGAAAAAGAAAACATCTAATGCAAATGGATTTGTTTCTAAAGAGATTATTTTTCAAAAGTTTCTGTGAGGAAAGAACCTCTTTACAAGGCCTACTGGAATATTACAGCTCTGTAGTAGTGGGTGGCATTGTTTCAATATCTGTTGCTGGAAATCCATAGTCAAGTCAGAAATTTGACTTGCACAAGTGATTGGTGCTGCATAAGTGGTCAACAGAGAGGTCCTCTCTATTTGGATGTGAAATGTTTTTGTTCAGATTCTTTCACTTCAAGAATTTATTATTTTCCAGGATAAACTATTCTTTCCATTAAAATTGCTCATACATATTCTTACACTGAAGGCGATTGTGCGCCCTTGCGTGGGTATGTATATGTAAATCTTGGCAAAATGTGTATTCACTCATTTATAAATTTATTGAAGCAGGATTAAGTAGTGCTCTCATTTGCTGTCATTTTGCAGCCACTTAATTTGCACTCAAATGCCTCAAAAATGTCTTCACTTGAAATCTGCAACTCTGGAATGAATTCAGCTTGGAAACAATGTACTAAAAGAAAAATAAAGATCTGAGCTTTTAAGCACACAATGACAGGGCATCATTAGTGAGGAAATTGTAGTATTTCCCCAAATTAGGTTTGCTGTAAGTACATATTTATAAATAGCCCTCTTTTAAATTTTGCTATACAAGAGTGTTGTTCCTATTTAATTAAGAAGTCTAGTAATGTATTTGCTGCAAACTACACAGCACAGTTTCATGGAGCAGATTCCTTTACCTTGTTCTGCAATAATTGCAAAGCACCTTTATCTTATTTCAGTATGTCGTGGGGGTCCTGAGCAGAGTGTAGCATATCAACAACTCAAGCTAAAGCACTGGGCTATCTCTTCTTCATCCCACATCATTTTAACAAACTGGAAACAAAAACGCACCAAACAAACAACTTTCACTCCTTCCCAGCCTCAATACTGCATTTTAACAACCTCTGAGGCTTGGAAAACAGTCTCAGCTTTGAGCCACTGACACCGTTGATTTCAACAAACATTGGATAAGACATTAAGACAGAAGAAAGACACAAATAAACGTGGAGGTCTATAGGAACACTGACAGTACAGAACAAGAGATGGCCTGCTCCCTTGTGATGTCTTCAGAAAGTTTACTGGGGGAGCAGTGTGGGAAATGGTGATGTTATTTAGGATTCTGCAGTTGTTTTAATATTAGTATACACAGGACACTAAAAAATGGGAAGCCCTTTCCTGACAAATAGTGAACTTAAAACCTGTGCTTTCTATCATAACACACCTTTTGGCGTTGACTTCAGTCTTTGACTAAATCACATAAACTAGATTAATCCATGTCTGACTTTTTTCAAACTGAGAATTTGACTGAAATCTGATGCCCACAGACAAAAAGCTTCATATTTTGACTCTGACTAATAGTATACAGAATGCATAAATAAATGTATCTGAGTCAGAAATGCTAAACTGGATCACCAGAGGATTGACTTTATATCAATTCAGGATTCATTACCATTCAGTTTTACAGTAAGAGACTGTAAACTACATTTACTTTAATTTAGAGAAAACAACTACATTATTTACAATGATTAATAAAAGTTGTTAGGAAGGAAATGCTTATTGATGAAAAAAAAAAAGGGGGGGGGGAAGATTTATTAATGTGATGTTGAAACCTGTATTAGTCTGTTCTTTCATAGGGAACTACCATTCCCAGTTTATAAACTAGCCTGCAAAAATAATGTTCTACACAATACCAAAAAGGTATACATTTATCAGCATCACTGAGGACAAGAGCAAGAAGAATGCTGACATTCCGCTTCTTATCAGTTATTGCAAACAGACATTTTAATGGGTAAGGCACTCAGCAGACCTCAAGACTTTCTTTTCATAGCTTTGAATTGCCACCCTATAATTCAGTACTATTAGCCTCCACCTCTTTCATTTTATCATCCACAGGTGAATACATTTGTTGAAAACATGATTTCCAGATGCTTTGTGAAAGTTAAAACTGTCAAAAATACAAAAGAAAAGAGAAATATATGACAGTTATGCAAGTGAAAGGACATTTGTAAAAATGATTTATACTTCTACTGAATAAAAAAGAAGTCTTATCTAAAGGACAAATCCTGCAGTCCTTAGAAAAAAAAAATGTATTAAAAATATTGTTTCACTCCTAAAGCCCTGATTCAGCAAGGTGATTAAGCATATGCTCAAATTTAAACAAAATAATAGTCTCTGTCTTCCTTGGGCAAACTCAAGATTAAGTGCCACATATATTTAAATGCTGTATTAAATGAAAGTATAATATTTGATGGGGGTTTGATGCTTGTTTATTTTCAGGAAAGATTAGGTAACATGCTCGCTGTTACCAACAATAAACAGCAGCTAACCAATGGAAGTATGATAACAACACTCTCAGACCCACTAAAAGCATTGCCTTCAGTTGTCTGCCTATGGGTTATTATGGGATGGTTTCTACCAAAGACTGGTTTGCTGTTTGTTAAAATAATATGAGAATGTGTAAGCCAGTAGCTTACGTAACAGCTATCCTCAGACCATGAATTTGGCTCAGGCCATCAGGCACAACTGTGATACACTGGGGAGACTTAAACAAACATCTATGTGACATTTAGACAAGCAGTGTTGTCACACTGGAGCTCTCAATATTAGTATTGATATTTCTGAATTATCAGTTCACAGCTACTACCAGATGTACCTCTTGCCTTGATTTGAGTCAAAATATCAGAAAAGAGCAATAAATGGCAAGAACAAACATGTGAGGGAATGCATAAATGAGACAAATTATTAAAGGCCTAAGTAGTGGTTTGTTTGGTTGAACTTCTGGTTTTTAAGTCTATGGGCCTATTTTATACACAGTATTCCTGCATATTTAAGAACACATTCTTCTTTTGTTTAATAAAATACTTATTAAAGTTATATTTGCACCATGATCCAAGGACTGAAAATGGTTTCTATAGCTATGTTTTGCAAATGGTTAGAAAATAACTCTAAAAAAGCATAATAAATGCTCACAACAGGCAGCACTTTATTGAAGTGTTTGTGACGATGCTCAACCAGTGAAGGTACAGTACAATGAGTTATTGATGGACACACATGTGGGAACCACAGGAGTGCCAAGAGAACTCATTGTTATCAGCACTGTATAATATAATGCTGAATGAATTAACTGTGGTGATTGCTTAAAATGTACCTTTTTGTGTAATAGCACTAATTATCAGCAACCCTTTACAATGAGTGGATAATCGTTTTTAATTCCTTCAGTATCCATTGTAGTAACATTAATCATGATGAGCTCATTTGGCTTTAATGTGAATATAATATGTGATACTGCAGGAATTCAGTTGAAATTTAGCAGAATATAAAGCTTGCTTACTGTACAGGGTTATCACGAATTACCTTCATGCATAATGAGTGCTGGCTGGTGTACAGGTCAGGGTGTTCCCCAGTTCAGCTCTCTTTGGAAATGTCTACCTAATAAATGCAATTCAAGACCAAATGGAAAATCAAAGCTTTCTGGAACTCCCTTTCTTCAGTGGCTAAATGTAGGAATTGATACACTGAGGCAGGTGGACTGGGAAAACAGTACATCAGTTCAGAGGTGACCCCATAAACCAAGTGAGCCCTGTGTGTATAGTTTATGCATCTCTGCAATGATTTCTGCTTATAAAGCACTAGACAAAACTCCTCACTGGCAGGTAAACTAAGTCAGCGTTTTCTGGGTGAGCCTTTCACAATTGCTAATGCACTGGGTACCCAGTAAACATAATTTTCTAAAATCCAGAATGTTCATAAAGGAATTGGAACTTCCTAAACGGAATTATTTACTTATAATTGCCTTGATACACTTTCTAAAAATTCTTTAGTTCTGTGAATCGATGGAAACTTGTAAAGACTGATTAAATAATTCATTGCTTTACCTGCTTTCACTTGTAAGTGGTGACTGGAGTAGCAAGTGTCTTTAAGGTATTAGACTATATACTTCTACATAGNAAACAAAAACCAAAAAACAAGAGAGAGAAAAAGTGGTGCCAAATATTACCATACTTGCATTCCCCACTGAAGATATTTGTCTGGGATTTCTTGTTATCTGGAACTGGGAAAGAAATCATTTGTTGCTGACCTGAGCTACTTGTACACTAGGGAAGATTCATATTTCCGTCTGTATTCTTAAGGTATTAAATGCTCATTTCTTGTGGCTCTTGGAAACATAAAGTTCCCATCTCAATTTATCTGTGCATAAGCATGCAAACAGGCACAAATATAGACCTTGTGTGATTATAGAAGGAGTTTGATATGATTATTTCTATGCATGGATTAAAAATAAGCTTGCATGAGCATTCAAGAAATTCAACTCAATTTTAGTCAGTCCTAAGAGAACAGAAATTTAAAGCTTCATTTATGAAAGTCATAACTTAGACTCTGCAAATTTTCTAAAGTCACAGTGCTGGCTCAGATTTTTCTGAACTGTGACAGTGCAAACCGCTGACACCTTTTTTTTCTTTTAATTGTTTATTTTTCAAGCTGTTTGTGGTGAGTGGGCATCAAACCTGCAGTGCTGTGAAAATTTATTCTAACAGAGGATGTGGTTCCTGATAGGTTTAGAAGCTCTACAAAAATCTATAGAGCCATACTATTTACCCATTAATAAATGGCTTGTGTTAGCAGTAATGAATTTAAAGGTTTCTGCAACTGCTTTTTCATCATGAGACACTTCTGCAAGGTTTGCAAATACCTTGACAAAAAATTCAGGAAGTAATTCTATTTTTAAGCTTCCTTATTTTTTCTGTTTTATCTTTTAAAGTACTTAGGACCAGGATTATCTTTTTATTATACCTTGTAGTATACTTTATTTACATTAAAAATTAAACTATCAAGGTGAAACTTACTGTTTGAGGACTTTGCTTCTCTTTGCTTCTAGTTGTTGAGAGTGCATGAAAGTTCATGCGCTTTTAGTGCCTTTTTAAGGAATCATGTTATGTCAAAGTATGCATCTCTGCCATAACGTAATTTCAAAAGAAAATAGAGCACTATATGTTTGCTTAGATCTGCCAGACATTCAGAATTGACCTGGAGGGTACAAGTTACCGGGCAAGTGTCTGTTTTAGACTAATACTCAGACCATTAAAAGTACAAATTGGCTTGTGAACAACACATATATGAGAGTGGCTCTCCACCGCAGCTCTAAGACTGTCTAACTGAGACAATTTCAGGAAGAAGAATGTTTGATCACAATACAATATTAACTTGTAATTCTATAATTGCCTTTAAAATTCTCTACTGAAATTATGCTTTTTGATGTAGATCAGCACTTAAACTTCTCCAATAGTTAAGCATCTTTTCATTGACAATATTACTAAATATGAAGGTGTTGTTGATAAAGTTTTGTTTTCATCACAGAAAATAAATTGACATGTAGGTAAAACTATTACAACTATCCCCACAGCCCAACACAGTCATATTGATAAAAAATTAAGCATTCTCAGAGAAAGGAAGGGGAATATAACCCATACAGTCATTTTAGTTATGATAAAGTAACTTTTTTTCTGTTATGGAAAAAGCTAGTGCTGTATGCAGAATAAAATGAAAAATCCTGATGAAAATATAGTTTGGGAATAGGAAATAAGATTAGAGGTGACATACTGTTATCACCCATGAGGTCTTCTCCAGGCTGTAAGAAGAAAAAAACAGCTATTCAGTGTTAGCCATCCTATCAGGCCTCTATTTCTTATGGAATTCTAAAATAATTGTCACCTTAGGGCTGCATGCAACAAGACGAATTATATGTGGGTAACTATGAACTATGTTTTTTTGGGGCAACTTACAGCTTGTAGTTTCTTGCCCAAAAGGAAGCTCGTGGCCAAACAAATTAACATTAGGCATTCTTGGGTTTAAGCTCGATAAAATATATATTTTAAAATCTGGTGCCATTGCAATGCCTGGTAAATGAACCATGCTATCATTAAATTATTGGAATTAGAGCTCCTGCTTAACTTTCTGCACATTATAAGCTAACCTTTTTCTTTTTCCAGTTTTTGTCACCAACTGTAATCAAATCAGTACTGTAGATTTCAATTATGTTTGTCCAAGATTTGAGCTCTTGAGTCTTTTGTGAAGACTTACTGCTGAGTGCAAAATGTGAGATAAGTTGTAAATGTTTAGATAGGATGAAAACTCAGAGGTTTGATTGATTACTGAAATAAAATAAATAGAAGGTGTTATTAAAGGGCATTTTTGGATGGCAGCCCAAAGGATTTTTTAAGAATGTTTTGAGCCATTTCTTAGTAAAGAAATCACCAAATTAACAAGATCCTTTCAGTACTTGAAGCAGAGATGGAAAAGTCTACTTAAACAACTCAGCTAATGTTTTATGTTTTTTCTTATTAATTTCATTTATACTGCAATGGCCAAATTTACATCTGCCATAACTGAGCACAGCATGAGTACCACAAAGTTTTCTACTTCCAAATAAAAAGGTTTCACTGAGGTTAAAGTGGACCAAACACAGCTTTACCCTTTGATCATGCCTAGTTTCAAGATTTCCCTATTCATTCTCTTTATTTGGATGACATTTTATTGCACATTTAAAGCAGTATAAACTGCTTTATAAAAGCAAGTTACAATTGGTTCCTCATTGAAATTCCCATCAAATTTTAATTTGCACTTAAATGACCAGGATCAAGGTGAAAGTCCTCCATTTCTGGTCCTTTAGTCATTGAAATCAATGGCAAATTGCCAAAGATATAAAAAAACAAGATCATGTATTACGAATTTGTCAGTTATAAGTCTTTAAAAGAGCAGCTTACAGAGTTGTAGATATTTTTCCATGATAAAATTTAAGAAGATTGGATGATGGCTATCCAAGTGACTAATATGACTTTGGCGCTATAGAAAATCTTCCTAGGCTGCAGTAAAGATACATGGGTTCCCTTGACCACCAAAGGAACAAGTCAGCATAATGTCAAGTTTCTGGGGGAAAAAGAACCACCAAGAAGCCATTAGAAAATAATGGCAGATAAGCACTTCATAAAATCACCCTAGCAAAAGTCCAGCAGGATCTAAGATAGTGATAATTATTCATCCATTCAGATCTGGTGCAGAAAAAACCAAAACCAATCCAAATTGTTGGGAAAGTTAAACATGCCTTCATTTTAAACCTACCATGAACAAGAGAATGTTATTAGCGCCCATAGTTGTCACAACAGGTACTGAGTTATCCCCTCCTGAGCTAAAATAGTTTGATTGCACAGACTCAGTTTGAACTAAGTCTCTGCAGTCAGAGATAAATGATTGTATTTTCATCATCCTATATATGAGTCACTAAAATACACAGGGTTTTAAATTGTGTATCTACTTGTAATATCACTAGAATGGATCATTCCAGTGGTCCTATTTCTTGTTCGATACAAAATCTGTTCTTGATTTTCTATTTCATCCTTAGCTCATTGTCAGGTGGGATGATCACGTACATACAATGGCCAATGAAGTGGCTTTACGGACTTTACATTATGAAATGCAGTTCTAGAAATGTAACTGCATTGACTTTTCACTCTGGCTCATCATTATGCCACTCCCTCAGGTACAAACTATGATTCAATTAGCTGGCTATTAAACTGTGATCTTCCCTCTCCTGTTAGCCAGTAACATAAACCTTTAAGAAAAAAAAAAATAAAAAAATCATGATTTTCCCATGCTGTTGCCCGTGGTTGGGTTAGTTGAAAGTATGTAAAGGTACCGTTTCCCTTCCATGTGAGTATGGTATATGCTTTCTTAAAACTCTGAACATATGTAGAAACCAGTGGAGAGTGGGGTTTGGGAGCCAAACATTTTTAGGAAAAAAAAGGGGAAAGAGACAAAATTCCATAACTGAAATTATTCTATAAATCTCAAAACAAAATGCTCAATTTTATTTTGGATTCCTGAGACATTTTTTTTTCCTTTTTTGTTTTTAAACAAATAAATTACAGTATTAAACAAGGTTAAAAATCTATCCTTTATAAATATAAAACTGAATCTTTTCGTTACCCCCAAAAATATTTTATTTGACAGAAAGAACCTACTCAATTCAAGGAAGAAATTCTGTTTTCCAGTCAATATCCTATTTAGTGAAAAAAAGAAAGTTATCTGGCTACGAAATACTTGAGTAAATCAATTGCTGTTTTGCAGGAAACACAGCCCATGACTGTGATGAAAATTAGATCTCCTTTGCCCCTTCCATCTGTTATCAAACTATTGTCTCTAGTAAGCAAATCTTTTTTTATTCTTCCATTACCTCTCTTCTTAATGGAGTCTGAGGTCAGAATTTTCTAACCATAACTCTGACGGTCCTAATGAACACTTTGAAGTAAAAACTGAGGTGGTGTCACAAAAGAGGTCTCAAAAATTTTCAACAAATTCTCCAAGCTAAGGCAAATTAGAAAAAGAAATTCTGAAAATGTTTTGCTGGCATCTTAGAGTATCTTTATGAAATACAGTGCAAAACAAAAAGAACAATTAAAAGAAAGTTGATCTGAAATACTCAGCAAATGAATGAAACATAGTTATGAAAATTGGTTTATGAGACTTATTTTCTTAGGTATTTTTTCAGAGAAGGCTTAAAAGATATCTAGAAGGCTTAAAAGAACGCTTAAAAATATCTAGAACTCTGTGGGTTAAACAGGAGTGATATTCTGACTTTCTTTGTTAGAGACAGGACATTCACATACCTTCTTTTAAGTCTACAAAATGTACAAAATACACTCACCTTAAAGTTATAGAAATGCCTGCCACTGACAACAACCACTATGTAAACTACACAATTACTTCTTTTTCTCATCACTGAATTTATTAGCTGACTATCATATGTGGCTTCACATCTAGTTGAAATATACTTGGAAGAGTTACCAATTTATTGTCACTTTCATTTGGGTGTGAAGGAATACTATCTGTGATTTCTTTGGGAAATGCTTTCTTTTCTTAAGCAAGTCTATTGAGGCACAATGAATGTCAAATGCTTCAAAAAGTTAAAGACAGTGTTTAGTGAGAAACTTTCAGCCTTTCTATTTCCAAGTGCAGCAGTCAAAGGGAGATTTTTCTCCCACACTCTATCATTACCCCTTCAGCCCCTCTGACATTTTGACATATCATCATTTCCATGATCTGAAGCATGTATACATTGATTTTTCAATCATTTTCTATTAAAGCCAACAAAAGAAATTTAATGATCCAATTGAATCAATCCAAGGGAAATAACTGCTAGTTTCAATGTTAGCAAAAGATTCACACTATTCTCAAAGTTTTCTTTTTTGTTGTTTCCTTAACTGAAATAAATAAAATGTAGTTCGTTCCCTCCAAAACAAAAAATTGTATTTGAGAGAGGAGATATCAAAAGACATGCAGGCAGTGAAATCATCTGTAGGTGTCCTGATGCAGGATCCCTGCCAGGGCCAGGAGGAGTGCACAGCTGAGACGTGTCCCCTCCTGAAAGGCACATGGAATGTCCTCACGTCTTCTCAGCTTGGCTGAGCTCCAGTGCAGCTTCTCTGATGTGGTCTGTATGTCAGTGAAGGAAGGAGGTGTGAACACAGTTGACATTCCTTTAGGGAAGCTCCTTCAGCAAAGAGGAGAAAATTCACAATACATTTGAGAAGCATTGCTGTGGGTGATCTTTATAATATAACACATAGGGATAAAATGCTTTTTGTGCACTAGCACAGGAACAGTTACTTTGTATCACAGATACATGCTAATGATTTTTCATACATCACCTGAATATTGTTAAAAGCCTATCCCTAATTGTGTTGCTTATGGGTATCTTTTGGAAAGACAAGAACAAATATGATGTTTGAAGGATCTTTACGTTATAAAGAGGTTAGCAAAGTCATTATGTCAACCCTGCAGGATGAAAGCCTGAGATTTTTGTTCCCATATTGGGAGATTACCAGTTCTATTGGTTCTTACTGAAGATTTCCTCTTTTATCAGCAGAAACCTTTCTGACTTAGTCATGTGTATTGGAACCGAGAGTTTTTGTACGTGTGAAAACTCAATGAGCGGATGTAAATGTTGGCAGAGCATTTACAAGGAACACTGGGTAACTGACGGCAAATGTATGCTATTACCTCTTTAAGACCTGAAATAAGAAGTGCTTTCTCTTCCTGTTCACTTGGGAAAAAAACAACTGTACATAACCTTATTAAGGAAAGATATATCTATATAGAAACAAAGCACTTGATCTTTGTTTATGTCCAATTAGGTAGAGTGTAAGGCCACAGCTACCCTGAATTCCTTTGCCAAAGATGAGAAGCCTGTGGGTATTTTAATATTGACTTTTTTGACCCCAGACATTCAGTGAAGTTCAAATTTGTCTTGCATAAGCTCTGGACAAAATGGTTGGCCTGATATAAGTGGATGTCCCCAAAGGTCAGGAGCTGAAACCTCAGACACACGCAGAGAATGTCTTACCTTACGTCATTTATTCTGTCTGTCACTGTCCCAGCTGTCCCTGGACACTTGCCACACCAGATGGATGATCTCAATGCAAGTCTTTTGAGATTTCCTCCATCATTTACAGTGAAAAGCTGATAGACCTCGTAGACAACTGAAGTTTGACTTCCCTTTGTCATTTGGTGACCTTTCTGTGTTATGGCAATGTTGATTAAAACTGCACTGAGGATTAGGTTTGGATTTAGCCATCTTATAGAATCACAGAGTCAAGAATAGTTGGGGTTGGAAGAGACCCTAAAGATCATCTGGTTGCAATACCCCTGCCATGGGCAGAGACATCTTCCACTAGACCAAGTTGCTCAAAGTCCTGGTTAACCAGGCCTTGAACATTTCCAGTGATGGGGCATTCACAGCTTCTCTGAGCAATCTACTCCAGTGCTTCTCTAGCCTCACAGTAAAGAATTTCTTCCTTATGTCTAAAATAAACCTACTCTCAGTTTGAAGCCATTCCCACTTGTCCTGTCACTACATGGTCTTGTAAAAAGTCCCTCTCCAGTTTTCTTGTAGGCTCCCATCGGGTACTGGAAAGCAATAAACCTTTGTTTTCCCAAGACTGAACAATCCCAGGTCTCTCAGTCTTTCCTCGTGGGAGAGGTGTTCCAACCCTCTAATCTTGGTGGTTTCTTCTGGACTTGCTCCAAGAGGTCCATTTTCTTCCCGTGCTGGGGTCCTCAGAGCTGGATCCAGTACTCAAGATGGGGTCTCACAAGGACAGAGTAGAGTGCCAGAATCTCCCCCTGGCCCACCTCTAAGGTATAGTCTAGATCTAACCTAACTGATCTTATACAGAGTAAGAGAATTGATTTCTAAGCCAAAGGCTGTATCTGCATAAAATGAAGGTTTGTACATTTCCATTAACTACAAGCAGCTGGAGAAGACTGCAGCTTCATAGTCCTATCACATCCTGCAGAGATGTTTATTTATCTTGGCAAAATGATTATGCTAGTGCAGATGCACACATTCAGGATGTGGGATAACATGTCTGTATCAGGAAGTATCAAACTCTGTCCTATCAAATTCAAGACAATTCCAGCAATGAAAGAAGGAAGGAAGGGAAACTTTAAAACCCAAAAGAAAGGATGAAATTCAGGGCTTCAAAACTAAGGAAAAGACAATTTGGCCTAAAAGATTAGGCAAAAATAATATGTATTAGAAAAAGTGATAGTTTATGAAGTTCCCACTTTTTTCTTCGGTGTTTTTCAATCACTGAGTCAAACACTTGTAAAGGTGTTTGGTCTCATTCACAGATGCCTATGGAGACTGTCAAGCAAATAAAAAGTCCATTTTAATGGTAATGTTTCAAGTGAGATGATGTGATTATTTGCTAGTTTATGAGAATTTTCCCTTCCTAATCTTATTTTGAATATTTTTGTAATATGTTAAGCAATTTCAGAAGCTAGCTGGATACTATTTCTTTATGGAAGCAGATGCAGTATTTTATTATATCAATCAATATATTATATCAATCATGGCTCTCAATATATTCAAAATTTCTCTATGTTTCATACAAACCAGTCTAAAATAATCAGCAACCTGCCGTGCAATGATTGCAATTACAGCAAATCTTGTCCATTACAGTTATAGGGCTTTCACAAGAATAGTTTCTATTAGCAGTACTTTTCTTTTTAACTGGTTCACTGTTTGAGCCTTTGGGCTAATGTAAAAATATAATTGCCCAATGACCTTTCATAACATAATTTAAAACTAAACTAATTTGTTAGACAAATTCATCAGTACTCGCTGGAACATCTATGAAGCACAGCTAATATTCACCACATTTTTTATTTTCCTCTCTTTTTTTGCAGCAGCTCCCTCTACATTCATTAGGTAATTTTTATATCATCCAAATGATATAAAAATCAAGTTGGGTTTTTTAACTCTGGAAATTTAGTTTGCTTGATCACACTTGAAAGCAGTTTTAGGTTTCAGAAATAAAATAAACTTGTCTATTTTTATTTCTTTACTGTTACTTATGCTTGTCAAGAATCCATAAACAATATCCTTAGCACATAAACCGTGATCTTTATAAGGATTTGTAAAACAATTTTTGAAGATTACTGAAAACTTAAGGATACAAGACTTGGTCCCTTCACACTTCTCTAGCTTTAAGAAATGTCTGAATTAAACATAATGGCTCTTCTGAGATGCTCCTGCTATAGTTGACAGATGCCAAGGTCTGTACATGATAATGTGTTTATATCACAGAGAAAACCAAAGCTGTATCATACAGAGATTAAGCAGCTCCACAGCTGGACGAGCCTTGCCTGTCTGAAAGCAGAACAATAGACACCTCCAATCTGCCATGACATTAAGTTGACAGTCTTTATCTGCCATTGTTACTTAAAACATGGGAAAAGTGTTTCTTTGGAAATTCCAAAAGGTACCGGATGTGCTGTAATTCCCAGCCTCCCATTTGTTTGTAAGGCAGGCCTGAAGCAAACTATAGTTCTGAACTACTTAGTTATACACCAGTGACTAGAGAATTGCATACATATCTCCCAAGCCACTGTGTTCCCTGAAGCATGTCCTTTAGACTATTATGTAGCATTTGGACAATGAATCTTTCCCACCCCTAAAATAAAGGGAAATTCTGAATAGACAATGTTTCAATCTGATATTGTTCCATTCTCCAGTGCATAAAGAATAATTTTATAATTTTTTTAAGTACAGCTACAATGGGATCATTCAACACGTTAATGAATGACAGGCTGCGAAGATTTTTCAGTCTTAAAGAAAATACAAGTATCTTCTTGGATAAAAATAAAACTGTTACTTCTCAAGGCCTGTAATCTCTGAAAAAAACAATTTTTGTCCAGTGGGAATGAAAGTTTAATGCTGCAGATGGTATAGGTGTATTATTCTAAATCATAATATGTTCCAGAATTCTGCAGTTCTTTTTGTATGGTTGTATTTTAATAAGGAAGGATAGAAGAAAAACGGTTTTTATGAACTCCTGTTTCCTGCACTAAGAAAATAAGGTTTATTATTCAGACTCTTTGATTTTAAATGGAAATTCTTGGATATTGTTGTTACTTACTGGAACTTGAACACCTATGTATGCATCTGTATGCATTTGCTTACATGGAACACCTCTAATATTAATTTTGTAGCACACCCATATTTAAAAGTGAGCTGTTTTTGAACTTTAATGAACTGAAAAATAAATAAATAAGGAAGACTTCAAATGGGATTTGCAATAACAAAATGCATTTTAAAAATGCTTGATCACCATATAATGAAAGAGAAAAGTTACGGGGAAAAACTTCACAATCTCTTGTTATTAATTTGTTTCTTTTAAAATACCAGCTGTACTTTGTTTATTTTATTTTGCTTAACAGTAAAATATGAGAGCAATCACACTATTGGGAGCTCAGTTAAGCTTCAGCAAAAAAATGGCTGAAGTCCCGAAACACAATAGAAGTGCTGTAGTGCTGTAAATTTCAGATGAAAGGATATTTGAATGGACCAATTAGCACCCTAAGTCATAAGCACCCAAATTTTATAGGGGCTTGTCTTTAGAACTACTGTGCAGAGTACTTTTAAAAGTAGATGCATGTTCAAAATGTCTTGAGATTGTGGTGGCAGAGATGTGTATTATTTTCCTCAGTCTCCTTCCTCATGCACATCCCAGTATATGTAAATTTAGAAAAAAAATGTGGCAGCAGTTCAGAGTACTGAGGTTTGTACTGAATAAAATTTAGCTTAAGGAATAGACAAAAAGTAGTCATACTATAATATTTTCCAAACGATCAATCAATTAATAGAATTAATTTAACACAATTAGAACAATTCAGGAACTAATTCCTTATGATTTAGAAGTGGGAATTATAAAGGAAAAGAAAAATCACTATTGGAAGTAGATGTCTAAATGACAACTAAGGCTTAAGTTTGTATCCTGTAACACACAACTTTGTTTTAAAAATCTTGAGAATGATAATTAATTATACTGAAAGATTTATAGTTTTTAATCCAGAAACAGTATCATTACTAATGGTTACTGGTCATAGAACTCCATGGAAGAGTCTCATCTTTACACCATCACTCTTTAATCAGTGAATTTAAACACAATTTTTCATTATTATGAGAGAAACAGTTTTTCTTAAATGTCATTCTGTATGACCAAGTTTAATACAGGAGGAGTGTCCCACAATGTCAGACTAGAAGCAACAAACAATAACCATCCAAGAGTTTGTAATCTGACTATATGGAAACAAGACATTTTCTCATTCTGTTGAGAAATACTACTTCCTGTTCACATGATGTTATCAGAGGTCCATGTGTGGCATTGCTCAAAATATATCAGGCACTGTTCAATCAAGAATTTGGAATATGGTTCTTTTAAGGAAATTAGTTATATATTTTACTCTCAAGAAAGCACTTAAGCTTATATTTTAAGCACATGGTTTCACTTTGTCCCATTTGTCCAACATTAATCACATAGTTACTATTTTGCTGAACGAGGATGGTATTGTACATATGCTTAAAGTTAGGCATTTGATTAAGTGTTTTATCACAGCACTTTGCACTGTGCCCTGTAGCACATCTAAAAGACATTTTAGCAGATTCAGAAAGCTCTGGAGAGAGTCTAGTGCTGCAGTGGAGCTGTCATTTTACTGCAAATGGAATTTTGCTAATTTAACCCTCTGTAATTGAAAGCAATATTGGGCCTCAGTGTAAGACAGACACAACCAGGCTGTTCTGCATCATCACCATCTTCATCATCATCATCACCAATTCATTATGTGAGTAATTGAGGCAGGTCAAAAAGTTATTCTCGTTAATAAATGATTCATTCTATTGCAGGTAACTTTAGTTTTTGTTACATCACAGCAGCACTGCCAGCAGCTCCTATGAGATAATTGCAAAAATCGTCATGAGGAATAAAGTTGTTTATACATGTCAGCCCAAAGGTATGAAACTGGAAAAGAAAAAATACAGTTATCTCAGGTACTGGTAGATACCACTATTTTGATCCCTACATTTTTTGAAAGGTATTATTTAAAAGAGCTTGGAATTTTGTTGTTGCTATTTGTTAGCAAAAGAACACATGAAGCTTCAGTTTTTCTTTAAAATTCATACTAAAAATGTGTCTTACCATAGCCAAATTAGTCACGGTAGGTTTGACCTCTTTTCATGTCTGACAAGCATTGCCTTCCTTCATCCCTGATACATTTCTTTTTTAAATTTATGTTGGGTGTCAAGTGGTTCAACTGTGTATTCACTATAGTTTTAATATAAAATTTGGAGACAGATTTTTTTTCTCAGGGGAGGTACTTTCTGTCATATCTATTTGACTGTCTTATTACTGTTCCCTAATTATCTATAGCACTCATTCACTGGGATCAAATTTGCTTTCCACAGTTTGAAAGATCATCTCCCAAACTGACAGGAAAGTCATATGCCTTGTTACCTTTTCTCACTCTTTCTTTTTGCTATCCTCAGAACATCATTGATGTACTTCACCCTCACTAAAATCCAATCTATCCTGGAATAAATCTGCTAAGCCCTCCTTGCTTTTCTTCCAAAGATCTCTGTCCAAATGTCTCAAACCACTTGCCACTAATCTAGAAAGTCCTTTTTTGCAGATCTGTGATTCCAGGCTGTGATTTCCATTGGGTTCCTTACCTGTCTTGTCTGTTGTCTCTTATCTTTCACTTCTTTTTTTTTTTTTTTTTTTTT
>VXAU01003699.1:0-20716 GCA_013399695.1 Formicarius rufipectus | reverse complement strand
TAAAAAAAAAAAAAAAAGTATTTATGTTTCTTCCAATTTTCCACCATGAAGATTAGGATTCACTTCACTGTAGGCACTAAACTAAGTGAGCACAGGAAGGCCATAGGCACAGTTAAGAGGACAGACCCTGGGCTTAGCTGCAGAACCTCCCAGCAAAACCTGAAAGGAAAGTGGGTTTGGGTTTGTGTCTACAGCAGTTTTTCTGGTTTGGAAGGTTTATTTTGTTTCTTAAGCATTTGCTTATCTCCAACTTTTGTTTCTGAGGTCATTGAACTATTTTTGCAGAGGTACCTCAGAAAAAGAGAAAACAGTGAGTCTCTTGGGCAGTAAGGTTTCATGTGTAGTGTGAATCATCGTGCTTGTGCTAATGTCAGGATGTCTTCTGGGCTCAACTTGACATTGAGAGAATTTTGTTTCTCCATAGTTAGTAAAGTGCCTTACTATGGAGATGAAGAAAGGGGCAGAAACACTGAATAACAGCTCTTCACTAAAAAAATAAATTTCATGTATTTAATTCAAGTATGTATTAAAAAAAAAAAAGCAAAAAAAAAAAAGCAAAAACAAAAACATGCAGACACGCTAAAAACCCACAAACAAACAAACCAAAAACACCAACCCAAACCAAACCAACCAAACAAAAATATAGAACAAAAAATAAGAGAGGGGCATCAATTGCCCTTCCTGCCTTTTGTGTGAAATTATACCCATCAGAAATTCATGTATGTCACTTAATGGCCAGCCTAAAATCAGCATCTGCTTATCAATTGTCTTTTGCTTTTTATGCAATGTTCCAGCTGGGTTGGCTGAAGCACTGGCAGGTGAAAATGACTTTTCCAAGGTCATCCTGCATAACTCAGCTCATACTAACATTTAGGGCTTGCTTATTCCCAGTCCTTCCCATAAGCCAGTGCGTCGTGTATGCATGTGGTTAAATCTTTGAAATTATGTATTATCTTCTGATGATATATTTTTTCAGAAATCTAGTTGTTACGAACTGAAATTATATTTACTGTAAAGGCAATGATCTTGTGACTTTATTTGATATGCAGGTGGGTGTTCACATTTCCATGGGAATTTCATTGTAATTCAGGATCACTTAAATACTAATTAAGTTGTCTCTTCAAGGTTATTTTATTATAATGCTCATACAGTTCATGGTGGGGGTTTTTTGTTGTTTTTGGGGTTTTTTTCCCTTCAAAGTAAAATTTAAGCTGATCTGTCAAACTCAAATTAAAGTCCTAAATCTTAGACTCTGAGGAATACATAATAAAAATGGTGAAAGCAGCTTTAACCGCTTCAGGGATGGAAGGAGTTAGTACCTCGGCAGACAATTTTTTAATTACCCAGGAATCTATTGAAGAGAGAGAATCCAATATAATCCCCCACAAAGCCCCTGTGCTAGGTAGCTTCACTGTCTTTTCAGGTAAATTGCATCATTCCAACATTAAGTCCAGAAGTAAGCAAAATCTGTACAGAGAGAATCAGTCTCCTAGGGCTGACATTGCATCCTAAAGAGAGTAATTATGGGAATCTTGAACTCAGAAGATTTAGGATGGAAGAGATAACACAGGGTAAAGGCTGCCTTCTTTTGCAGAAGTATGGCAAAGTACTGAGACCCACTTCAGGCAAGTCAGGAGGAACTCTAGATTTCCAGAAATTTTTAGTGCCTTTTCCACAGCTTTTGACTTGCTACACAATGGGACTTGACGCCATTATTGTAATATCTAATTGCAGTTTTAATTAGGTGATTTGTATTTACTATAGGGGGATATAATTTGAGGTACAATGAATATCCTTTTGAGTACTATCTGGACATTTAAGAAGGTATTTCCTGCCAGAAGTTTCTTATTCAAACTAACCTAGACTCCATCTATATGCAATCCATGTAATAGCAACATGCTCCTTGCAACATTCAACCTCATTATATTCTTTAGAAGTAGGTGGAGTAAATAAAATGGAAAATTTGCATGATTTTTTTTTTCTCATAAGCAAAACTTGGGAGATATATCAAAGGAAGGAAAAACACAATCCTGCAAGCAACTTCCATCTATTTCATTATCCACAGAATACTTTGGTTTGGGATCAACTCTTTCAGAGGTCCCAGGTTGGTCTTCTCTGTTCAGCCTTCAGATTCAGGTTTTCCCTCTGATATAGATCTGTTTAAGTCTAGTAGTGAATTTGCCTACTGATTGTGCTTGCCCCTTTTTGAGAAAAGTTCTTAATCTCCACTTCTGCTCTTTCCTCTTCTCTGCTGATGATTTTACACTGATCAAACCTTTTGCCCTGCAGACAAATGGCTTTCTGTGATCATTAGGACTCCATTCTTCTAAGGTAAAAATTTGCTAGGTAAGAGATCAAACCCATCTTTATGAATATATTTTCAAATTCAGTGCTCCTGAATGTTATTTCCTGGATTTAATTAACTTATAAAATCACAAGAATATGTGGATAATGGCAATACAGACTCTACAAAATCACTAAAAAAGGTTTCTTTCAAGCATAGCTGGCCTTCAAAAGTAGCGTGCTGCAAATTAATAGCAGCTTTTTCTATCAAATATTTTCTTGTGCCTTGTCAATATCACTCTTCTCTGAGCAAAAGAAAAACAAACAAAGAAACAAACAAAGAAACAAACAAGAACAAACTGAATTGGTTTAAAGGATTCCTTTTTACCTCATGAGACACGACTTTTCTACTGGAAGACTATATGACTAACTGTAGAACATGATATAAGAAAATATTTTTTTTAAAATAAAGGTGGTCAAATGTTGGAATAGGTTGCCTTGAGAGGTTGTGGAATCTCTGTCCTTGGAGATATTCAAAACTTGACTGAATATGACCTTGAGCAACCTGGTCTAACTTTGAAGCTTACTCTAACTTCAAAGCTGGTTCTACTTTGAGAGAGAGGTGGGACCAGATGATCTCCAGAGGTCCCTTAGAACTTAAATTATTCTGTTTCTGTGTCAAATGCAGCATTACCTTGTGCAGTCCAAGAAGAGCTTTGTAGAACATGAAAGCACAAAATACGTGCTATGTCCACAGCTTCTTAATAGAAAGAACATAGCTTTATAGTGAATCCCTTAGCAGATCCTTTATTCAAGTGTTTAAATTTGTCTTTGCCTTATTTGTGTCTGTAAAATGGGAATATTATTGTACTTCTGTGAGTGTTTAAATTAAACTGCAAATGAATGCCAAGAAATGATTTGTTTTTCTTCATAAAAAAAGAAGTATAATGTTAAATTTTATTCTTAAATTCTGTTTTATAGATGCAATTCTACGTTCCGGATGTTTTAAAATGAAAATAATTTGTATTATCTATTTGAACCTCCAAACGGAATAGACATCACAGATGTACTTACAAGCATGACAGACTTTGCATTTGATTGTTTTGTTGCTATGTACTGAGGAATGGTTGGAACCATTTTGAACTTTATCCAGCTCCTACAAAAATGTCATCTTCAGATCATAGCATTTTCCTGAAACTACAGTTTCACACTGCAAGAGAGCTCAATGTAACTGAAGACTTCTAAGTACACTTATGAGATTACAAGAAAACATTTTCATAAGTAGAAACAACAATTGACACTCCTTGATATCTGTTCCTTTATTAGTATATTTTCGTTTTATTTTGTGTGAAGCACATACCTCTAGTTATAATTTATTTCTTTTTTATTAAAGGAAATTTTATTTTGGAAAGACTGCCTAAATTTTTATTTGAAGTGGTCAGCAAGTATTCAATCCATGACTCTTCAAATTACCAGTGTGATTTAACATTAACTTTTCCTGCTTCCAAATTAAAAAACTAACAGTACATAGTAACAGTAGGCAACATAAAATGGCTCTGTCAAACTTGGTCAATAATTGCACAGCATTTCCAGCTATAATTAAAATCTTTTGCGGTCTATGTTCATATAACATTCTTTGAGGTTAATTGGTTTAAGATCTCTGCAAAATCATTATCATTTGATAGATTTCACTTGTTACAAATTGCACATTAGTTTATTGAAAATTTACAGCATGTCTCTTAATTTGAAAGTGTTTAGAATTGTAAGTTACAGTATCAAACCAGCTAATTCCTAGTTTCTAATAACATAAAAATAAAAAAAAAAAAAAAAAAAAAAAAAAAAAAAGAGTGCTAGCATATGACTGTGAAGGGCAGACTCTTCCAAGTATTGGGATTGCCTCATCTAGCTAGTTACAAAGATGGGGGACTTGCATTTACTAGAACAAGTCAAAAATCCTAATTTTAGGAGAAGTAATCACTCAGCACTAGCTGAGTGACTTCCAGGACAGCCCGTTTTGAGCATATATTTTAATACAGTACTTGTTAGGGAGGCAGGGTCTAGTGGAGAGGAGCATGGATATGAAAAACCAGGGCACTTAAAGAAGAAGAATCTGGATTTTCATTCCCTTGAAACCCTGAACTGCCATGTGTGCTAGAGTTCAGGCCTTTCAAACACAGGAGATTGGGATCCCAAGGGCGGTAAGTTACTGGAGTCTTTTAGACACACAGCTGAGATTCATTCTGTGTGAAATATTACTGCTATTATGATTTGAAAATCACAATATTAAAACTTCTGAAAGTGTGTTCACACTAAATTTGGATCATAATGGGAGTGAGCCAGTCTGAAGTGTCTGATTTGGAAACTAGTTTCCATAAGCTCCATTCTGAGTAATCTCAGAGACACCAGCAGGAGGCTCCAGGTTGTCCAGACCCAAATCTGAAAAGTGGCCCACATCTCTCTGGCTGTAGAAGAATTACAGTAGAATTACCATTTCAAGCCTATAATTTCAGGAATGTCAGACCTCATTCCTCTCAGCATTCCTTAATAGTATTGAGGAATAGATACAAAAGTGGGACAGTGGGACATACAAAACAAAATTGTATCAGATTTGTCAGATTTTTAATATTTCTTAAAAATAAATTGACTGTTTGAAAAACATTTTTACCTATAAAAGAAGAAAAATAAAAATGGCACAAAAATACCATGTGTTCATTCTTTATCCTCTACTACTTCTCTATAATGTTGGTACAATCTGAGAAACTGTAATAAAAGAAATTGCATAATGTACTCGGAATAGACTGCCCATTCTCCCTCATCTTCTTTTTTAACAGTTAATTATGAATTTCCAATTATTGTATAAAAATAATAACATTTAAAATGCTTTATTAATAGGGAACAATAGCATATATACAGAGCAAAAAGATAATGAAACGTAATGTATGCTCCAAAGAGGGCATTAAAAATCTACTTAGCAAGGTTATAAGCAAAGTTGGACAGTTGTCAGACTTAAAAATAATACACAGTAATCCTCTTTCTTTTTGCAGCATCTCACAATTTCATGTTTTATTTGCTCAGTTGCAATACAAATTTTATACAGGAGGACATTACAGTCTAATATAAATGTAAAGTACTCTGGGAATTTGTAAATGATCTTGTCATCTTTTGTTTCTGTGAGCTCACAGGACACTCTGGTGCAAGAAGACAACCTCAGCTCCTGGAATCTTATCAAGAGCCCTAAATCTTGGTCCAAACACTGTCCTTCCTTGTCCACAGTTCTGTGTGTTTATGTACAGTGTATATTTGTTGTACGTACATGTAACTATACACACACATGTTTTTATATATGTCCTCATATTCTTAGACTTGACTAGACACATTGGAGTTCAATTCTGTGCGTATTTGTAGCAAATTAGTGCATTATTTAAAATCCTACCAAAGAAACAATTATCAATGAGAGTATAGAGGAATTTGTTTTCCTTCTCTTGATGATGTGGTCCACCTACATGGTTTGCACTTCTCAAAGCAGCTGCCAAAACTAAGGCAATCTCTGCATATATATTAAGTGCAATTTATTTTATTCAGGTATATAAACCAGGCTGAAAAAAAAATGGTCACTTAGAACAGAGTAATCTTTTCTCTCAGGACTTCATGCCAGTGTCAATAATCAAGTTTCTAGAACCGATTTGCTTTCAAAACATGTTCTGACTAAAACATTAAAAAAAATTTCCTGATATCTTGTACTGCTCTCTATAATACTTGCTTTCACAAAGAACCTCAGCTAAGAAAAATGTATTAGCTAGGTCCACCAGAAAATAATAATTGTTACTGTATGCTGAAAAGAATACTTTGAAAATTATACTTAAAAAAGCTGGGTTTTTTTAAACATAATAATCACATTTTTTACCTTGAAGGCTAATTAATGGTAAGATTTATGGTTGTTCAAATAAGGATCAGAAAGACAGTGCCATATATCAAATTAAATAAGTTGTCATTGATGGGAAAATATCTAGTAGAACTACTACAGAGAGAACATTTTTTCATTTATTTAGTTTATTAGAGGCTTCCAGTTGTCACAAGATAGAAGTATATCACATAAACCATCTTTCAGTATTCCTATGGAAATACATATGGTCATGGATTTTTTCACTGGAAAAATATTAGCACCAAATTAATTCCAGAATAATGTAAATTTCTTCACTGCTGTATGAATAGATGAAGAAAATATATTTCCTATTATTAAACTCCTAGAAAAACTAAACAAAAAACTGCAACAAAAAATTCTGAAGCAGTTCTGTCATAGACCCAGCTTTTTGCTTGAAGTAGGTAAGCTACCTTGTCTGAATAATTCACTGGAGTAAAGATAGGGGAATTATTTTTATGCTTTGAAACATTCTTTTCAATTAATTATTAGTGTTTGGTTTCTTATAGGCTTATTGATGTTGTGTAAAAAATATTGCAAATAGATAGAATTTATACTACTATATGGTAGAACTATAACCACAGTGTAGGGAAAAGACCAAAGATATCATCAAAGCAAGATGTAGAGCACTTTCTTACTTTCTTAGCCAGAGTCCTATGGTCCTATGGTGACCTCCTGCCTACAGAAGAGGTGTTTTCTTTCAGAGCAGACATATTCCCTTCCCACTCTCATGCTCTTGCAGACTGGCTAAGATAAAACAAGCTGAAGAGAGAAAGGGAAGGGATGCAACTGAAAGGGGTGTGGAAGGCGAGTGACAATAAAGAAAATGTTTTCTCCCTCTGTTCTGCTAATCCTGCAGCACTTGTGGGTTTTTAAATAGGAAGTTTGAGGAGTCATTGCATGGGATGGAGCACTGTGGTCTTGCAGATTACGGAAGAGAAACTGTTGGCTGCCCTCTGTGGGGGATAAAGGGTCCATCCAAGCAGCAGTGCAGTGGCAGACCCTCACAGGCCCTGTAGCCTGTGCTCCCTTCCTTCAGGCCCCATAGCGCTCAGACAGCCCAGAAGATGGAGCAGTCACCGAGGTCCATCAGGTACTTTGTTGTTTGCTAATGAGTTAATTGTATATGAAAGCATGTCCTGCCTGATGAACACTTTTAGCCCTCAGAAAGTTGCCCCTTCTGGATCTTCTTGCCTCCTATCCAGGGCAGTAAGACCTATCCATGTACAGCAGAGGAGATTTTTCTATTTTATTTTCCCTGTTTCATCAAAAAAGTTCTTGTGCACTGGGACAAAAGCCAACCTCAAACAGCAGGTCTTTTGGCTGCTCTGTGTGGTGGTATTGCGCCATCCTGAGAAGCTTTGGCAGCTGGTAATGAGGGACTACAGGGACTAAGGTCCATGATGTACACAGATTCTTTAGAAAAATACCCTTCCTAAAGCAGAGGAGCTGAATCGGGTGCTGAAGATGAGGCTGAGGGTTCTATAAATATTCAGAGCCACTGGAAGTGGACGAGTGCACAGGGATTGTTGTGTGTGCAGAGGATGTCGGCACCCTCCGGCTGCTGTTAGTGCTGAGCTGTGCTTCTGCATCAGCCAGCTCCTCTGATGTCCTGTGACAAGGTTGGTCTTGGGAAGGGGTGATGGATTTGTCCCTGGTCTAGTTCTTATATTAATTTAATCAGTATTTCACATCAAATTCTTATTATCTCTCTTGTTGCAGAAGCTTGTGTGTGTGTGTGATCTGATTGACCCATCATTAGATTACTTAGCAAACTGTTGGCTGATTATTGCTGGTGGCATTACAGAAAATATTTATTTTAGAAAGTATAAATCTATATATTTTTAAAAGTAATGATGTGGCAACTCTACATCAGTCAGGTAGTAATAGTCCCTTCAGCTTTATTTGCCCATTTTGCAGCATTTGGCCTTGTACAATGTAGTTTCTATGTGAAACACACATTGCTTGGGAGAAATTAAGCTTGTCTGCTATTTTAAATACTCAGTATTCCATGTGTCTGATATGAAATATAAGCAAGTCTATAAATACTGATTTTTAAGTGATATTTCTATGTAGTAACTGCAAAGCAGTTTGATACAGTGAGTTTCCTTTATATCAAGGCAGTCTGTCTGAAACATCTGGATCAAAAGAGTATATCTGAATAAGTGTATGTGTGCATGTTGAAAAAAAAAGATACACAAGTACAAGAATATCTACAGGTTGTGCATTGATTTCATTCCATCACTGAAATCACCCAGGCTAACAAAAAAAGAAATACATACAGAAAGAGGTTAATACCAATTATAAACTCATAGCTCATTATATGCTTCTCAAACTAGTACAGATACAACATGATTTAAGATTGGAAACTGTGGCTAAAGGAATTAGTTGTCTCGGCATGAAACTCAGTTTATTTAATCAATGTTGTTTCCACGAGAAAAGTGGATTAGTTTTTCTTTAAGACAGAGCTAAAAGTTTTGCAGCTAATTTATTTTAATAAGCATTCAGTCACTGACTGCTGCAGAAAAAGGCTAAACTGTAATGAAGAGCCAGGAAAGAAAGCATGACTTAATTATTTTTCTGGGGTGGATAATGAATAAATTAGCTACGCTGTAGGCTTGCCGTTTGTATAGAATTTATTACTTTTGCTTTAAGAACCATATCATGACAAAGTAAATTTTTCTCCTGACTGCAAACTGATTGATGGGGTAATGTCTGGTTGTGAAAGACTTCCTCTTCATCATTGTGTTGCCAGTCTTGGAATCACAAAGTGAGTTTGAAGTTTTCCTGAGTGCATGTTCTCCTACGTAATTACAGATGACAATTACTTTAATTCCTTTTCTTTTTAACAAGTTTTTTAATCATGTAAACTGAAGAATGAATAACTTAGATGAGACCAAAGATGCACATAGTTTGAAAACTACTTTCTTGGTCCTTAATTTGTTGCCACAATATCTTCTACATGAAGAGCTAAATATTGTATTTAGAATGACAGCAGATGTTTCCATGGAAAGATGTATATGAATAAAAAGGCCTTGCCAAGAAACAACTAAAAAAGAGTCTTGCAAGTGTTAGAAGATGAACATTTTAAAGAAAAATGTTATTAATTTGACATGATAAAGAGAATATAGATTTTATTCAATTCCCACAAAAGTCAGTGGGAGACTTCAATTTAAATGGAAACTGAATCTGGCCTGGAAGGGATAAGAAAAATGGTGACTTTTAAATGAAGAAAATGTAGAATAAATGTCAGAGGGAAGAATAAAAATGCTCTGTGTGATTTACTGCAGTGTGAATCCTCCCAGCAAAATGAAGAAACACACATGGTTAAGATAATGAAAATGACATTAAATAAAGCATCAGAAAAAATATTGTAGAAAACTTCACTTTTATAAGCAAACTGACTCTCTTAAACACCCTATCCTCCTGGTCTTTTTTTTAATGTTGACACATGCATATGAGATACAAAGTTTTCAGGCGTATTGCTTAAGGGTATATTTTACTCACTGCTCATCCTCAATTCAAGATACTAAAAATCCATATTGGAGCTTTATTATCTCCCCAGTAAGGAACTTTCCACTGCATAACTTCAGATTCACCCTAAGAAAAGCCATTTCTTTCAAGTACTCTGTTTCTTGGTTTGATAGTCAAGTTAGCAATGCATCATGTTTTAATTAAAGAAGGGAAAATGTATTAAACAGACATTACTTGTTTTGAATAACTTTATCAGAGGGCTGTTGAGAGTGGTTTTTTTGAGGGGAACCTTTACCTTGAACTTGCAAAGCAAAAAGGGAAGAAGATCAGAACAGCAGATTTGAATCTGAAAGATACATTACCAAGCTGCTCCTTATTCTGCAAAGGTCCTTAGTAGTTAAGGGTCAGTAAAAAAGTATAAGGAAATAGTCTGAAACAGATAATCCTGCTTTTTTCACAGTCCCTAGAGTGCCATACAGTTCTGGGTATTTATTCATCAGCTGCAGAGGACACTGAGTTATCTGCTTATTTCTACAGAAAGTAATCACCTTTTACTCCTTTACAAATACAAAGCTGAAATCATTATGACTTATTCCATCACAAGTTAGGCTGTCAATGGAAAAAGCTCTGAGAAAGGTCAATTGCTTGACTCAAGCTGCAGCATTTGCAAACATTGTATGTAGCATGTGATATTTTCTATATAACAAGCTAAAAGACACAGCTAAACATTTATATAATTATTTCTATGTGCTTGGATATCTAATGACCATTAAAGTAATTCTAATGAGCATTCTATTGGTAAAGTTGTACACTTTACAAGATCAGTAAGAACCAAACACAGCAGACTCTCTGTTACAATCATGTTAGATTTCCCTTCTTCATTTAATTTGTTGCTACTCTAGGTTCTTCCAGTGCATGTACTATCTTTATTAAAATTAATGTAAAATGGCTCACAGAATATAAATTACAGTGATTCATAGTTTTATTCTGTTGTAAACAAAAATTAAGTATATTCATGTTTTTTCATATTTACAGCATAACAAATCAAAACAAAAAGCCCCTTCCCACACTCCCCAAAGATGCCACTGCCTTCTCTTGGTTTGAAGTAATGATAAAGAATTGCAGGATTCTGTCCTTAAAACACCCAAATTCAGTCAGTTGAAGGCTTGGCATCTACAGTTAAGAATATTCATTATTATGTGATACATTTTGACTGGGAGGAAAAATCTATTCTGACTACAGTACATTGAGGCTTATGCTTTTTCTAATTCTTCAGTATGGCAAGATCCTGTTATTACTTTTCCAATGTCAAGGGTACAGACAAAATGAAGAATCTTCATGGAAGAAGATGTGAACGCAGGTTGCCTAAAACTCCTTAGCTATTTGCTTTCTCACTATGTGATTTCTCTGCTTCGCTGCTGAAGACACATAAACAAACACACAGTCCCTGGCTTTTAACCTGAGTGTCCTATAAATCATAGGTATGAAGGGGTAGACCGCAGGCAGGTGAATTGGTAAGTCCACATCTAGACCCTTTAGCAAAATGTGTGTAGGAAAATCTGCATTCCTCACCCAGCAGGCATTCCACTTCTTTAAACATACCAGTTCTTCAAGTTTATTATATGTCCTTTGTATTTATAAATATAAAGACACTATACAAAAACTGGGGCAACTCTTTGGGAAAAAAAGTAATACGACATGCATAGGTGGCTAGTCACATTGAACAAAAATTAGTCAACAACCAAAACCTTCCAACAGTTTAAGAGTAACCTTGATAACTTTAAAGCAACCTTTATACTTAGCAAATATTTCTTCAAGTATATAATTAATGTATTAAGAATTAAAAAAATTAACTGCTTTGCAAATAAATTGGAAAAATAAAGTCTAAATATGCCAAAACCATTCTTTCTTGCACATTTTTGTGTTGCTCTACACAGCAATGTCATTACTAGTGAGGCCTTGCAAGAGCTTAGAGTGAGTAGAGATAAAGAAGGCAAATGGACAGTGACAGCCATGTAATCCAGTGTCTGATTGCTTTTCCACATGTCACTGGTGAAACACACAACCCTCCTCCCAACCTCTGTGAGGGTCCACAGTACTCAGACTCATTCAGTCTAATGCTGTCCATGCAGAGCAACAATGTCTTGAAGGCATCCTTTGCTGTGATTATGCTCTCTGGAAATGTTTTGACACAGATATTGCTCATCATTAAAAATTCATCTGCAAGCCTGATGTGAGCTATGAACCGCTCAAAATGAAACAAACCCCTAAAATTTTCAGTGTAAGATGAAAAAAAAACCAAACCATTTTTGTCAACATTTTTTCAAAAATATTTTATCCAAACTTTTGGTTACTTTTTCTCGCACCCTAAAAACTGATCCGTATAAAACTGTAGTTAAGAATTTTCAAGTGAAGATGCCATCAGTACTGTTTATCTTAATTTAATTGAGCCTCATTTTATTTTCCTTTTTTTTTTTTTTAATTTATTTTAAATTCAAGTCATGTTAGTCTACACTTTTATTAAAAAAAAATCATTCAGCATAGTCTTAGTGTTTTGGAACAAACTCATCATTTGCTGTTAGACTTTATCATCACCTATGAGAACCTCATGACTAGCCAGTCTTGTTCTTACAATCAATCTTGAGCATTTGCAATTCTGCATCTTCTCAAAAGCATATAAAAGAGGTTAGAGAAACTCTGTGTAAAGCAGTCCTGCTGCTTTTTTGCATTGTCAGCTGTAGATAATAGCAAATTTGGGTTTTTTTAAGGCGATAAGCTAGGCAGGATAGACCTGGCTTTTCAAAGCATCAAACCATGGCTATTAACTTTCCATACATTGAAATTCACTAAAGTTCTCCTTGTATAAAACTGAAGGAAGGAAGTAAAAAGTAAGTTTGAATATTTCTAGGGATTAATATGTGTTAATTAATTAAATTACTGCGTTGCACAAGCCACAGCAAAAGTGGCCACATTAACCTTAATGCAAAGAAAAAGAAAGAAGTAAGTAGGACTTTTTATTCTTCATTTGAGGAAGATTCTCCATTTTCTTTCCTTTTCTACCCATCAACAGACACCATGGTTTACAGAGTGAAAGAATAAGAGCTGCAGAGGAAACCATTGTTTCATTAGAATATAGGGTATTTAAAAAACATGTTTAAACACGGCATAAACCAGTTACTAATAAAGAAGGTGAATATTAATAAAAATTCATTCTTTTTCTGAGTATAGAAAAAAAATCAAGTCCTGTTTGGCATCAAATTTTCTTTTTCTTGTTTTTCAATATTTTTATTTCTCCTGTAATATATGTGTTGAACATGATACTAAAAATGCAATATTAATTAGGAAAACTGCGTTTGTTGCCACAAAGACATATTTGTGAACAGGTGGTGTTTTGTGCAGAATAGCATGTTTTTTCTTTGTGAGTCACTGCAGAATAAGGACAAACCACTCCCTGGCAATAGGCTGAATGTTCAGCACTACAGTCAGCCTCCATCCACTTAAAGGGTTTTATCTGTAGCCTTGGCCATGTATTTGTTGGGATGAACTTTTGTCGGTGTGAGAACAGAGGCCTCCAGAGCAGCTGAGCCAGGCACTGCCCCAGGGCAGGGGGTACAGTGTGGTAACAGGGGTCCTGGTCTTTGCATCTCTTCTCTCTCCGATGATGTGCAGCAGCACCAGCCCACGGGTGCTGTGTTTGCAGCGCAGGTCCCTTACGGTGCCCGACTGTCCCTGAGCTGTGGCACAGCCACCTTGACCCACTCCCCAGCCTGGCAGTGCTTCCCGGTGCTGCTCTGGCCCCTGTGAAGCCTCCGGAGAAAGTCCACAGGGAAAGCACACTGTGCATTTTGACCTACAATCAAAATGTCTCCCTTTCTGTTCATCTTTTATCCCAGTCCTGCCCACAATTGCCCAAATCTGGAAGCAGCAAGAGCTCAGGACTCGAGAGGTTTGTTGGGCTCAGGAAAACTACTACTCTGATATCACCTTTGATTTAGATAATGGCACATGCACTTCATTGCAGGTGAACTAGTGATCTTAAAACACTTTTGATCTGAAGTTTGCTTCACAAAAAGAGTATTTTAAACCACAAAATATTGCATTACCCTATTTTCATTTTTAAAAATATAATCCAGAAACCCACAAACAATTCTTATTCTAAAAAGAAGGTTTTGTTGCACTATGACCTTTACCTCCTACCCTGGTTACTAGATTAAGGAAGGGACATTTTAGAGCTGTATTTCTGCGCATGTTGTTTCTCTTTTCCTGGTAGTATAGCACTCCTAACAGTAATAGGGTTTGTGATTACATTTTGAGATGCTTCATCTGTTATACTGGCTTCCATTTCTATTAAAAATATATATTTTGGGTGGAGTTTATAGCTTAGCAATGAAACACTCTTGTAACAGCTTTTTGTTTTTCTTTTTACAAAATATCTTAGCTTGAACTGTACTTTTCTAAACCATATATTTAAAATAATAATTATTTAACACCTTGTGTATAGAAAAAGTTAGTTTTCTAGGTATTAGATTTTTAAAAACAAATCTAAACTCAAACAACAAGTAAACAGAGTTAATGAAACATACAGATCTTATTTCTAGTGCTCTTCTCATGTGACAGTGTGTTCAGTGCTGAGTGGTTAATATTTTACATCAATGTCCACAGTGTTTAAAATACAGAACACTTTCATATTAGTTGTAATTCCACAAATGCTTGTCATATTACTCTAGCACAAACATTTCCATTGAATAAAATAAATTTACTAACATGAAAATGTTTTCCTTTGCACAGAAAAAATTCAGACTCTCAGATATACTTCTAATTGAAACAAACAAACAAACAAAAACACAAACAAACAAATTAAAAAAGGCAAACAAAAAAAAAAACCACACCACCTTTCAGAAATGTTTGCTTTTCAGTACGGTCACATTCTGAAGTTTGCACAACTGTCCTGATTCCTACATTTCATAAAATAGTTCATTTCAATAGTTCAATTGAAATAAAAATAAACAATTTTTGAAAAGGAGATGGATGACCAAACTGTTATACTATAGATATATGCATCTATCTATCTATCTATCTATCTATCTATCTATCTATCTATCTATCTATCTATCTATCTATCTATCTATCTATCTATCTAATTGTACATAGATAAATAGCTATAAATCTATAAATAAAAATAAATCTAAAAAACCCCCCCAACAATTAATAATTGGTCTGTTATTTACAAGTGATGTGAATATGCATTTTGAATTTGAATATTCATTTTATTCTTTGTGCCATTCAAGGACTGATGATTGAAATAATTTACAATTAAGCTCAAAATTCCAAAAACATATAAGAGTAGAAATGTGATGAACAGTTGAGCAAAACTGCCTTTCAGGTGTTTGTTTACCAGAGAGACTGGACAGGGAGGTAAAATGAGGTTTGATCTTGTTTTATGGTGTAGTGAGTACAATATTCAGGAAAACAATAATTTGCATTTAGTTAAGCATATGAGGTAAATGTAATCATTATTCTCATTTTCTCAGGTGAAAAAATGTAAAATTTAGGTCACTGCACACCCTTAAGGAAGAAATCTCAGGCACAGCTGGGAGCAGACACTGTCACCTGATCTTACAGCCCAGCAGCAGGACCATGCCTGCCCTTGCTGCTCACCAGAGGAGCAAGACTGTTATGCACAGGCTCTGCAGACAACAATGAGAGAAGGTGATTTTTTGTTCATTGACCACATACTTTGTGGAAGAAGGAGCCACACAAGGCTCTCAAGCAGGTGCCACGTGAATGCCTTCTATGTTAGAAGGGCTATAGTTGTGCTCCACACTCAATGCCACATTTATCACCCATTATTCCTTTAGGACCAATATGATACCAGTGAAGGATCTGGGTTAAGAATTATTTTGCTGTCCCCAGCGTTTCCTTACCACTGTTCTCCTCAGCAGTTGACCTATTATAAACCTCACTTCAGAAGGTCCAGCTGCCTCCATAAAATCTAACAGGAGCCTGGGCACTTTGCTCAGGGCACGGAGCAGCTACGGGGAGCAGATGCCAAACAGTTATGTGCTGCGTTTTCACAGTTGTTGCACATAAGTGTGTTGGTAGACCTCGCTGCTCATGATTAATTTAGCTTTACTCCACTGCTTATTTAATAAAGATTTTATTATGAACAGAAGGAATCAGATTTAGAAATTAAGCTTCTTACTATGACAATCTGTGCATACATAGAAAAAAATTCTGGAGCTAAAACTGGACAGAGAAAAAGTAATGTCCTTACACTTGGCATATGTACACTGTACAGCCCATTTTCCCATTTCTCTTTGACCATTAAAACATTTCAATGAATTATACATAGAGTAGTGAAATCATTTTAGCATCTCCATCAGAACTAGCCCTCCAGCCAAGAGTAGCAATGGAGCTTCTCTTGCTTCATGGCATTGCATACAAACAATCAAGACAGGAATGTTTAGAAATGTGGAACATGGAGTGTCTTGTTCCATATGTATTCAGTTCAGATTTTGAAAACAGAAGATTTAAAGTAGAAGTACGCTTAAAAATAAACTCTGTTCAGCGCAAAAATAATCTAAGAGCATAGATGAAATTTCAATCATTAGTGGAAATGAGGATACCTTGAAATCCATAAGATTCAATCCATTTGCATAGATCAAGAGTAAAGTATATTGTTGATATAAATAAGCAGAAGTTCCTAATAACTTTTCTCTTTTACCTCATTAAGCCCTGAGTAGACTGCACAGTCATTAAGCAGAACTGTGAGGAACACATGTTTTGTGTTGTGTGGTGAAGTGATCCTCAGGTGCAGGCAACAGCCCCCTGTTTAGATTAAGTCCTCCATCCCTGCAGCTGTGCTGACAGAAGCACCAGGCAGGAAGGCAGAAAGGATGGTGGGATGGAAGTCTGCTTCTGTCCTGCTTTTGTTCAGGAAAGCATTCCAGCACCAAATGACACTTAAGCACTTGTTGAAGTTCTAGTGGGACATAATAAGGAGCAGGAAATGTGTATGTGTTTTCCTGAGTAGAGTCCAAAACTGACTATGTCATAGGTGAAACCTTTTCCTGCTACACTGTTCCACTTGAATCACTACTTGCAGCTGTCTCCCCAAGGCAGTGAAGTGTCCATCTACCTCTTTAACAAAATGCTATCTTTTCCAGATTTCCTCTGAGATTTGAAGGAAGACTGAATTTCATCCAAAAAAAAGGGGGTCTGAGAGGTGTTTCAACCAAGGAAAATAATTTACAATTTTAAATAAGGTTAATCCATTTTCATTTTAGTGGTATCCACTCGCCCAAGTGGCTATAACTTCAACACAAAGTATGATGAGGCCAAGTGCTCACTTATATGCTACATTAATAAATAAAATAAATGGGGTCGAAATTTTATCTTATTTCTATATCTTTTAGTTGAAATACTGCAGCACTGAATAGGATGCTCTTACAGATTGCATTTTGATAGCAATTGTCTCGTTTAAACCAAGAGAAATTTATTTCCATTTGTAAAAACTATTTGGGTTATAAATGGACAAGCCATTCTGAAACACGATTTACAAAATCCCTTAACCTGTCTACATACAACTCACATAACACATTGTGTGGCCACAAGACTTCTGTGTCATGGATCAGTTAGGGAGCAGCTGGTAACTACAGAAAACATAATTCCAGTGTCACTGACCTGGATCTTTAAAATCTTTCATTGATTTTTCGAATGAAGACTAGAAGTAAAGAATACAAGGGGGGAGATTTTTTAAAAATAGCAGCAGACTTCTACAAACATACCTGTGTAAAATGAATTGTTTTATTTAGAGGGGTTGTAATTACAGTCTAGTTTGCTTCTGTTGTATTTGGAGAAAGGAGTAATGAAGTACTATTTCATCTTCTGAGCACCCATCTCCCAAATAATCTTAGAGGAACTCTTCAGAGTACTTTTGGCTATGCTTGTCAGTAAATAAGCAGCACTGGGAAATGGCTATTTATCACAGTATGAATGCTTTCACTTACTGCAACATTTGTAGTAATTCTCATTTTCGAAAAGGAAACAATAAACATTGCCATATATTACCTACTATCAATGATTTAATGTCCAGATCTTCAGTATCCTCTGTTGACTGTGCTCTGCAGTGTTCCATCACCACAATCTTTGCTGGAGTTAACATACACCACAAAAGTTCAAAATGTATGGTGTGTTAGGGCTACATGAGATCATTGCACTATCACTATAATTTGTCTTACATTGTAAGCAAGGGAGAAAACAGAAAGGATTAAACAACTATTTTCTTCAAAGAACCTGCAATGTTGTCTGTAAAAACTGGCAAAATTACCCATGCCTATAACGATCAAATGCTATACTTATTTGATCAAAATAATTATAGGAAAACATGACATTTAAAGTTGAAATTGTTTCAAGCACCACTTTCAAAAAGTATTATATTAAAGACAAATCAATACTTGTTCTACTGTCTTCAGGCAACATCTTCAAAACCTGAGATAATTGAGTATTTGGAGAACCACAAATCACATATTGATCTGAAGAATTTAGATACAGCACTGAAGAGAATGTGTTCCCATAACAAACTGTCATGTGTTGACACCACTGCTATTTTTATTTTTCTCAGCAATTTTAGTGTTCATCTACTAGCTACAGAATTGTGCAGACAGTGGCACTGATAATACTGTGAAAGTCAGAAAGTTCATAAACTTATTTTCCATATATTGTTGTTGATGTACGCACAGTAAAAATGAAGACTGGCTAATGTGTTACTCACTGAATTAAGCCACACCAGAAAAAGACATATGGTAGAAATGTGCAGCAGGTTCCCTTATAGCTGCCTAAAGGTGACAGGGAGAGAAGTAAAATAAAATGAGAATTGCATTGTAGTGAACAGCCTTACTTTTGGCCTTCTGTTGCACAGCACTTTTAATATGTGAGTTCAGTTGTCTACCTGAGTAGCTAAAATCCTGTCACTTTAACTTCACTCATCAATTTACTGCTGCTTTTCAGTTTTGTCATATCAAAAAGAAGTTTCAAATTATTCATTAGGTTTAGTGACCATATATTGAGTGGCTAAATATGGTGATTATTTTACATTTTAGATAAAAGATTTATGCTATATAATAGATTTTTAAAGCCTCATTTGAAGAGAGAAACAAAACAAAACTAAACCCACATATTCTCTGTAGAAAAGCAAGAAGGCAAACCAACAAAACATAAAGAAGATCTTAGGGATGTGCAAGAAAACTTTAAAGAAATGTCAAGCAGAAACAGAAAATGTAATGAAAAACACCAAATGAAGTCTGGCTTCTGTCCTGATTTCTCAGTATCCCAAAGTCCCTTGAGTATTCTTCTGGCCCGTGTTTTTCTGGACCTCCCTGAGGTGTCTGCTTTCTCTTTCACATACAGACTTAGAAAGCTACAGAGAAGTATCACTTTTCTGTAGTTCAAAGTAAGCCATCAAGGCTTGGCTATACAAGCATCTTCTCCAAGAGCTGCCTTTCCTGAAGGTCAATGTCTACATGATCAGAACTCTAAAGCTGCAGTAGGAGATCTGTTACCTCTCCATCTTCACAAAGCATTTTCCAACACGTAGATGAGCTATTTGATGTAAATCAGGAGGCAATTTGGGGGGGCTAAAGTAAAAGTTATTTCTATTGTAAAGTAAACTTTCATCCAAATGAATCATAGATATCTTGAATTTTACTTACATTAGTAAATTAATGTAAATTTAGTTTACTATTTAGTAAACTAAATAGTTCTCTATGATGCAAAAGGTCCTGATGAAAAAGTTCAGGTCTAGAATACAATACATGAAGTTTTCATTGCTGATGTTAAGATTTTTTAAGTTGCCCACATTCTGCACACCATGCAGAATTCTGTTCTTATATCAATTCTTAAAATATCTGTCTTCAAAGGCAGCTTCTGATGTGTAGTATGCAGTATATAATTCTGTTTTTGATTGCAAAAGTAGATTGAAAGGAAGTGTTTCCAAGACTGAAAGTGAATGCAGTATTGCAGGTACTTAGAAAACCTAAATTTTTTCAAGTGTGCTGCCATGATTTCCATAAAACACATTCTTTGTTCAGTGTCATTAAATGTTCATTCTACTGAAAATTACAATTTTTATTCAATTGTTATAAAATATTTCCCTTACATGAGTAACTGACTGATACAAACTTCAAGATATTTATAGTCAGTAGTTTTAAGAAAATGTGCCTTGGAGTATTCTTTAACTTCGAATGTATTGTCCACTCTCATCAAACTGATTTTATTGAACAAAGACTGACTAATTCAAAGAGATCATATGCAGACCATAAAGACATCATTAGATGATACGATAAAATTCTAGAAGGTTGTCTCTTGGAAATACTTAGCTCATTAATTTTAAAGACAAAGTCTGATACAATATCATAAACTTGTACAGGAGCATGCAAATAAGTTTATGATTTAACTGCCATGGCACAAGTATTTTGGAGGTTTAAACTAGCTTGCTACATGAGGTTCATTTTTCTTTTGGGTGCAAAGTGTCTGATAAAACAGAGTCCTGTGGAAATTCTACAAATTCATGGAAGAATAACTAAAATTTCCAAAATTTACCTGATATTTTGAATGCCTGTAAGTAATATCTGTATTTAGTATTGTAGTCAGACAGCAGATTATAATTTTCTTATATTTTGGGACATGGATAAGCAAATATGAATCCTAGTAAAAGTATAAAAAATTTAATTTAAATCAAATTTGTTTACAATTCAATGATTCAGAACTCTTCTGTTTCCTTGAATACCTATGCTTGCATGATATCTGGCACTAATTTCCTTTTTTATTTTATTTTTTTAATTAAGATAAATAAATGAAGGTTTTTCAAACGAAATTGGAAANAGTAAACTAAATAGTTCTCTATGATGCAAAAGGTCCTGATGAAAAAGTTCAGGTCTAGAATACAATACATGAAGTTTTCATTGCTGATGTTAAGATTTTTTAAGTTGCCCACATTCTGCACACCATGCAGAATTCTGTTCTTATATCAATTCTTAAAAT
>VXAU01003698.1:179769-193848 GCA_013399695.1 Formicarius rufipectus | reverse complement strand
GAAGTCATAGGTTAGGCCCCCATAATTTAAACAAAATAATCTAGGAAAATAACACTCTTCCATGTACCTGACGGATTAAGTCCATTAAAGTGTTTCTTTAAAAAAAACCAACTTGCATAGGAGAGGGAGGTTTCCAGACATGCTACAGCGATGGCAACAGCCTGTGTGTGCTGGGAGTGAAGTACCTTCTCCTCCTGGCTCCGGGGGGAGCGTGGGAGGGTTAGCAGCGCGGTGCAGCATCTCCGAGCCTGCAGGTCAGCTCTGCTCTGCCAGACACCANGGTGGGGCGGCTCATTTACCTTTGCCAGCGGGGAGCAGGGGGAGGGTGGTTATATTTGGCTAGTGACAAAATAAATTCCGTGACAGAGTGGACAGACAGACAAATTACAAAGTAGTTTCTGTTCCCTTGCTCCTCCAGAAGTAACCATTGTCTTCAGGCTCAAGTTCTATTCTAATTTGAGGCACAACTTTTACTGGAGTTCGTGGAGGGCTGCGAAGAAGAAGGAAGACAAGGTCAGGGGGGGCTTTGGCAATACATGGCTGGGTTTAAGATAAGCCCTACACATCATATAAGGCAGCTGGAATGGGTTGGTCTGAACAATGCCCACTGCAGGAGGCAAAACCACCCGTTTCACTGACTGGGGAGCTCCAAGCGTCCAGCACTTTGGGCCTCACAGAATCTCAGAACAGTCTGGGTTGGAAAGGGACCTTAAAGGACATCCAAATCCAAGTGACTGCTATAGGCAGGGACACCTTCCAGTAGAGCAGGTTGCTCCAAGTCCTGTCCAGCCTTGCCTCGGACAGTTCCAGGGATGGGGCATCCTGGTGCTGCACCCCAAGCTGTGGTAATACTCCTAAACTGCCATTGAAATAATCCAGATATCACCACTGGGATGATTTCAGGCTCTCTCTAACACCTGGAAGCACAGACACATCTTTGACATTTCAGAGGACTCTCCTTTCCCTTGGTCCAGATGCAGCTCTTGGTGCAGGGGAGTCCCATGTGGCCCCCAGCTACTGAACTCTGAGGAATTGTTGCTTAACTTCTTGCTGCCAATTAAGGTTATTCTTTACTTTTCACCACAGATAAGGGACAATGGATTGGAAATTGGAAATGCCCCTCTGGACTCCTCTGCATCTTTCTCCTGGTCTGGCTCCCAAACCAGTCCTCAGTGCTCCAGCTGGAGACTATCCAAGGCCAGCGGAGCCTTCACACCTCCCACAGGTTCTCCACTTCCCATCCCAACCACTGCAAGGCCTGGAATAACTATGCAATCAACCTGTTCATCATCACCTCGGGATGCTGCAATCCAAGGCAGGGAATGCTCTCCAAGTGCTTTTTAAGAATTCCCTAGAGGAAACTTGGGGTGTGCTGAGGGGGAGTAGAGACACTTTTCTGGGCTGATTCCCAGGTGCATTTTCCAGGTGCTTACCTTGGCATGGCGTGTGATTGAAGGAAAGGAATTGTATCAGCACGACGTGTGGCGTTCAAGGAATGTTGGTGATTTTTCTCCTGGGGGAAAAAAGCCTGGGCTGTCACTGCTGCAGCACTGATGGCTCCTCCAGCCCTGCCTCAGTTTCTCCAACCCTCATCCATTGGCAAAGCTCTTTTCCTGCTGCCTGTCAGATGGATTCACAGCTTGTCGAGGGAAACTCTCCTCTGCTCACTCTCTCCTCCAAGATAACCCCCCCTGAGGTGCAAACAGGCACAGCTTCCCAGGAGATCCCCCACTTTGAGGGCTGGACACTTACCTTGGCTCTACCCCTCTCAGTTACCCTGTACTCCCACTGTCACACCCACATTCCTTGGGAGAAAGAGGGTGGCTTGTTGCCTGGACTGGCTTCTGTCTCCTGACCCTGTGGGGAAGTGTGTTCTCTGGGAATAACAGCCCTCTTCCTGCTCTTGCTGGACAAAAGCTGATGTTAGTGGTATAATCAGAATATACTTTGGGTCGCAGAGCACAAGGTTATATCCAAGGACAGCACCACAGAGGTGCTGGATTCTGGCTGTTCTTTCTATGCCAATGGCCTGATATGTTGTAATTTTATTTTTGTTTTGCATTGTTTCTAAATAAAAACCAACTAATCAAATATTGGATTATACAAATGTACCAATGCACAAACCAACTACAGCTCGGCTCGTGGGTGATTTACCCCGTGCCATCTCCAAGGGCATTCCAGAATGCAGAATTAACTTTTCCTTAACTATTTTAGCCGTAACGGTGTTGAAAACAGGGCACCTGATCCCAAAATCCTGTGCAACAGCATTTAGGATGCGATTTGCTTTCAGCCTATCAGGGTGTTTTCACAGCATGAGGAGGATGTGTGGTTGCCTGAAGCTGATTTTGGATGCTTTGCTGACACCAGCAAAACACTGAGGATATCTAAATAAGCAGGAAAATGTCTCTTTTCCATTCCTTTTGTTTCATAATCCCCAATCTCTCTGTGTTTCTGTATCTAAAACCCACAGAGCAATGCTTAGTGTTGCTCAAGGCCCCTCTGTGCCACCAGAAGGAAAAAGGACTTGGGTCCCAGCTCTTAAACCCTCCGGATAATGTAGGGATTTATCACCTGGGGGTTTAGGTCCCACTCCTAGGAATTACCAGCCTGGCAGCAGCACTAATTTATTGCTCTCATTTGTATTCCTCCCCTCCTATCTCACAACAAACCAGCATATGACACTCTTAGCACATTAAAAAGTCAGCCCAAAGGCAAAAAAGCCAAGGTCAGCTGTGATTCCTCACTTAAAAGAGGAAAATGTGAAGTGGGAATGACTGAAAATAAAGATTACAATCAGCAATTACAGATATTAAGGTGAGAAATCAAAGACAAAGAGAAGAGCACAAAGGCAAATCACCTAAGAAGGGAAGTAAGTTAATGACCAACTGATCCCTGCCTGAGCAGCTTAATGACACAAATAATTAATTTCTCTGTTAAGGACTGATTTTTTTGCAACTGCTTGGCACCTAAGGGAACAAACAGTGACAGGACAGCGCTGCAAATCCAGAACACCAGGCTCAGAGGAAAAAATAAATCCCACCATCAGCAGGTTAACACCAAGGGGGAAAGGGAGAGAGGAGAGAGTGGGTGGCCAGGAGACCTGTCAGGAGCTGGAGAAAAGTACTTAGGCTGGAGGCACCAGAAGAAACAACACTGACTTTTTAACCAGCACAGAAAAAAAAAAAAAAAAAGAAGCTCACAAATGCAAAATCTGTCATAAAGGAGAGGCCTGAAAATTAAGAGAGGGGAAAAAATAGAACAGGAAAAAGTACTTCTCCATTAAAAGGAAAGATTTTGAAAAATAAAACCCCATCACTCTAAATATATCTATTTTGCAGTGCAAGTCAGAGTCAAGCAGGCATGCAAGAGGTTAGTTCTACTCACTGTCGGCAGGTTTGCTATCACTTAGGAAAGGTTCCTGCTCCATGATGTCCATTGGGATTTTAATACTTGGGACTTTTTCTGAGTAGGGGCAGTCAGACTGTGAAAGAAACGTGCAAAAGGTCTTAGAACATTCCCACTGCTCTCTCTCTCTCTTATCTCCTCCCACACATTAAAATCATCCTCCACACAGTTTCTGTAGGAATGGGGAAAAGATGGGAGAAGAGAAAAGCACTGGTGGATTCCACTCGTCCCCCACTGCTCCCCACTTCCCCTTGTCCTTCACACTCCAGAAGTAAACAGACTGAAAGGATAATCTTGTGGAACTGTAAATTTACAGACATCTTCCCCTTTCCCACCCCACCAGCTTTTAAGACCCCATCCCATTCTGTTGGAGCCAGCTGCAGGAAACAGAGATGGAAAATGGGTTTGTGGGCAGACACAGCAGGGCACTGGCTGCTGGGAAAGCTCATCCAAACCTTTTATCCTGCTGGGATTTCTCCAAGACCCCTTGGTTGTTCCCAATTGCTATGAGGGCCAGATACAACAGGGCAGATGGTTCTTACGCTGGGTTGGCTCAGCAGCCTCTTGAATTTCAGTGGAGTCAAACCCAGTCTCAATTACACCTCTAGTGCATCAATTCCAGGACCCCTGAAGGATTTGGTATCCCTGACCTGGCAGGAGGAACAGTAGCTGGGTCAGGAAGAGGCACAGGGAAAAGCTGGGGTACCAGCAGGATTTGCACCCCGCTGCCTTCTATCACCCCCACCTGGCTTATGCTCAGTAGACAGTACTTGGAATTATTCTGCTTTTTCAAAAATAAAGGGGACTTCTCCTGGCCAATGAAAGGCTGATATTGCCTAACTTGGCGAAGCCAGGAAGGTGGGATTTGCCGGAAACATTGGGACATCTTTGTTCCTGGAGAGAACCAGATCCACAACACCAGGGTGGAGGAAGGAAACCTTCCAGTCAGGGCAGGAAAACACTGTGGAGGCCAGAGAATCGCTCTCCTTGGATTATTATTCTTATTTTTAACATATTTTTAAACAAAACTGACATCCAGTGCCTCATTTCATACTCCAACAGCAAGATGTTTCCTCAGGACTATTTTTATGAGGCTGAGGGACAAGCATAACTCAAATAAAGCTCCAGCAACGCCCAGCAGTCCCCTTGGCTGAACTCAGCCCCGGGCACTGCCCCCCAAATCCCACAGGATTAACCCTGTGGGTGGATATTTCCGGAAGGGAAAGAGGGAAAATGATCCAAGCAGTAATGCCCAGAGCTGTATGGTCAGGAAGCTGGTAAAAGCAAGCGCTGAAAAAAAACCCAGCAAGAGTTAAGAACCAACACTTTGCATAAAATCTCTTACCCACTGGATTAGTTACTGTACCTGGAATTGAGGAAAAGCCTGGGAATAGAGGAGATGGCTTAAAACACACCACAGGGAAGGTGGCCCTGGCTTGGGACACTGCACTGCTGGATGCCAACCAGTCAGGAGGAGGAGATGGAGTCAAAGCTTTGCTGATTACTCAGCAGGGCCTCTTTTAATCTCATTTTGGTGCTGAAGGGACCCCTCACCCTGGGAACGGGAGCCGTGATGGGACAGGGGAGCTTGCTGTCTGAAGGCAGAGCCAATCCTCCCAGCTGCTTGTCCTGCTGTGCTAAAATGGAATTCTTTTCCAGCTTTAGGGGACCTTACGTCTCCTCACAACCCAAGAAAAGCCCCTCTTCATAGACCCTGTGTGGATACATGAGCAGAAGAGGTGATGCTGTGCTTTGGACTGCCCATGGAGTGTGTTTAGCACTTCAATACAAATGTAAAGGATTTGAGTTAGACCTGAGCAGGACAACATTTGAAGGCACCAGAACTGTATTTCTTCTTCTTATATATACACTAAGAAACAGAACACTCAAAGGCACGTGAGTCTGGTCCAGTCAGGTACCTTTTTGCTATTTTAGGATATGCTGCAACCTGAGGCAGGACCAGAGTGCACAGCAGAGGGCACAGAGGCTCAGGAAATATTTGGGTGATGAGTATTACCAGCAGAAAGCAGTTTTTCCTGGAATATGACAAATCACATCTTTTTTTTTGTGTGCTTTTAAAAAGATCCATTACAAAAATACTTTAATGAAAAGGAAAGAAAACCAGAAGGACCAGAGGTGCTGGTGAAAAGCATTCTCCTCCTAAAATGTAAGAGGCAACGATGGGGAGACAGGCAGAGGAGGGAAGGAGGAGGAGGCAGGGTGATGAGAGGCATTCTAGCAAGGGGCACGACACCCCAGCAGGTACCCAGTGCTCTCGGCAAGTGTGAGCTCCTTCCTGGCAATGCACAAACCACCCACCACAGGCTGGAAAAGGAAAGGCCATTCAGGAAGGACGCTTTCTTGGGGGCCCATTTGCTACAGCAGCAAAAGACTGAGCTGTCAGCTCTGAAAGTGCAACCGGGCTGGGACATGGACTAGGAAGGAGGAATGTGAAAAGAGCAGAGAGCAACTTACATCATCATTGTCACTGTCCATACTGCCCTTCTTCTTTTTCTTCTTCTTCTCGTCCTCTTTCTTCTTCTTGTCCTTTTCTGGAATGACGTCGTCAAGAAAGCTTAAGTCGTGCTGGGAGAAGAGGTAGTCCATGGCTTTTCTGACTGCTACCAGGGCCAGGATCTGCAAAGGCACAGAGGGATTCCCAGTCACATTTTACCTTTCACGGGGAACACTTGACATTCCTCTCAGTGCTGCTTCTCAGCCCACACACTCGAATCCTGGCTGCAAATGAACATACAGAGGAGGTGGTGAACACCTGGGGCATCTCTGCACACTTCCAAGGCTGAAGCTTCACATCAGGGTAAACAGGAGCAATGGACACAAAGCAGTACTGTAATCACCCAATACTCCTCTATTATAAATAATAAAGAGACCAAAAATGAGCATTTTCATTTGGATGCAGGTCCATGGGGCAGGCTGAGTAATAAAACCTTGCCTTATTTCTCACCACTTCCCCAGATGCAAGATCTGTTTGGAAATCAGACAAGGGCCAATCTGTGTCCCCAGAGCTTGCAGAACAAAGTTGACTTGGATTATTGCTGCAGGGGACTGGAGGAGAAACTGGAACTGGGCAAAACCGGAACTGAAGGCACGGGGAAGAAAGGGACGCGTCTGAAATGGGTGTTTACGTGGACACTGGGTCTGACAACCCCCATCAGACCCCACACAGGCTTTGCCAAGGGGTACGTGGACAGGCTGGAAGCTTCAACCCATTCCCAACAGGCTGCCTTTAAGGAAAAGGTTGTTGCAAGCAACAGTGACCAACAATTCCTGGGAGAAGGTCTCAAGCTTTGCCTTGTGTAACTGAAGACACGATTACGGACGTGAGGGATGACTCAGGGGGTGGAAAGATGCCATACAGACACCCTTGACCAGCCCACCATGAATTCCTGTGGTGTTGAAATGTCTTCCCTCCAGACAAACAGGATGCTGGCTACTGTGTGCACCCTCCCAAAGCGGGAGTTCACACTCATGTGGCTCAGGAGTGCAGGTCAGAGAGGTGGCTGCCATGGGGTCCATCTCCACCAAGGCGGTGGCTGTGCCTTCCCTGAGTTTGTACCCTCACACCCAAGTTGGGCAGACCTGGGGCTCACTCAGCTTCTATTATGGGCAAAGGGATTTTAGATTCAGCTTCCACCAGCAGCACCGCACACGCATGGAAAAGCGACGGGACTGGAAAAGTGGCAACTGCTGAGTTTTAACACCTTTTACATGTCCCAGAAGGAACATTTGGAGGATTTTTTTACTTGCAGCATCTTTTCTCATTTCACCAGCTTGTCCTTGATCTGGGCTCTGCTCTCCCTCCTTCTGTCCCTTAAATAAGCACTGCAAGGACCTGCCCCCACAACTGAGGTTTTACTTAGCCATAAACCTGAAATCAGGTGACCTGGGGCCCACATTTATTCAGGAGTTTCATAAAGCTTTGCTTTTGCTGCAGTCTGACCTATCTCCAAGCTAGAGAGTGCCTAACTGTGTCCGCAGCTCCAGTAATAATCTCATGTGAAACAACATTAGGGTCTTTTTACTTGAGTTCAAGGAAAAGAGACATTCCTTTTTTGGCTCTATTCCCTTCCCTCCCTCTGGCACCCCTCTGAGCCTCCTCGGTTTTGTCACTTTGTGCTATTTAAAAGCCAGGGAGTCTTTCTGTATCCGGTAATTAGTGTGGACTAAACCAGGAAAAGTGCTCCTCTCCTTGGTTCATGCAGCTCAGGGAGAAACCACAGCAAACCTAACCTTGGCAGCCAGGAACAGTCACCACTAACTACACCTTCCTGGGGAAAAATGAACTTTCCAGGCTTGTTTTCCTCCAGAGGATTTGGGCAAGGCAGGCATGGCCACACTGACTCCATCCAGAGCCCGGGGTGTGGCAGGGAGAGGTTGGACTCACCCACCTGTGGGGGGGCACGGCTGTGGAAGGGAGGGAGGGGGAGATGTGATGGAGAGTGTCACCTACCATGACAGGGAATATGATAGCAGCCACGGTGGATTTGAGGATCCAGAGGAGGGCCAGGCACACCACCTGCAGGAAGGTGAAGAGGTGCACCCTGCGCAGCGGGACGTGGCGCAGGTAGATAAAGTCAGGCTGGTGTTTTAGAGGCATCAAGAGCAGCTTCAGACGGTCCATGAACTGCAAAGGAAAAGAAAGGGATGTTGAAATGAAGCCCGGGACGCACAAATGAGAGAGAAAACAGGATGAATGCCCAAAGCAGGGTCAGCATCACGCTCTGGGGCACTTCTGCTGCCTTCCCCTGCCGAGGAAACTCCTTCAGCACTTAGGAGCAGAGCTTTTCTTTTCCCCAGCTCAATGAGGAGCAGAGGGCAGCAGAGGTGAGGGCAGACACCACATTGGCAGGGAACAGAACAGCACCTCACCAAAGAGCTTTCCCAGCAGTGCCCCTTTGCCCTGTGCTGGACCGGATGGGCTTGGAGTTAAACCAAAAGGAGCATTTCTCATGCAGTGAAAAACACCCTTGATCAGGGCAAAACAATCTGCCCGGTCCCCCAGCCACCTGGGCTGGGAGCAGGGGAAATCCCCTCCGGGAGAGCCAGTCCTTGGGCCCACAGGACAATCCCCTCGTTGTCCCCTGCTCGAGGCGGGCGCGCTGCCGAGACCAGGCGGATCCTGCGGCAGTGAATGGAACCCTGGGCTGTGCCACAGAGCCCCTGAGGGAACTCCCCTGGAGCTCACAGAACAGGCAGTCCCTTCCCCTTAGGGCACAGCCCAGCAGGAAAAGAAAGGCCACATTTAACAGGGTGCCAGAAAGCAACAAAACCACTTCCAGCCTCCTTGGGCCAGCGACAGGCGCTGGGCATGAGAACGGCTCCTTACATAAGGTTTCCTCCACGACAAAGAGAGGGGCTTGGCTTCCCCTCCCCAGAGAACAATGTCCCCAGTGGGCAGCACTGCAGAATAAGCCCACTGCCATAAATCAGCCTCCTTGTTTGCCCTCAGCCTGTGGCACAGGACCCGAACCACCCTGGAGTGAGTACGAGCCAGGACGGAAGCCTGTAGAATCCTGGAATGGTTTGGGTTGGAAGGGATCTTGAGGACCATCTTGTTCCAAGCCCCAGCCCTTGGGAAGGGATACCTTCCACTAGACCAGGTTGCTCCAAGCCCCAGGATGGAGCCAGGCCTTCACAAAGCACCTGCTGGCACTGACAGTGCCCGGACTTGGCCGCCCTCTGTCAGTCTCCATCTGAGGACACGCAGGTTGTGGCAGTGTCTGTAAGAGCTGCCACCCTCCCTGGGTTTCGTGGGGAGGAAGATGAGGCAGTGAAGGAGAAGGGGACAGCTGGAGGGCTGGTTAATGACTGCCACGTGCTCCGGGATGTTGGAGGGACTCACCTGCACGCCGTTGAGGGACGCGACACCCATGTAGAGGAAGACACCGTAGAGCACAGGCATGGGAATGAACTGTGGGAGGAAGAGCAGGAGAAACCAGGTGAACAACCTCCCTGTACACAAAGCACTGCCAACAGGCAGTGGGATGTCATTCCCAGCCAGTGGGATGCCATTCCCAGCCAGTGGTCAACTCCAACTGCACCTACGAGTGGACAACACGGAGGAATAAAGCCATATAAATAACAAAGCCAAACAAATAATGATAGATCCTTGTGCTGTGTTCAGAGAGACACAAGGACATTTGTGCTATCACACTCCCCCACTTGACCAGGACCTGGACATCTCACCAAGAGCCACAGGGAGTGATGGCAGTGAGTGAGTGAAGGAGGGGAAATGTGTTCCAAAGAGCTGCAAACTGCCTTTCCCCTCTGGCCTTGTGGGGAGACTGGAAGCAGAAGGCAGAAAAGAAGAAGAGGCAGGGTGATCCTGTGGTTTGTGGTATATCCTGTTTTCCCAGGTAACAAATGACAGAACAAGAGGCAACGTTGCACCAGGGGAGGTTTTGGTGTGATATTTGGGAAAAACTCTTCATGGAAAGGGTTGTGAAGGCCTGGCACAGGGTGCCCAGGGCAGTGGTGGAGTCACCATTCCTGGAGGAATTTAAAAGCTGTGCAGATGTGGCACTTGGGGACACGATTTAACGCTGGAGTTGGCAGTGCTGGTTGGACTGGGTGGTCTCAGAGTAACAATCGTAACAATTCCAGTCGTAACAATCCTGTGATTCCACACCCAGCACAGTAAGACATGTAAATGCATGCAGAGAGACTCTTGTCCAGAGTCCCACCTCAGCAATGACAGTCAGGCCAACCCAACGCCTGCCCTCTCCACCTCTCACACACAGCCATCCCTAACTAATCCCAAACACAGGAGTGTGAGTTCCCTACACTTTCCCTTCCTTCCCAACCCTCATTCCCTGTCACCTCCTGCACCCTTCTTGATTGCAAACTCATCCTTCTCCTGGGTTTATTTCTTTTCTCTGGCAAGTCATGTCGGTATCTCCCATTAAAAGCCAAATGTTTTCTCCATAGTGTGGGTCTGCCATCACCATGGTGGGAGGGGTGGGGACCCAGCGTGTGGTTCACAGAGCTGTGGGTGACCACAGCATTCAAAGCCCTCGCTGGATCCGAGGGATGAGATGATAACACCTCCAGCAATCACAGTTCAGCCTCCTAGCTCATTTTCACTGCTCTCTTCTCCTCCCCCTCTCGTTATTTCTGTGGGGGTTTCTTAAAAGTAAGAAAATTGTCCAAATATTATTACTCCATCCCTCAATGATTCATCCCGAGGTGAGACCTCCGTACATCACCCCGCAGGCAGTGCTGCCACTTGGGAAGACTCTCTGTTGGCCCAGTGTTCCCTAACGCTGGGGTTGCTGGCTTAGGCACTCTGAGCAAACCTGCTGCGGGGCCAACGGGATTAGAGCTGCATTTATGGGAAAGTGCCTGTCACTCTCCCAGCAGGGCCGAGGATGTTTCTGTGGAGATGTGCCACGGCTGAGCAGAAACATCCAAACCCAGCACAATCACCACAACCCCCCTGGAAAACAGAGCGGGGATTATCCCACGGATTGCCCGGTTTATTGAGTTTGGGCTCGGCGGCGTTCAGCTCGCCGCAGCAGGGGAAGGCTGCAATGTTCTTAGCAGAGCAGCTCCCTCCAGCAGGACCCTGCCACTGGAATTTGCCAAAAGTCCTGAAATGCTGCCAGGCCCTTCCCCACTGGCACGTGGGCCGGGAGCGTGCCCATTTATCCTCAGGCGTCCTCCTGCGAGGAGCTTCCCCCCACGCTGCCTGAGGGGAAGCACAGGCAAAGGACTAAGGACTGAAGCAAGAACAGGGGAAATAATAGACCCCAGTGGAACAGAGGAAGAGGGATCTTGCAGGGAAAGGTCACGTGGACTAACAAACAGGATTATCACAATCAGGCATTACACTAAGAGCATGGAAGTGCCTGTTTTGTGCAGAGATGGAAACTGTTACCAAGACACCAAAATTCGAGCTGTACAAACAACCTTAGAAAGGAAGAACAGGAGCACACGCTGGCTTTGGAAACCACTGTCTCCACTCTCTCCACAGGCAGCATTGCCCGTCTCCCTGCCTCCTCCCCTCAGGCTCACATCTCCCTGTGGCCTCCCAAAACTCCTCTGCCTCCTCCAGAAACGCTCCTCCAGACACCCATCTGCTCCATGCCGGAGTTACGAGGCACAGAGCCACTGCTGTGACATCTTCTGCTTCCACCACCAGCCTCGGGGGCCATGCAGAAGGACTCCTGCACCTGACATCACCCCTTGGGCCGTATGTCTGTGCTTGGCACCTCTTCCATCACCACTCCAGAGCAGGCTGTGTCCTCCACAGGACAGGGATAAGCAGGTTTTCCAGTTCCCTTCCACGACCTGATGATCCACTAAGGATGCATTTCTCTGTGGCTATGTGCCAACATATTTCTGGTCTTGGAAAACAGCCACCTACCTAGATCCAGTGCTCCATTAGCAGCACATCTGCCCAGAGCTTTGGCTAAACTCACTGGGAAAAAAAGATTCAAGAGAGGAAGAATTGCCATTTAATTGCACTACTTCCTCCAGAAACGCGTTTTCCATACCCTTGGAGCTTCATCTGTGTTTTCCATAAAATACAGGCACGGCAAAGGTATAAAAGGAATCACAAAAGAACTTCATGCAAACATGGAAGAATAATCTTTAAAAGAAAAAAAATCACAGTGCTCAAGCCCTCCAGCCCTGAACTTGGTCACTGTTCCAGCACACTACAACCACGGTGGGTTTTCCTTCCAAAAGGTTTGGATTTAAAGCTTCCAAGGAACTGTAAAACACCCTTACCTTCAGGATGGGAGCCATGAAGACGGACACTCCGGTGAGGATGAAAACGATGACTCCAGTGACTCTCTGCTCCCTGAAACAACAGCACTGGGTGAGGACCATGACTTTGGTTTAATATTCTGAGTGTATTCAACACGACGCCCAGAAACTCATTTTTGCAGCCACGTTTTTCAGCAGGTGGCTGGATCCTGGCCAAGCCCTGCACACCTCTGTTTTCAACCCCCAGATCTGTTTCTTTTTGCTGTTTGGGGTCAACACAACACTGCTACTGTGCCAGGAGGGGTGTGTTTGCAGGCTAAACACTACAAACCATTAACCAGCACTCCAAATTCCCTGCACGGCTGCACTTGGAGAGGGAATAAATCATTAGCTTTGCAGCCTGAGATCAGTCACACACTGGAAGTCCTGCTCAGAGCACTCCAAGAGCTGGGAAGGTGGTTCAGCCCTTTGTGGGGTGCTGAACAGGTGCCTTCACTGGCACCCAGAAGGCTTCCTACATCCAAAACTACACTGGCCATTAATGTTTCACATCACTGCAAGTCAGGCCATTAAGTTTTTATTTAGCTGCCTAAACAAGCATCCTGATTTCCAGGAGTGCTCCCATCGGAATCACTTCAGACCAGTTAATCAAAGAAAGAAAAGACTGCCCCATTAAGTTGAGATGATTGCTCTAGGCATGGCAGCTTTGGATGGCCGACCATTTCCTTTGCTAAAGAAAGCCTAATTTCCATGGATAAAGAAATCTGCAGGAAATTTATCCACTTTAACACTGGAAAACTGCATCTGATCAGTCCAAATAAACTTCTGAGGAGTCACACTCAGGGTTTGCCCGAGGAATCACCAGAGACCTGTGCTGCTGAATGTCACAGCTGGCTTTGGGAACAGGGAGAAAGCAGCAGAAAATTCTTTGCACAGAAGGATTTTGCAGGCAAATAGGGTAACTAACTGTGGTTGGACGTACCTCACTCCCAGAAACTTGGGCTGCTCTCCAGGGGCTGAAGTCTCCGTCTCCATCTTCAAGCTGTCGATGTGAGCGATGGAGATGACGGTGGCAGCCACATACCAGGGCAGCCCCATGAAGGAGCACACAATCATCAGAATGGCCACCCAGAACAAATCCAGGTGGTATCCAGCACCTTTCTGTGGAGGGAGACAAACAGCCTTCAGCTGAATTACTCCAGATGCCTATGGAGCAGGGCACAGGCACACTGGACAGGTGGCATTTCCTTCCACAACAGCTTTTGGCAAACAGAGTCAAACAGAAAATATGCATTCGACCTTGTAAACAGCATAAGCAAGCTTTCAAAATAAATATATATATAAAAATATATAAAGAGAGAAAAAGGTTGTGCCCCCATATCATCTCACATCCGTGTAAGTTATGCTTGGATGCTCACAGAGCTTTAAACACTCAAACCACCCTTTAAAAAAACAGCCCAAAGCCTAATTTTAGCTTTAAGCAGCTGCTGAACAATAACTTGCAGTGTGATGACTGCAGGAAGAAAGCCACCCTACAGACACACAGTGCCTGCCCACAGGTGACATGTGCCACTGGCTGTCTCAGAGAGAGGGCTGTGCTCCTGTGTTTAGGAAGAACTGCCAGATCTCCCAGGCAGGACTTCCCAGCTGGTCTGGGCCCTGGTGCCTGGTGCTGGAAGCAACTCCCTCAACACCCAACCCCGGGGTCCTTATGGCATGCAACAAGAACAGCTGAAGGCTCATTCCCTATCCAAAGCAGAAAGCCGCTCTCATTCTTGACTCCTTTTCAAAGACCCCTGATCCTCTGGTTTTTAAATCCTTTAATGAACTAACACAGGAAATCCAGCAGTCACAGGTGCCAAGAGAAGTGAAGGAACAAAAGATCCACCAAAGAAAGAGATCTTCAGAAAAACACCAGACAAACCTCTAAGGTTTGCCATTTTA
>VXAU01003698.1:49858-179728 GCA_013399695.1 Formicarius rufipectus | reverse complement strand
TTTTTTTTTTTTTAATCCTGTTTAATTTGATTTTATTAGGAAAAAAACCCCAACCCAGACCTAGGATGACCCAGGAGGGAAAGCAGCCCAGCTGCGCTGGAATAGTCCTCTCTTTTGCTCACATGTGTGCTGCCTGCCTTGGCTGGCTGGTGGCAGTGGGACAGGCACCCTGCAATACTCTGCCATGGCTCCAGCAGGGGCTGAGCAGAAAAGAAAAAAAAGTCTTTTTTTCCTCTAGTTAACTTTATGTGCAGAGGTGTTTGTGGTGTGGAGACACAGGATGGGACTTGAGAACCCCCAGTTCCACAAACACCGTGTTCACACCATAACAAAGGAAGCAGGGGGTGCATTTTTTTATATTAATAGTACTTTGCTGGAGTGTTTATAGCCTTGTTGCTAAAAAAGCACACCCAGTGCTGACAGCAAAACCATGTCCTGTGGTTCCTGAGCTTTATAAGCTGCAGAGAAGAGGGGCCTCTTCTTCACAGGGGGAAGAACAGTGACTCCATTCTTCCAGTGGTTCACAAAATGCTCTGTCTGCAGGGCACAGACCTAAAACTGAGACCATGGCAGCAACCAGCCTGCCCTGAGGAAGGTGAGGGCCTGGCAGTGAAGGTGTCTGCCCAGACGCAGGTGGCAAACAGGGATGTTCTGAGGGTTGTTTTTTCAAACCATGAGCCAGCATCTGTGCACCATCATCACTGAGCACAACAAGCCTTCCCCTTTCCCTGGTGCCCCTGACTCTCTCCTCCAGGTCAGGCTCAGGATGGTTTTAAATCACATGTCACTTGTCTAATGTCCACAGTGACCACATGAATTGATACCTCCTCCTCTTTTCAAAGGAAAAGCTCCCTTCCCATTTCCAACAGCTCTCCCTGTAACTGATGAAGGGTATAGATGCAGGTATCTAAATAAGGACCCACTATTTCTTGTGTTCTGAGGGGGTCTGTACTCTCACAGGTCACACCACGTGTTCTGTTGTTGGGAAGTGAGAGTCTTCTTTTGCAGGAATTTAATATTCTTCAATAGAACTGACCGTGCAGGGAAAGGAAAAACCCTACAGGCACAAAAAACTGCATAGCACCGGTCTGGAAAGTTTCTTTTAAAAACATGACTACATCTGAGGTTGTTACATGTCAGCTCCTCTTTAAATAACATCCAACTGGTGCCCTTGGGATGCTCCAGATCCCTCCAGCTCACTGCTCATATTTGACAGCACCGTGCAGTTCGACTGTGACCAAAAAGCAACGCTGCCTCCTTCAAAGCAGACAGGGAACAGGCTCGTGTCCAGCAGGGAGCAAAGGGTGGTGGGATGGAAAAGCCCCTGCACGTGCTGGAGACACAAAGCACACCCACCTTGAGCTTGTGCTCCTTCCTGTTGACGATGACGGCGGTGATCTGCTGGTCCATGAAGATGAGGATGGTCACCAGCAGGGCAGGGATGGCTGCTGCCAGGTACACCCACCACGGGTTCCCTCCAAAAGGGGGGATAAACCAACCCCTCTCAGGACTGGTTGGCTTTGAAGGACAGGGAAAAGAAAGCTCTTGTTAGAGGTGCAATACAGGAGTGATGACATCCCCAAACCAGGTGCACTTCCAGCAGTGGAGCTACAGGGAGACACCTGAGGTTTGTGGCAATTTCATCCTTCCCACTAACATCAAGGAAAGGTTCCAAGTGTGGAGGCAGGATTTAGGAGATAAATCAGCCAGTCCAAGGGATGCTAAGATAAAGGATATCCTCGGAGTAAATCAGTCCTTCCCAGACCACTGACTAGGAAGGACAAGTCAATCCATACAGGGCAGGTGCAGGGGAAGGGAACTTCTTCCACAGGCCTGATAATGACATACCTTGAATTCACTTGGCACTATTAGTTTTGGTGTGTCCACACCAACCAGGGCATCTATTCCACAGAAAATCAAAATGGACAGGATAATGGCAAAGTCACTGATGAGCTTCCGGGCCTGAAAGAGAAGGTGGCATCATAACAACAGGGGTGAGCACCACAAAACACCATTTCACCCACACTTTAGTGGCTACATGAGACCTTGTGGCAGGGCAAACTCAGCATTTCCTCTTCCACAAAGACACCCACTGCCATGCCTGGTGCCATTTGCCTGCACGTGCCTTGGTGTTTTACTGTGGTGTCTGAAAGCCTAAATGGAAGCATGAAAACAACACACTGCGAAGTCACAAAATTCCCTTTAGGAGATGGGAAGACCCAAACTTCCACAGAGGAGATACTCTGTAGGATGTTGTTTGCTGTCCAAGTAATACATCAACTTAAGCCAACAGGAAAACAAGCCAGGCTTCTCAGCTGAACCCCTAAGACTGCAGCTCGCTCTCCTGAAGCCACTGGAATATGACAACTTAAAGCTGCCACTGGTCAGACTCCAAAATGTAACTGTGCAGGAGCCACTGTGTTTGCCTGGAACTGTGTGAGCTTCCCAGAGCTGTTGTCCCTTCCCAGTTTCCCGGGTTCACATGGTTACAGATAAATTGAGCTGCATTCCAGGCCGAATGGAATTCGTTCCCTTTTTATTAAAAATAAGAGGGGTTCAATTATAAGGCAGCAGAACAGTAAACATCCATGCAGGGTAAATCCCTGTGTCAGAATGCCAAAAATGTGTCAAGCCTCAGAGAGAAACACGGGTTTGGCACACAGGGAAAGCTCCGGCTCGCACGCCTGGTGCAGCAGGGGGCAGAACAAACAGAAGCACCTGAGAGGTGCCTCTGAAGTTTGGAAGTGTTGTCTTGAGCACTTCTAAAATCACTGCTACATTCCCACAACACATTATGGCTCCTCTTGGCTTTTCTGTGCCTTACCTGCACCCTCCAGGACCACTGGGAGCAACCCCAGGCATACCCTGGTTAACCAGTCCCACGGTTTTATCCCAACCAGTCCAGCCTGTCTTCCCTGCAGAGCATCCCTCCCTGCCAGGTGCTCCTACAGGAGGGCTGACCTCTGCCCTTGGGCACACTGCTCAGGGGGAAGGAGATACTCACAGTGGTGGGAAAATAGCGGCTGGTCTTGAACTTCTTGAGGGCCATGGAGCAGGTGTAAGTGCCGAAGAAGAGGATGAAAGACATGAGGGTGATGTCAGGGACGTAGTCACAGTTGTTGCCCACAAGTTCTCCCCCGTATTTCAAGCACTCCTTGGCTGTCAGAGCAGCCCAGTCTATGGTGGTGTTGTCCTGCAGGAAAAGAAAAGGGTGTGTCTCCATGAGGCTGCATGTAATCTGCTCAAGCTGGGACAGGAATGGACAGAGCATCTGGGATGAACAAGGAGGCACAGTGCAGGGGCTGGGAGCACAGGATGCTCTCGGTGAGACCGCTTTCCTGTTGGTATCTGACCAAACCTCTTGTCTCAGCCTCCTTCCCCCACGTCCCCCACAAGTGGATGTGATCCATCAAGCTCCACTTCTTTCTCATCATCCAAAGCTTGCTGCTGGACTAGCACTGTGAGACTCTGCTGGCCACGGGATCCCTGCCCTCCCAAGGAACACTCACCGTGTCAGAGGAATAGACGAGCTCATCTCCTGACAGCACCGTTGTCCTGTTCAATAACGAGCTATTAACTGCAAGAGAGGAGACAAAAGGGTACATGGTGAGCAGGATGCAGGGAATGGCCAAGGAGGAGAGAAAATTACAATTATTAAGTAATTTCTTGACTCCATCAAGCTGTTTGTCACCTCTTTGCTCCAGTAAAGCGAGTCACAAGTGTTGCTCTAGAGAGAGACAAAAGCCTCAATCATCAATCCCTCACAAGAAAGAAAAGATTAAGTAAAATATAATCTAAGCCTAACTGAGGTTTTTTTTGGAGTTCATCATAAAAAAAAATACAGAAAACCAGACAGACAATACAGTATTTCATGGTTTTCCAATATTTTTATAATAATTTCTTGATTAAACTAAATATCCACAGAACACTCCTAATGATTAATTTCAAATGCAAGCACAACCCCCAAGACACCCAGAAAAGCAAAGTGCATCTTAGCATCCAGCACAAACACATTTTTTGAATTAAAAGAAACAAAAAGATGGCAACTAACTGAAATCAACAGGATGGGGATAATCCCTTTGAAAGAAGGGGCAGCATTCCAGGTGGCAGCGACACATTTTCCTCTGGTTCTCGGAGCATGAGGAGTCACGGATCTGAAATGCAATCCCCCCTGCAAACAGGCTGTCCACCTCCAGCCTCACGCTTCACTGAGGCTCTGAATACACCAGCTGTTTTACTTTGCTGCCTGCAGAGCCACAGGTGTTCTCAAGGGATGTGCACACTTCCCATCTGGCACTGACAATTCCCACCGTGCTGGCTCCGAGAAGGAAACCCTTCCTGCCATTGCAAGGGAGGCAGAACCAGAGCAGCACCCACGTGCTCGCCAAGATCCCGTGTTTCACGAACCAGGCAGGCATCCAGCTCCCAGGGAACCAGCTCCCAGGGAACCAGCTCCCAACAGCTGCCAGGAGAGCCAGCAGCTTTTCCTGTTGGATGGGCGTGCTGAGATAACCTGCAGTTTACTTTGAGCACAGACCAAGTTTCTTACTCACTCCTCATTGTTTGTAGGATCCAAGGAGTGGTCCCTGCTTCCCTAATGGTACAGCCAGTGCTCCCTCTGTTTGGATTTGGGTTTTGTTTCCCTCTGTGTACCCAGCCCTATAGGTACAGGCTCTATCTGCTGCACAGCCCACGCTGCAGAGATAGGCTGCCCTGTGGATACACTTCCCTTCCGCTTAGCACGGAATTGTTTGTGCTTTCCCACTCATCCGTGCAACCAGGAGGTGGGAACCACCCATGTTTGGGTAACACCTTGAATAAATCCAGCTCCAGCACTTGAAACAGGAGTGACCCGAGCTCCGTGGCAGTGACATGGCCACCATGCCTGCCCCTGCATGGAATTCTGAGAGGAATGCCATTGGGAACTGAGAGCCACAGGGATGCAAGGAGACAAGGGTGCAGGCACAGCCTCCCCACTGGTCGTGCTGCTCACAGGAGCAGTCCTGGGAAGGTGGGCTGTATCAACACTGCAGTTGGGACACGGAGTGAAATTCACCCCTCACTTCCAAAATAAACTAAGATAGGGTATCTGAAGACAACTGACATACAAGGAATGCTCTACCTCTTATCTGGGCTGCAGCACAAAGGAAAAAGAGCAAATGTCACCTATCTGCAAACTGGAGAGATACCGAAACACTCTCTTACCTGGATCTGCTGGTTTACAGGCACAAGAGTAATGCGTGATATAGTCCACCTTGAACTGGGAGTTGATGGGATAATGATCTGCCAGCTTGATCATCTTCTTGAAAGCATCATAAATGAAGATGAAGCTGATCAGGGAGGAAAACCCTTCTTCAGTGAAGCGGGTGAAGTACTTGACCAGGAAGCTGGCGTCGGTGGCCACGAGGATGAGACACTGCAGGGCTGACCAGAGGCCGATCCAGAGGCGGAACTCCAGGTAGTCAAAGCCATTGTCCCTGCAACGAGACAGGGGTGGCAGGAGAGGAGAACATGGGCCTAGGTGAGATCAGGAAGTACAATGCAGATGTCACGTGGAATGAAGCTGCGTCAGGGGAAGTTGGGATTGGACATAAGTGAAAGGTGGTTGGGCACCAGAACAGGCTCCCCAGGGAAGTGGTCATGGCATCAAGCCTGATGGAGTTCAAGGAACATCTGGATAATGCTCTTATTCCTATGGTTTGCTTTTAGGTTGTCCTGCCAGGAGCAGGGAGCTGGACTTGCAGATCCTTATGGGATCCTTATTCCAGCCCGGGATGTTCTGTGGTTCTATGACAAGCCCTGGTGCCAGGAATGGCAGGCTGTGGAGAACCATGGAGCCAAGTGCATTGTCCTCTCCTGGGAATGATGTGTTTGCTGCTCGAGGCTGCAGTGCCATGCAGGCACGGAGTCCAAAGGTGGGCTTTTAGGAGTGGACAAGTGCCAAAAGGGAACACAGGAGCAGATAAAGACCTGCCAGGGAGGGCACTGCCTGTTCTGGGGAAGGGAGTGGTGGGCACTGGGGTTGGCAGCCTCAGCCAGATGAAACTCCCTGGAAGCCAAGGAGCCCTGACCTGGAAGAGGGTCAGGAGCAAGTAAGAAATGAATTGATTTAGAAAAAGAGAAGGAAATAAAAGAACAAAAGACCCCAATGGTCTGAAATATCCGGAGTCAGTGCCTGAGGGGGCAGGAGCTGCTGTTCATGTGAAGGCGGCTGGCAGGAGCCCAGGCACTCCCTGAAGAACTCCAATGTTTTGAACTATGTTATTGTGGTTTTACCCCTCAGAGTCCTGCAGCACTTCTGAAGCTGACAGAACGGGTGGAAAAGCACAGTGTCCTGTAGCACTGACCCCCCCCGTGCTGGCACTGCGGAGCACCCAAAGTCAGGCACACATCTGGGTCCACAAGGTGTTTTTAGGGATCTCTCCACACACAGAGTCACACTTTAAATGAGTCAGTAGATGGGAAGTCTTTCTAATTTTTGCTCCCAGGAGGGAACAGTGTGTTGTGAATAAGAACAACCACAAATGCATTACAGAAAAACCAGAGCCCTTGGTTCCAATTTCCTTGTGAGAAAGGCTCCCTTTGAAAACTCCATGCTTTCTGCTCCGGCAGGTTGTCAGGACAATGGCTTTTATAACCACCACCTCCTTTCTCAGGTTAAAAATAACCACCTTCTCCCTCCCAAAACAGTACAAAGTGCTTTCCCACCTTGCTTTTTTTCCTGCTGTGTGCTGCACCTGGGCTTTGCCATGCCTGCCACATGCCAACAGGTGCAGCAGGTCCATTCCTGACTCTATTCATTCGTTCCAGTCAAAGAAGAAAAGAAAGGTTCCTCCCTCTTGCTCCACTGCAGAGCTCACACCCTTTGGGAGCTTACAATCCCTCTCTGGGATTGTCTAATTTTCCATCCATTTTTCCTAGCTCCTATCCCTCCCGATGTGTAGGAACACAAGTCCTGCACAACCTGCAATGCCATGAACGTGGCCTACAAGGGGTGCTCTGTATAACCTAAATGATCTCCTTGCAAAACACAGTCCAAAGGATCAGCAGCCCTATGAACAAAATCATCCATGACACCACTGATTCCCTGAGGGATTCCTGTGTCTTTTCCTGGTACTGCAGATGTGGGGACGGGAAATGAGCACACTTAACAAAAGGGGCTTCCTTTGGCTCTAAGTGTCAGCTATCAACAACACGGGGGGAGCAGAGCCTCTTTCTATCAGCTAAGTGGAAAAAACCCAAGAGCCTTTACCACAGGGAAGCTCCACTGCAGAGTTCTGAGGGCTGTTTCCGTCACAGGCACTTCTGCTTGCACAAATGATAGCCATTCTTTCAAATGAGGTGAGATTCAAGGCCAAACTCTAGGTAACCTCGAGACCTGCGGGATTTTGCTAGTGAAGAGCTGGATTCCTTGCTTTGCTCCTATGGGAAATCCAGGGAAGCAGTGGTGGGAGGAGCAGCACAGTATAACTGGAGCAAATCCCTCCTGGAGGACTGCACTGGCCATGGGTTTCTCTCCAGGAGGCCCCTTGCGCAGGCAGCCACACAGCGGGCAGCGCCCCGAGCCACGCGTGCCGGGAAAATCCCTGCTGTGATTGCCCTGGACCTCCAGAGGGAACGACAACAGCTTTCATTTCAGACACTAAATCCCCTCCTTCCCCACAGCCAGGCAGCTCATTCATTCCCTGGCTGGGGTCTCCGTGGCGTTGGGGGGTCCCTCTCCCCCTGTGTACTCACTTGCTGAAGTTGAAGAGGAGCCTCTCGAAGACCAGGACGGGTCCCGTGCTGCTGAGGATGGTGAGGGGTTGGCCAGCCAGAAGGCAGAACACGGCGCCGGTGACGGCCGTGCCCAGGAAGCTCTCCAACACGCCCTGGGGACACACAGCACAGGAGTCACTGCTGATGGACAGCCCTTCCCAAGGGAGCGGTTCTGTCGGGGACCGGCCGTGTGTGGCGTGTCCACGTGTCCATGGCCAAGGGAAGAGCATCCTCCGCCTCTCCTGCAGCTCACACTGTGATGTGTTGGTCCTACACGGTTCACAGTTACTCAGGATAACCATCAACCTCCCTTGGATATCTGAGTTCCACAGCTGAACAATGTTATGTATCATATTTTATATTTCACCAGGGGAGCAGAGTGTTTTCAAGGACCACCTGAAGGATTCTGGAAATCCTGGAACATCCAAGGCCAGGTTTGATGGGGTTTGTGGCAGCCTGGACCAGTGCAATGTGTCCCTGCCCAGATGACCTTTGTGGTTCCTTCCAACCCAAATCATGGTATCATTCTATGATGTCTCAAGCCTTTGACAGTAAAGAGACAAGTCTGCAGGACTGCTCATACAGCTGCAGCAAAGCGTGGCTGCAGGACAGCACCAACATCCTCCAGGACAATGGAGGGTGGGATATTTTCTCTCTCCAAATGAGCAGACAATTTCTGGATAAACAACCTACCTCTCTTTCAAGTCACTGGTGTAGTAGGAAAGACTCAAACCAAACAAGGCTGTTTCATCCAGCAGCCACGTGTTGAGACCCAACTTCATCAGATGTCACCAGCAAGTCATAAATTCCATACTTAATGAGCTCTACAATTGCCTTTGGCACACAAGGCAAAGCATCTTGGCTGGAGAGGGGTAAAAGAGCATGCCTGCTGCATTCTTGGATTTTCATGTCCAACTGGAGCTGGACAATATCTACTTTTAAAATGCAAAATGTGGGTGAAATAAAAATGGCAATAAAACGTGATTGCTGACCACGCATGCAGAATATGCTGATCTTACCTCATTTGCACTGAATCAATTTACACTTCACTCAGTTTTAAAGTGAGCAATAACAGCACCATCTTCTCTTGAACAGGACGTGCAGCCATCAGAATTACCCTCTCCAGGAACACATTCCCAACTACCAGATGTGGATTCAAGCCCAGGCTTATGTGCATGGCTGGAGCTGCGTGAACCAGCGGCCTCATTAATGCCACAAGTGTTAACTAAGAGCACATGCAGATCCTTCCCTCCATCCATGACACGCTGCAGGGATGGGGCTGCAGTTTTCCTGAGTTACCAGGGGTACTGTGGAGAATTTAAGTCCAGATTTGTGTCCCTCCTCCTTGGAAAGGCATCAGTTAGGGTTACACCATGGAAAGCAGTATATACTGGCTGCCCCTGGGGGCCCTGTGAGGATGAGCAGGTCGCTCCTGGGGTGAGGAGCAGCATCCACACAGCTGATCCCCTCTGCTCCTCCAGCATTACTCATGGAGAGAGCCCTCGAAGCCAGAGCATCTGGAATCTCTTTTCCCTGCATTCTTCCACGTGTGTGTAGCTAAGAATAGTGTCTTTCCTCAGAAACACAGGGCTCTGGAGGGAGCTGCACTGGCCAGGACAGCTCTCAGGGCAAGCAGAGGGCACTGTTGTCAAGGCACCTGCACTGTGATGTGGCAGCCCCAAAAACACTGGCTTTCTTCTTTTGCTACTTGATAGTAAATGTTTGTGGGGTACAAAGGCAATGGAAGAGGCTTTTTGCCACAACAGAGTAATTTTACATTTGCACTCGTTTTGGAACCGGGTAACAGCTCCTCTTTCTCCTCCCAGGTTAAAGTCTGCACCTCACTCAGGGGCAGAGCAGACAGGCTTTGCTCTGCTAACCAGTGACAGCCCAGTGCTGCTCACTGGTGGGTGCTGGAGGTGCCTCCATTCCCCACTTCCATGAGACTCAGGAAAGACAAGCTGTTAGTACAGGGGACAAGGAAGTTTGGCACTCCACAGGCTGCTGGATCTTACTCCAGCCCGCAGTTCATCACAGGGAAGTGCAGAGTTCCAGGCACATGCCCTCCTTTTCTATGTCTGACTTAATTAAACCTGCATAAATTAGTAATTTAGTCACTGTCACTGTGATCTTAGTTATTGTTAGGAGATTTCATGTGGCTACACTGAATCTACCTAAACACAACCTCCTGTTTTTCCCATTATTCCACTAGCATGAAGCACCCACAGCTCTGTTAACACAGAATCCCTTTCCTTTACTCTGAGCTCTCCTTTGAAGCCCCAACTTTTACCTTGCCCCCTGATCCAGCCTCTCCATGGACATGCCAGCTGGTTCTCAGGATCTGCCAAATTCATATTTCTAAAGACCTGACAGTTCTCTCCCGTGCTGTATCTCCTGATTTACCTGCTTTCCAATGAATTTTAGGATGTTTCTTTCACCAGGGATCATAAGAGTCAGGCAGAGGATTCGGACATGGAAAGTCTGAATCAGACTTAGCAAACTTAATTGGACTGAAATGGTTCAACTGAGAGCAGATCAGAGGAACTTCTCTCTATAGAAGGAGCAAAGACCTTCTCTACCTCCTGGCCTGCTTTCCTTCACCATTTAAGGTCAGTCCTGTACAATCTGTCAAAGGACAGCCAACAACAGCAGGGAAAGCAGTGAACACACGGGACAACTCCATTACTGTACCCAGAATTCCAGCCCTGGCGGCGCCCAAACGCTCCTCTGACTGCACAGTGGGAATGAAATGCTGTTTGCTGGCTCTGAGAGCTCCCGCTCACCTGCATGTTGTCTGTGGCATCCCCAAGCAGTCCCCCAAAGGTGATGGCATTGGTGACAGTGGCCAGGTAGATGAAGAGGATGGCTGAGAGGGCCTGGATGTTTAAAGCATCGTAGAAGTCGCTGGCGAAGAACGGTGCTTTTCTCTTTATGTCTTTGATCAAGCCCCCACAGAATCTGCAGGGACAAGCAAGAGGAGACTTGTGAAAAATGCTTTGCAGTGGAAGCCACCATGATAAAGCCATCAGAGGAGCTGCCAGCAGTGAGGTATTATCTCAAAGGAGTGAGATCACCACATGACACACGGCCTTGCTGCAGCTGTGGTGGTCCAGGGATATCAGAGGTAATGCTGTAAAGAAAGATAATATCTTGAACATGTGATGCAGCTGGAAAGAGACAAATTTCAGGAACACAAGCCCTGCTCCTGCTAAAACAGACCACTACAGTTTGCAGCTTGTCTGTTGGGGTTTTTTTTTCCCTCAACTACATTAGCTGATGTAATAAAATAGAATAACTCTGCTCTACATCCCTGCCTAAATTTCTCCACATGGCAGACACCATGGCTGGGTGAGCCAAACAATCAGCTACATGGAAAAATGCTTCAAATTGTTAACCAGCAAAAGAACTGGACATAAGGACACAAGGGAAATAACCCTGGAGAACAAGAGAACTCATTTGCAGACATGCCTTTTTGTATGATTCCAGACAAGACAGTATTTAACTCCTGTAAACTCCACGTGGCTCTGACATTGCCAGCTTGAGAACTGTTTCTGCCGAGCCTCTTGTTTCCCTGCTCACAGCTCCCCACCAACACCAGGACTGCACTGACGCTGTGGCAGAGCAGGCACATGCCACTTTCTGTCCTTCTTAATGACTTTTCACTCATGGAATAAGCATCTCCCTGAAGACACTCTGCAGTTTGCTGCAGCTGCATGCTCAGGACCCTCCGGGCAGCCTCGAGCCGGGCACCAAACAGTGCCAGGCCACCCTTTGGGGTCCCAGCTCAGCCTGCAGAGACAGGGCTGAGGAGCAGAGGGGTCCCTGTGGCACCCACCTGCCCGTGCGCTGCAGCTCCTCGCAGTCCCCGTGACCCCCACCGCCGTGGCCCCCGTCGTGGGGGGTGTCCCCGTTCATCTGCAGGCTCTCCCCACCCGAGTACATGTTCTTCCTGGGAGAGAACACAGAGTGTCAGAAGGACCATGCAGAACACAGGTGTGCCACTCTGTGCCTAAGTCACCTTGAAAGGGGCAGAGTTTCAGCCTGCCAAGGAACATGTGGAAATGCCTCCAGGACTTCCCAGATATGGACAGACAGCTGGAGGTCACGCGACACACCTGGTGCAGCCAAAGCACCTGCTCTTCCCATCACCCTTCCAGACCCCATGCCCTTCATCACGGACACTGCTTTCTGCTATTACCTCTTATCTGAAGAAGGGAGAGACTTGGGGGGCTCTATCCTAATGGCTGGATCCCATTCCCCAGGGGGGAGCACAATGACTTCATCCAGAAACTCATCGATGCCCGCGATCAGGTCCTGCCGGTCCTTAGCTTTGTAGGCAATGTCGTGGAATACCTGCAAAGAAAGCAAAGATTCCAGGAGGAAAAGCTTTGCATTTCCTGTAGCCCAGGCTCCAGAGGCAGCTGCCTAGTTTTATTCTACAAAGCCAACTTAATTCCTTCTCAAAACCTCTGAGGAAGTATCAGGACACCTGGCACGGGGAGGCGTCACCCTTCAGAAAAGCCCCTTCCTTCTGCTGGATAATGACAGAGATTCTTTTCTTGCAGGTATATTTCGAATTTTAAGCAAAACATACATTTGTAACCTTCAAAAAACATTACTAAAGCAACTATCTCTTCCTTTTATTCAAAAAAAAAGGAGCTTTCCTGTATATAAGGAGTTTCAATATGGGAAGACACTTATACAAAGCTGCATGCCTCAGTCCATCAAACTCAGGTTCATTTTCAACTCGGTGGCGTAGAAACAATGACAACATTTACTCAAAACCAACACCATAAACTAGTTTTAGTGAAAGGCTTGGTACTACTGATGAAGAACAACTGAGAGAGGAGGGGAAAGGGCATTAATGCTGAATTTTATGGGATTCTTTCAGACTATGTGGAGAGGAGGTGGATCAGTGCACGTGACAGATGAGCTGGTGGTGGGAAGGGACTTTAGGGCTTTGGAAACCAAACCACTGAGTGACAGAAACCAGAGAGCAGATGAGCTGTAATTAAGGGAACTGTACAAGAGCAGAACAACACCAAGAAACAAAGACCATGTGGATCAGCCCGAGGGACACAGGAGGGAAAGGAGCCTTAAAGTAATCCTGAAAGCCCAGCCACCCCAGTGGGGTGAGGTGAGCCATGAGTGGCCAGCTGCTCCTGCATAATGCTGGAGTGAAGATGTGCTGGGGATGCAGTGCCACGCACAGCAGCGTGTGCTGGGGGAACCAGTCCTGTGGTGACTGCCTGGAGCGTGGCTTTGGGATACTGGGATGGAATGGGATCACAACAGGATTAATTCAACAATTAATTCACAGCTCGTTTGCAAGAGTGATTGCCAGCAGGGGAACACGCCCAGTGACAAACGCCTCCTCTAGTCACCCTCTGACAAAAACACGAGGCCAGAGGCAATAATTATGTCAACAGATGGAATTAGGGGGTGACACTCAGATATTCCAGCTTTACATGAATGCTCACACACGTCCATCAGGCTGGAGGGGAGGATATCATTACCCAGGAGGACCCATTTCCCACGGGAGATGCCAAGACACCTACCTCATCCGACATGAGCGTGGCGATGGCTCGGCCGATCTCGTGGTACGACTTGGCTTTGCCCTTCGGTCCCAGCAGGATGAAGAGGAATCTGACAAAACCAGGAGATTGTTTCCATTTAGGAGGGCAAAACAAACCCCTTAGTATTTGTACAACATCCGGACAGAAATATGACTTCAAAAAGTTGTGGTTCTAGTTAGGGATGCAGAGGCTGCCAGCGACCTCCAGCTACCTTGGGGTTACCCTACATCATGTCCTGTGCACCACAGAGAGCCTGCCCACCTCCACAGGGACTTGTTTGATAGAAGCACAGAATAGTCTGGCTTGGAAAGTACCCTGTGACACTGGAAAGCAGCAGAAACAAACTTCTTAACACCCATTTGCAGGTGTTATAAAAGGAACTCTTTATTCAGCATGCTGGAGGGTCGGAGGACAGCTCCTCTAATGGAATGTGCCAAATGACAGGTAGGGTCTTTGATTACACAGAGTGTTCACAGATGCATTAGGTAGCCTTGCTTACTTAATACATATTCATTAATTGGCTTATTGGAAGTCCTTTTTTGGTCCTTCTGGGTCTTCTTCATCATTTTGACCCCAATTCTTGAGCAGGTACAGCATCACAGTGTTTCACAACCAAAAACTGTAATGTTTGTTCTTTATCTTGTTGGGGTACACAGAGCTTAGTTTACATCCTGTTTGTTTGAGTTACATCCCTTATCTAACTCCCTAGGACTTCTCTAAGACTTGGGCATCCAGGACACTGTCAGTTCAGCTTCTACTTTGGTGCTAAGCCAAATGACTTATGAGAAGTATTATATCCAAACAAGTGCTTTCTATTTAAATAATCTAGAGTCCTGTACAAAAAAAGGCAGCAAGTTAGTAGGGCAGGTTCCATAAATACATACTGATTGGCATTACTACATAACACTTCTCACTCGAGTTCTTCATGAGGTGTTCAAGTGTTTTACTTTAGGTTCACATGGAGGTGAGTAAGCCACACACACCCAGGTTATGTCCTCTGCTCTCCTCCCACCTCCTGGAACTTTCCCTGTTTCACCAGTTTCTATGAAACAACATTCAAGACAAACTGTTCCTCAGCCAACTCTTTCCAAACTCCAGGATGCAACTTAGCCAAATACATGAATTTTAAAAAGGGAGTTCATAACTTCAGGAGTTGCTTCTTGGCATTCTCCTGGTGTTCCAGGGGAGCAGAAGGTGTTTCCATAACCGCCTTCTGCAATAATTCCACCAGCTGGATCCCTTCCAGCACAGAGAAGCAGCACCTGAATGCTCCTGCACTACTAAAACACTCTGGCAAACAAGCAGTTTGTGACATTTTCCAAATCCTTTGTCCTAATCCAGCTCAGAAGTCACCTCAGCATGTAGAACAACAACTTTCAATAGGCCAAATATTATAAATATAAAAACATTAATGCATTTTAGTGATTTGAACTAGGCCATGTCTGCATGGATTTATTATCATTTAGTTGTGAGCACTTCTATCTACAAAAGCCCTCGCTTCTAGCTGTGCCACACTCCTCTTCCTCTGCTGAAGTCCAGCCCAGAGCTCCCCCCATGCTGCACACAACACATGCTGAACGATCCAGTGCCCATGTCTGATACTTAACCCTGCTCAGGATGCTCCAAGGCGGGCAATGTGAGGTCCCACGGAGCTCCAAGTCTCTCAGAATAAGTAACAAAGTCTAATGTTTCCCTCAACACGTTGTAAACCCACCCAGAAGACCTAATGTGGCACCACAGCAACGGGATGTATGAGCCCAGTGAGCTTGGATTAGGGGGCTGACACCCTGCTATGGTCAGGCCAGGAGACAGGGTCATCCTGTGTGCCATCCCCTTGTCCTTGTCCCCAAAACAAGGCAAAAAAGAGGAAGAGCAACTAAACCACAACCCAAGTCCAGGCTGCTCATTCATGTCTTCAGCCTGAAGCAAGAGCAGCAACTCCCTAAAGGTTAAAGGCACCTGACCAAAGGAATCTCAGACAAGTCCTAGAGGAAAGGTGCCTTTGCAGTGAAAAGCTCCAGTCAGGAGGCCTGGGAGGAGAACCTGATGCTGGATCTGCCACATGCTTCCCAAGTGACCTTTGGGCAAATTACTTCACCTCACCTGAGACCTGCAGACACAGCCCTTTCCCAGCCCTGCACACTGGGCTGTGCAAGTCTGTGCAGCTTATCTCCACTAAACATCTTCTCCATGCTCATGCCCCTTCATTTACCCCACCATCATTCCATTAACCAGCAGCCTGGGACGTAGGATTGTGCACATCTCTTTGAGGAAAAGACAAAGCTGCACCTCTTGTGCTGTCCAGAGGGGCAGCAGCCACGCCCGAGCTGTGCTGCAACCTCAGGGCTTCTCCAAATGAGGAGTCCTGTGTGCTGTGGGATTAAGTCCAGCACGAGAAAACCAAAGGTTTTAAAGGGCTTTTGTCAATCTGACCAGGCAAAAGAAAACTCAGCTTGGGGAAGGCTGAGATCTCTCTATTCCAATTGAATATCCCTGATTTTTATTACTAGGGCTGTGTGAAAATACTTTGTGGAGATAGTTTTTGTGGAGAGTTTGTGAGCTCATCCTCGTTTCTTTTAAGTAAAAATTGGCTTTTAAGTAAAGGAAATACTTCAAATGCTTTGCAAGAAAGCAGAAGGAGAAAAAGTGCCCAGCTTGGGCAGTATGGCATCCACAATTTTACTAGGAAATGGATAATTTAACAAAATAGGAGGAGAAGCCCCAGGGGAGAGAAGGGTGGGCATGCCAGAGGCTCCAGCCCCAGCCTCCTGTGCAGTCTGTGGGCTTTAAGTGCCCGCACAGCACGGGAGGAGATGCTCCATCACAGCTCCTCGGCCCTGGGGGGATTCCCTTGATTGAATTTCAGAGGATGCAGCCTTTGCAAATGGCTCTTCATCGCCCATGAAAGCCATCTAATGAGCCTCCCTGCTTTGATTAGGGCCAGCATTTGCTTTGGAGGACAGCAAATGGATAATACTATTTCCTGGGAAAAATGCTGGCATGGAAGGAGATATTGCCTTGATTAATGCTACTGAATAATGAGGCTGCCCAGCAATGCTGGATCCAATTCCCCAGCTCCCACCACCACAGCAAACAATACCTAATCTGACATCTGCAGAGAGGCACTGGGAGGTGTGTCTGAAAAATACAGGCGTTGGGATTACCCTTGGAGGCTGAAATCCTGAAGCACAGGGAGCCCAGGAATGCTGAGGAACGAGCAACCTGCTACCAGATGAAGCCCCCTCTGTGTCCCCACGCTCCCACCCCAATACCCAACGTGGGCAAATGGTTGTTGTGGCTGTAAGAAACCACTGCAGGAAACCCCAAGAAATACAAACACTGCTACTACAATTACAGAGCAAAGCTAGGTGATCTTTTCCCTTTGTTTGGTACAGGGGAACGAGGCACAGATTCCAGCATTCCATGCAAGAGCAGTGATACTGCTATGAATTCACACAGGGCAGCTCAGCCAGCCAGGCATATTCGAGCAGTGACTTCAAATATTTAAGAACACACGATATACTGCTGTTTGTGAGACTCAGATTAATTTGCAACAGGAGTCACAATAAATAAAATATTTATCTGACAATTCTCCCTCAGCCATTATGCATTACAAAGGCACCAGTCCCAACAGAGCTGCGTGTCCCAGATTAGCCAACTTCGTTTCTGCCCTTGCAGGGACAGAATTGAAACCTTCATCTCTGAGCAGAAGAGGAACAACATGTACAGAAAGATGGGCAGAGGGAATGTGGGATCTGTGCAGAAGGGGAAGGAGAAAAGCCCCAGGTGTTCAGTGTGACACCGACAGTGCCCTTCACTGCTGAGTTGATAAGTCTCTGCGATATTTTACTTATAACCTGAAGATCATGAAGCACCCTCAGTGTGTTTTGTTACTTGGCACACCAACCCCACCTGTTACCCACAAGGCAGGATGGAAGGCAATGGAGAATCCCCTGGTGTTTTACTTCAGGAGGTCCCTGGGCTGGCTGCCTTACCGGGTGGGCACGGGGACCTCGGTGAGGGCTCCCAGCATCACAGCCTGCTGCAGCCGCACGAAGGCGATGAAGGGGCTCTCCAGGAAATCCACCTCCCCCACCAGCACGTTGGAGGCCTCGGCGTCACGGGGCAGCTTCTTCATGAATTTATTCTTCAGCTGCAGCGGGGAAACAGGAAGGATGAGAAAACAGAGTGGGGTTAGGCACATTCCTCTCATCTCTGCATCTCCGCGTTGGATCTGCACGTGATCCTCGACACACATCCCCAAGGTGACAAATGTGAGCTCAATCCAACCCTGGAGAAATGTCAGCCACAGGGAATGGGAAAACACGGCGGCGGTGGCGGCAGCCACTGAGTTCCAAAAATCAGCCTCAGCAAGACGCCTTTGTCTGAACTTCAGCAGCGGCAGAATTAATTTGGAGCTGGAGGCTTTTGAAAAGCCTGCCCTGAGCTGGTTCCCAATCCACCCCCTCTCCCTGGGTGACCTCTGGGGATGCTCTGTGTGTGCCTGGCGAAGGGTGAATGGAGAGGGAGGATGTACTGCCAGGAACACCAGTGGGGTGGGGAGGCACTGAACTGGCTACGAATCCCTAATGAGCTGTGCCAGGCAACTCAAGGAAGGAGGAAAACAGAACAAGTCTCAGGAAAAGGCATGAATTGATTAAGCAGGAAGAAGCTGCTGGAACCATCTTAACCTCTTCATGCTTCAGTCGGGATCACCACCAGAGGACACAGTAAATAAGTGTCCAGGAGCTCTGTGCAGGAAAGCCTGGAAAAGTGCTTCCATGGACAGTGTTTGGGATGATATAGGTGATCAAAAAAACAACAGGACAGTGGCAAATCCGCAACAAACATCCAACCTGGCTCAACAGACTGGCCATGTTGCTGAACAAGGATCATTCCACAACACATGGCCCAACCCCAGGTGATTTTCTGAGCCAGAACCGCCCCACAGAGCCTCCACTCCTGTGTCTGCCCAGCTCCCGATGCCAAAGGCTCCGGCCCCTCCTGTCTCCCCCGCCCAGCACAGCAAACCACTGTGACTCATTTCAAAGAGCTGCCATTACAGTGGGTGTTTCTAGTTCCAAATGAGTTTTTGCAGCACCGCTCACCACTTTGTTAAATCATTTATCAGACAGGTGATGGGAAGGGTGCAGTCAGCACTTAAAATGCACTCTGAACCGTTCCCCGAAGTAGCTTCGGAAAGATTCCAGCCCTCGGCAGCACCCGGGAGGAGGCAGCTTCACTTCCCCCTGAACTCTGCCAACCTGAGCATCCTCCCAACCTGACCACTAATGCTGAAGGCCACAGCTCCCCAGCACTGTACTTGCAAAAAGGCACAGCAACCTGAAAATCCCAATTTCCTTAAACGTGCTGTAACACTCCAATCACCATCACTTCGGATCGATTGGAAATGAAAGCGGCTCCTAAGCACACACTCCGAAAGCAGCACTCAAGGAAGGTTAATTCCCCCAGAATTCAGACCTGCCTCTGTCTCTCTGTGTTTTGTATCTGTTCTCACTTAGCTTGTAGTCTGTCCCATAACTTATTCCATGAACACCTTCCAGGCTGCTCCATCACCCAGGGATACTTTAGAAGTGCACTGTGGACATGAGCAGAAACCAGGAAAGAACAACTGCTCTTTGCATCAAGAGAAATGGCCAAAGTGAAGGAAACTCCAACTAACTGAACTTCCTAGAAACTCCTCCTTCTCTCCAGAAAGGTGGCAGTATCCCTACTGGAAGACAGTCATTTCCATTGGAGCTCCATGGAGTGAAAGTAGGTCACCCAGGCTGAGAGACCTCAAAATTGGGAATGTCTGTGTTCCACTGTGGAGGTGAGGGGATGTTCAAACAGGAAAAGCACTGAATGGCTCCCACCATCAATCACTGGACTGCATTTCCAGGAGTGGGATCTCGCCAGCGCCCTCCCTACCCACTGGTCCCCAGGAAAGGCAGGAGGGTTTCTCTCAACGAGGCCAATTTCTTTTTTAACTGCACTGTTGGCTTTGGCACGGATCCCCTGTTGATATGGAAACACTGGTTTGAATACACAGTGCCCACACCACAACAAATAGGGAGGGTTTTGTGCCTCCCTCTGACTGACCATATTCATTCACAGCCAGGTTTGTCCCACATCCAAGCCCTTTGGAAGCGGAGATAATGCCAGGTCAGGAAACTCCCCATGTATCAACAGACATTCCCTTTCTATATGTTGTTGCATCAGCTCAGGAAGAGCAGGTCCCTGGTGTCATGCCCCCCTTATTGCACATGTTGAGCACTAGAGGAGTCCTGGTGGTTCAGCCACTGGGAGCTGCCAAGAACAATCCAACAGAGCACAGCCAAAGGATTTCTCACGGGAGGAGGGACCAAAGTGGGAACTTCCCCAGCTTCCTACGGTCTGCTGGCACCATGACACCAGAGGAGTCCTTTCAACCCTTTCCTTTCACACATAATCTGAAAAAAAAGGGAGTTTTCAATGGTTTTGAATTACTAAGAAGTGTCCAAGGCCAAGCTGGAAGGGGCTTGGAGCAACCTGGGATAGTGGAAGGTCTCCCTGTCCATAGCAGAGTAGTGGAACAAGATAAGCTTTAAGATCCCTTCCAACCCAAACCAGTCTGGGAATCTGGGAACACAGCATTAAAGAAAAGCTTGATCCAAGAGCCTGACCTTCAAGAGCTGGAAGAATTCTATTGCCATGAGAAGTCCTGGTTTTATGGACACAGCAGTGACACCACTGATGTGCCTGGCAGGGGAGAACTGGGAGCCCAGGACAGAAGAGGAAGCCCAGATGCTCATGCATTAATTGGCAACCAGAAAAGAAGAACAAATTGCCCTGAAGTGCCGCTACTTGTCTCTCCAGCTGCGAATGCCCAGGGCACTACCTGCAGCCAGTGCCTCCTAAAGTAAAACACATGGAGGCAAGTCCCTTCTCCCTGCTGCTACCTCAGGAGCAGTGCCCTGCCAACACAAACCCAACGAAATTATCCTAATAAAATGCCAAACTAGCCCAAAGCAAAGACATGACAAAACAGCAACCCCCAAATCCGTGGGCTGCTGCTGAAGGTGTTTCTCATCGGAGCGGTTTGAGTCAGGCCCCGGAGGGTGCTGGGGATGCTGAGCCAGCCTCTTTGCAATCCCAAAGGATCAAGCCATCATTCCCATGGCAAGGAGAGCTGGCTGATGCAAACTACCTGATTCAGTCTCCCTAAATAACACCCCCGAGCCAGGCAGAGCTGTCGGGGTGCCTGGCATTGCTGGGAGAGCAGCAGGAGGGGATGAGTCCAGGGGGATCCTCTGACAGACCAAATCTCTGACAGGAGACTGTCCAAGGGCTGTGAGCCCACGGGAAACCTGCACCTTAGGACAACCAGAGCAAAGGAGCAGGGAAGACACAGATCAAAGGAGTGTTCTGGCTACAAAATACCTCTACTGTTAATTGCACCAATTAGCATTAAAGGGTGCAGAACGGAAAATTAAGGAGGTAGGAAGGCAGGAAAGCAACCAAAGGTAACAGAGAAGTCTGCTCAAAGCCTTTCTTCCTTTAAAACGTGGGGACACAATCCTCTCTCAGTGTAAAACCAGGCACTGATGAAGGTTGTAGGAAGGCAGCCCTGCTCCAAGCAACTGCTGCAAACTGACCTCACGTGCTGCAGTTCTTACACATCGAGAATAAATAAAAATCGGAATATTCTGTGTCCCCAGCAGAGTCCCACCTCCCTGTATGGCCTCATCAACTGTCCAGCTCCCAGATGGGATGCCCAAATAACAAAAGTCAGTCACTGTGTTGCCAAAGAAGAAAACCTGTACCCTGTCCAGCTCCTCTTGTGCTGACACGATGGATTACTGCTCTGCCTTCCATGTGCTGAGTTCTGCTCAAGGGAGTCGCCAGCCATCACCACAATGTCACAGACTTTATCAGGGCAGGAGTCTGAGTCAGTCAGCAACAAAAACTGAGCTCTAAGGTGATTTCTCAAAGTGTAGAGGCCACGGCTCCCACTGTGCAAAGTTCATCAGCAGGACACCGGCTAATTAACTGAGAGGTTTCCTGGAACTCGACACTTATCAAGGAATGGTTCTCACTCCCAGGCATTATCTACACTGGAAGTTACAAACCTCGGAGCGTGCTCCCAAACAGCATTTAGTGACAGATTTCCCTATTAATGCTACCAAAACATCTATCTTTTATACCCAGTTCTCCACAAAAAGCCCATTATCTGTCTGTCCAGAGACACTGGAGCAGGAGGGGTGAAGGAGCCTGTCTGCACCGGTGAGAGCTGTGCAGCTGCTGCAATGCTCAGCCCCGGCTTTGGGCTGGTGCAGCTGTAAAAACCCAGTTATAGTGGGATTAAAAATACAAGCCAGCAGTTTGTCCAACAACAGAAAGCTGTTTCACAACCCTCCTCTTTCCCCAGGTGCGGCTGCAGGAAAGGAAAGGAAACAGGTATTTTGGAAACCCAGCCAGTATAGACAATGCTACAACACCCCAAGACACTGAGGTTGGTTCCCAAGAAAGGTATTTATGCAAATACCTATTTATTTTTAAAATATTTAACTGCTCCCAACTCACTCTTCTTCCTCAGCTACGTTGCTGTGTCCCTTTAAGGCTGTGCTTAGAGAAGACTGTGACCAGCCATCGTTGAAGGACTGGAGTCATCCTCAACTGGCCAGCAACGCTGTGTTACCCAAACAGTTTTCCAACGGGACTCTCCTTTGCATTCGGAATCACCACGGGATTAGGGAATGCTGAAAGACGCTGCAAAAACCAGCCAGACTTGGAGAATAACCCACTTTTTGAACCCCGACAAAGGTTTTTTGAAACTTGCACAGAGACCTCATTCAGCCACCAGTTTTCTGAGAGCTAGAATAAACTCACTCTTACCCCTCAGACCCGGCAGCCTTCGGAAAGGACGGAAACAAACACAAAGACAGCCCGTATGCCACACCACAAACATTGCCCTGCTCTAAGAAAGGGGTCAAATCCATGGAGACTTGGTACTAAAGCCAATTTTAACTTCATTACTCCACTTGGGAGCTGCTCTTCCACATTACCTGTCAGCACAGTCCCCTTCCCAGCAGGAAAGTGTGTGCCCCTGTGGACACTCATCCCGGGGTGCTGCAGGACTCTGGCTCCTCTGCACACCCTGGAAACCCTTCAGTGTGAAGAGATTCAAAACTCTATCAGTCTCTGGGTATTTCCCCTCCTCTCTCAGGGGCATCAGCAAGAATGTTGTGTATGTGGTGACAGTTGCTTCAGACCTTGTAAGAGTTTAACCTCCTGTTTTCAAGGGGTGGTGCTTAAAAAGTAGAGGTTCCAGTCAGAGGACTCAAAAATGCTCCACTCACCTTGTTCACCCTCTCCTTTTTCAGTGCTAAGGTACGGAGACCCTTTTCCCCACCACCCAGCTCCTCTCTACACACATCCTCAAGTGAAGGCTGGCACTGGAGCTTACCTGGTCCTTCTCAGGCTTGTCTGAGATGTCATTCAGGCTGGTGGAAGTCAGGTTTCGGTGGGCCATGGCTGGGCTGCCTGTAGGAACAACATCAGCACACGGTAAAGCACCTGTTTGGATCCACTCAGAACACAGAGGCTCAGGCTACAGCAACACCTTTCCTTGGGAGGCTGCTGGGGGGAATTCCAGACCCTGACAAGCTGCTTTCTGTCCCTTGACGTGGCACATGGGAGATTTAAGATGCTAACTCTTCGTCGCATCCGACCCACAGCGTTCCTGTGACGCCCAGGACAGCAAAAGAGTCCACTGACCTTCCACAAATTCTGCCTGTGGGAGAAAAAGCAAAGCAGCACCAGGCTGCTGACACTGATGGTGCTGGGTCACCCAGGACCCACCACAAACCCATCCTTCCACGGGGCAGGGACTTTCCAAGGTGCAAATCCCACTCCTCAGCTCTCCTGCCTTCCTCAGCATCCCACACGCTGCACACAGCTCACACTGAGAGGGAGAGTGGCAGCTCCTGGTCCTTCAGAACTGCCCCTAATAAACACCTCCCTCACTCCAAGTAAGCTCATTAACTAAGCTCATGAACCTTAAGCATCACACTGATTAAAACAACGTGTGCACCACAGTGATGAGCCAAAAGTCACCAACTCCTGACACCAAATTCGTCAGGGAGGTGAGGACAATCCTCAGAGATACAGCACAACAACTGAAAAAAACCCCAAACTTACCCACCAAAACACAAACAAACCAATTTGTTTCGAGACAATATTGATTTGACATTCACACTTAAAGCAATGCCCAAATTCTCAGTGCCTGTCAGCTCACAGCACAAACAGAATAATAAAGCAGCATCAGGAGTGGGAAGAAAAACCTCTGGACTGCCAGAGCTGGGCTTTCTTTACAACACGAGGGTAGCCTGAAAGTATTCCAGCCACCTGGAACCACACTATCCCTGCTGTGTGTGCAGTAGGACACTGGCACATCGCCACAGCCAAAGCCAAGCACAATTAGATAAATCAGGTGTCACAAAAAGCAGAACAGTCGAGCTCATCCCTGTGAGCTCAAGCTGACAGCCCATTTTTGAGTTTCATTTATATGGAAATGAGAATATTCAAACCCCCACAACTGCCAAAGAATACTTCCACAGATGAAAGAGATGCCACGGGAGAGCTTAGACCCACCTCCTTCATACCAGATGAAGGAAAAAGGGAAAACAGAGTGAAACCGAGCAGTGGGGAGGACAGTGGGGGTGCCACGAGCAGCCAGAGCAGCCCCATTCCCCAGGGAACGCATCTCCATGCCCTTCCCACCGTTAGTGCAGCAGCAAGCATTAGGAGCCCTGCTGGGGCGAGTCCCCTCTTCCTCCTCCTCGCCTGTCCCCCCCAGCCCTGAGCCCCGCCCGGGACTTACTGAGCCATCCCACGCTGGGGCTGCGCTGCACTCCCAGTTCATCATCCAAGGTGCGGGTGGCCAGGCAGGGCACGGAGCTCTCGAGCGGGCTGCGTGCTTGTGCCGGCCAAGCAGGAGGCAGGAGCAGCGGCAAAGAGCAGGAAGAGAGCAGAGGGGAAGACGTTAAAAGGAAAGAAAGTGAAATTAGGCAAGGAAGAGAGGCTCGAGCAGCAGCAGCAGCACAGGGAAGCCAGGCGGGAGTGTTGGAGGGGCACAGCGCGGTGACCATTGAGATGCCACCATCTCCTCCGCAGCTCCGTCGTGGCAGGGCTGGAGCCGGTTTGCATCCCCGGTGTCTGAGGCACCTCCGAAGCAGATGTCAAGGGAGTGAGTGAGCAGCTGCAGTGCTGGTGGTGCTGAGCAGTCCCAGGATGCAACACCGCCAGGTAACAAGAGGTTTGTCAAAATAAAAATCGGGTCACGTCGCTGCCGGAGCCGACTCTGAGCAGCCTGACCCCACGCATCCCTACCCAGGCACACCAATCCGGGCTCGCTCTGCAAGGCTGCCAACAATGCCAATACATACACTGGGAGGGGTTTTCCGAGCATTCCTTGGAAAACATCTCATTTCTCACATCAGCTGCACTCCTCTGGGCTGATATTATTCAGCGGATGCCATTGCTAACTCTCCAAAGGGACTGAGGTCGCAGTTCATGTGAACAAAAACCCCCTGCAAGTGTCCAAGGCCAGGTTCGATGGGACTCAGAGCAACCTGGTCTGGTGGAACCCAAACCACTGCAGGATTCTAACACAGAATAAAAACTTCAGAGAAGTTTTCACCTGCATCCAGGTGACCTCCTGTGCAGACAGCCTGTTATTTCAAGCCAAGTGTTTCCAAAGCCCACAGTGTGAGCTAACACTGCTCAGAGGAGTGTGGGCAGCAGAGGCAGCACCCACGTGGCCATGGGACCGTGCCATTATTTATGGAGGTAAAACACACACACTTAAACACATCACAGTTTTCTACAGCCTCTGCCAGCTTGGGTTTAGTGGGATTTGATCACTTTCTCGCTTGCCAAAGGCTCCCGCAGGTGTTAAGTTATACAAAATGCTGGCAGGCACGAAGCTCTGAAAGAAAAATGCCAAAAATGGGTAGCAAATGTCATTGCAGAAGGCTGGTAAATACTGATCAGTCCTCAGGAGGGACAGTGAGCACAGAGCCCAGGTTATACCACAGCAAAGCCCAAGGTGTGCCAGCTGGAGATCCAGCCCGGCTGTTGACACTGCTCCAGGACAAGGGCCGTGCCAGGAGGGGACACAAAGAACTGGTAGAAAGTCACTCAACAAAACCAAACACACACAGAAGTCCCTGCAGGAGTTCCATCAAGACGTAACAATCCACATGTGTAAATAAGAGCATTTTGGAGCCCCGGAGGCTTCAGTTATTGAAGTGCTCTGAACTAAGTGAGCTACAGGCACCTCAGGATCTTTAAGAGCCATTGCCCAGGGGATATTTCCAAATTTCAGGCCTAACAAATAGAACCCAACCCTGGAAGTGTTCAAGGCCAGGTTGGATGGACTCAGAGCAACCTGGCCTGGTGGAAGGTGACCCAGCGGGGTGGCTGCCACACCAGCCTGTAAAGCTGGTGTATGCCAGGGAGGAGGATGCTCAGAGGGGCCCACAGACCCGGAGGCAGCATCAATATTGGATGGAAGTTTCACTGACACTGAAGTGAAAGCAAACACCTATCTGGAAAGGAACTCGAGGGCAATTTCGGAGTGCTTGGGGCTTGGAGGCATGTTCATTATGGTGATTAGCCATTTGGAGAGACAGCTGCACTCCTGTTGGCCCCATTAAATTTTTATCTGCCTAAAGGACATGAGAGGCACCCCTGGAATCCAAGGGAGAATTTGATCAAACGTATTCTGGAGTTGCTTTTTCATTAAAGTGTAAATAATAAATAACAGCAACAACTGTTCATGAGCTATTTCCCTCTGTATGTCCCTCTTGCCCTCCTGAAGCCTCAAAGCACTTGAGCTGTCATGGAACATAATGTGTTATATATAAACATCCCAGGTGGGGGAACAGAGGCAGAACAACATGAAAGGAGTGGCTGAAGGCCAGAGCCAGGCTAGAATTTCTGGAGAATAGTTCAACTTGAGCCAAGGGCCTGCACAGCCCCTGTGAACCAGAACAAGAGATGAATGAAATTGAAATCACCCGAAATCCAATTAAAGGACATCCTTCACTATGAAAAATGAGCAGGGACTAAGTGAAAAAGTGAGGAATGCCCTTTGTCAGCTTGACAAAGGATTCCCAGGATAAGCATTGCCTATGTGCAGGAAAGGGGTTTGCAGCCCAGAATTGAGGGCACCCCCTGCACGAGGTGACCAAAGTGCCCAAGTGCCGTGTGCTGGAGATGTGTCTGTCTGATGTTCTGCCTCCCACAGCCCATGGCCACAGCCAGGGTCCTGCTCCTCACAGCAAAGTTGCCCATCTGCTCCACGTCCACAGAGAGTCAGAGTCACACAGGGGGCAACAGGAAGCTGATGCCTCCCATCCAAACTGTGGGGAGCACAGAATGGGAAGGTGGATGGGGCTTGGAGCAAGCTGCTCTAGCGCAAAGTGTCCCTGCCCATGGCTCCTCCGGCTTTAGGACTTATCTGGGCATGCTGAGCCCCTTCCCCAGAGCTGGAATTTCCTTGCTGTGCTCCCCAGAGCCCAGTCTCTCTCTGCTCCACTGGACTCCTGCAGGGATATTCACCTACAGCATTAACTTGGTTCACGGTATTCACTCAGTCACTGCATTATCAAGGCACTTGTATATGACAAGAGGCATCGTCAAGAGCAGTAAATGTTCTCCACATGCACACACACTCCTGTTGCAAAAGCAAAGGATGATCCAGAGGAGGAAATATTAATGAAGTGTGAGAATAGGTTAGGGAGAAGTGTTAGGGTGAGTTTTAGCAGCAGAATGCAGCAAGCTAAGAGGCCTGTGGTGGAGCAGGAAGAAAAGAATTTCTCCACTTGCTTTGATTTCTGGGTATTTTAAAACGGTAACTTTCAGCTCAATATCCAGACTGCCACAGGAGATGGTTGAGAGACTTAAAGCCCCTCTTTTTGTGTTACCCTCAGTAAGAAGACACAAATCTGCATGCAGGGGGCAAGCACAGTCAGTGCCCAGGCCTCTGTAGCTGTCTGCACCCACACACACACACATTTTGGGACTCCACTACCAACACAGCGCTACCTACTACGCTCTCTTTAGAGGCAAAGAGAGACGCAGTCACGACAAGCACCACAAAACCATTCTAGGACAAACAAAGCAAGATGGAAATCAGCTTTTACCCCACTGGACAATGACTGCACAGCAATAAAATGCAAGCTAGGTGTTACTGCCAGGTCATTTTTGATTCAGATTGCCACCGACACCGTCTGTTACAGACATGGAATGTGCGTAGAAGCTTCATCTCTGCCCAAACGTTTCGGGTGATCGGCCTTGGAGTTTTTTGTACATCTCTCTTTCCTGTCACTCCTCCTACATCATCTCCTACGTGCCAGCTGGAAGAGCACCCCTCTGGTTGCTCCCTGGCTGCTGCCACCTGCCCTCCTGCCCCTCTCAGTCCAGTGAAGATGTGGTTAGAGCGCCGTGCCACGGCCGAAGCAGCCTCCAGAGCCCGCTGCTGATGCGCCATCAGCACGGGTCTCGCTACACTACTCGGGGTTAGAGAAGCAGTGTCAGGGCCACGCAGTTAGTTCTGGGCCGGGCTGGGTGGGTTGCTGGGACAGGGAAGGCTATAGCCAGTTAGCCTCTGCATTACCATTATCGGGGTTGGAAAACATCCTACTTGCACTGGAGACGGTCTTTCCAATGTCGGCCAGCGAGCGCAGGTTGGACTTCTTGGTCTGGTGCCGGTGCTTCCTGAGCAGCGTGTAGGTGACCTTGTCCTTCAGCTCGGCTTTCAGCAGCCCCGTCTCGATCTGGTTGTCCACGATCATCTCTGGGGCAGGCACGGGGAGGAGGGGGAGAGGAGGGCAAAGTTAACCATGGAACTCAGCTGCTCCAGGGAGAGCAGGGACATGTGGGTGGATCGCTGTCCCCCCCACCTTTTTGAGGGCTTTCCTTCCCCAGGTCAAAACCAGGGTTTATTTTTAAGGAAATCTTTATTTTGGACACTTCTTCTGAAAAGTAACATAAGCATTTCCACCCAACACACACGTGCTGCACTGAGACTCCCTTGTGCTATTTCCTACATGCCACGAATCCTATTTGAAATCACCCTGTACCCAGGGCAAGATAGCTCTTACTTCAGGAAGGGAATCTGCTCCAAGACTAGACTTTCCCAAGAACCTTCAACTCTCTTGCAAGTTCCACTGCGCTCCCAAGAATCACATGGAAAAACTTCTATCAGATTCAACAAGGGCTGAGTTCACCTCACAGGCCCCCAGTAAAACCTAATCTCAGGACAGGAAAAAATCCTGGAGATGAGCAACTAATTAAATCACTCGCTTGCAGGACTGAAGTGATGGCAACTACAACCGGCAGAACTTGCTCCAATTGCCACAGGACGTGTTTTGTGGCTTTGCCTTTCACATGATCACCAGGAAAAAGGGCTCCCAGCCCCCTCAAAGCCTGCTCACTTCCCATCAATTCCCTCCTTTCTGCACCCCTATCCCAGAGGAAAAAGGTGAGAAGGTCACCAGATGTATAAAGAACCTGCACTGTGCACTAAATCTCACACAAAGGCGTTCCTTGAGGACTTGAGTTCACAGGCTGTCCCCCGAGGGCAAGTGGCAGCTCTTATTTGTCTGCCGGTAACTTTTATTTGTGCTAATAATAAAAGTTATGGCAAGGGGGAGGCAGGACACACATCACATTTGCTAACTCAGTGAGTCAGAAAGTCATCCTCTGCGTGCTGCCCGAGAATTAGTGCCTCTCCAAGGCCCTTCCTCCCAAATTAGGGCAGGGTGGGTATATGCACGTAGGTACCTTTACACAAAATGTTCAGAAAGAAGTTGGGGTTTGGTAAGTGTCATTTTTCTACAAGCTTTTCTTGTTCGTGCTTTTGGCCAGTGACTTCTGGAATATTTCCTTCACAACCTGAATCAAGTTGATCCTTCTCTACCTGGCATCTTCCCTTCCCTGTTCTTGACATAATACAAACAACAAAGGGAGCTTTTCTTTGGAGTTTTCCTTTCCTGCATGTCACTACCAGACCCCAGCCAAGTGATTGTGATTAAATCATCCTGGAAATCCAGTCCTGGACATCCCTACCTGTCTGATTAAGGGTCTGGACCAGCAAAAGCACCCGGCTCAGGACAGTGTCACAGTGTCACAGTAACAGCAGCCACTGATGTGTAATTTAATCTCTCAGGAATTAGATTTAATTTGGGAATTGAAGGAGGAGATTGAAGGTGACATCTCGAAGGGACTTCAAAAGGACATTTAATGTTTGAGGGTTTAAGGTTCTGGACCATGGACATCAGCTGCTGTTTCTGAAGCAGGTTCAGCATCAGCCTAAAAGTTCAGAGTTGCTGAGGAGTTTACGTTGTTACACTTTGCAAAGCTGTGCATTTGGATACACAGACGCCAAAGGGAAGGAAGATAAATGCCACCATAAGCACTTACAAAGGGAAGCTCAAATCCCTGCATTAAACCAGAGGCAGCTTTCCTAACTCCAAGTCTCACAAACCAGTGTATGGGATAGTTCCATGCCAGGAAAATTTTGACCTTGCTTCCTGAGCTGATAATTCAGAGCAGTGACTTTTGGGAGGGAGAGGTATTTCATTTTGCTTTTCTATACCTCCCCACATAACAAATGGCTTTTCAACTCAGCGTTTTGGTTAAATGTCCCTCCACTGGATGGCTCACTTGGAAAATCTATTTTCTGTGAGCTCTCACACCCTGGGGAACATGATCTGGCTCTCAGCGATGTCACCGAGTCTCACCCCAGGCCACGACTACTTCGACTGCCAAAAACCTGCCCTCCCATCCCACAGGGTGGAGCTCCAGCTGGTGCTGGGGCTGCTCTTGCCTCTCCGTTGCTGGGGGAGAGCGTGCCCCATCCTAAACACACCCGAGAGCTTTCAAGTTTTCCCTCCTATTCCTTGGAGGATTCTTCCTTTTCCTCTTTTATTGAAAAAGCAGTGCTTTTTCATTAAAGCCATGAGCAGAACCATACCAGGGTTCACAAAACTGGTGGGGAAGAGGCAAGGCAGAGGTACTTACCCACCACCTGGGGGAGGGAAGAGGCCTCCATGTCCAGCATTATGGAGCCCTTCTCTATGCACGTCCTCAGCTCGAACAAGCTGTGCAGGGACAAGGTGGCCACGTGTGGTTTGCTCCATCGCTCCCCACCTTGTTCTACCTTCTCCTCAAACTTGATCCACCTACAAGAGGGCAGAGCAACAGGACTGGGTTAAAGCTGCAGGGAAAGAAATCAGCATTTCGGGACATAAGGTGACTTGTCCTTGAGTATTTTGGCAGTGCTGGGTTAGTGGTTGGACTCGATTGTCTCAGAGGGCTTGTCCAACCTAAATGACTCTGAAATCAGCCACTGCCAGAGCTCTACAGCTTGGAGGACTGCTGTGCCATGGAGAGGAGCATGCCCCAACCACATCTGAAGGGGTTCTCAGAGAACAAGTGAGCCACCAAAGGACAAGACACAAATTAAGGGGCTCAATTCTTTCCCTCCAGCCGTTGCTTAATGATTTAACCAAGCAGGTCTGGAAAACCCAGAAAGCTTATCTCTAGTGGGAGGTGAGAGCAAAGGTTCAATCCTGGCCTGAGCAAAACATGCTTTATACCCCTAAAACCAAGTCCCCCTCCCTGGGCTGCAGCCCAGCCCCAGCTCCCACCCCAGCCTTGACCCTGCCCTTGGCTCTGCTCTGCCCAGCCTGGAGTCCACAGGGATGGGCAGCTGGGACCTGGGCCAGACCTTTTTCCTTTACCACAGCACCCAAGACACAGCTCTGATGCAAAGTGGGGGTGCAGGAAAAGGTGTTTCAATATCCCCTGATGGCAAAGCAGAAGTGCTTTTTAATCCCCCCCTTCAGACACTATTTTAATATATGTGGGAAATGAAAATTTCAGTGATTAATAAAAGGGGGTTACTAAGACAAAGTCCGTGCAAAAAGGTAAAGGTAAGGAAGCTCATGAATGGGTTCAAAAGAATATCGTTAACAGCAAGTAAATTGTATTTAATCCTGAAAAATGTATTACTTGGGGATTAATCAATTATGCTTTACAATTGCAATAATCTCTTTTTGAGACTCTGTTTTCTTAAAGCTTCTTTATAACTCAGGCTAAAAGATTGATTTGCATCTCCAGTTAATAAAGTTCTTCTGGTTCACCAAAAACAGGTGTTTCCTAGGACACCTTTGGGACCTGGCTGAACGCAAATCTGTGCACTTCAGGGGCATTGTGTGATGTGGGACCAAGACACGTTTAAGCTGCAAGAGCAGAAACCCTGCACATTACCAAGTGTTTGTCCTTTCGGGGGAAGCGATTACTCACAACTATCAAAATTTGCTTTCCGTTTACTTTTCTCACTGAAATCCACAATACCAACACAACAAAACAAATATTAACTTGCAAACCTGGGTGAATTCATGCCTGTTCTGTTCATGGAATTACAGAATGGTTTGGGTTGGAGCTCAGAGCTCGTCTCATCCCAGCCCCCTGCCATGGGCAGGGACACCTTCCCCTAACCTTGGGAATGCCTGCATTCCAGAGGTAGTCACAGCATACAAAGCAAAGCAGGGAAAGGGAAACACCTGCAGCAGCTGGAGGCCCCCAGTCTGTTCTGAGGCTCAGTGGGACCTTTGGGGACCAAGATGTGCCCATGCCAGGGTGGGGATTGTCATGGTACACGGCAGGGAGATGGCAGGAAGGCGATGGGATTACAGGGACAAGGCAATGACAGGACTGGGGGGGGTGGACAGGGCTTTTGGAAACTTCTGTTATGGCCTTTTTGGAATTATGCACGCTCTGCCAGGCAGGACATTGACGTCCTTCACCCTTTTACACATGATGAGATCAACACACCCTTGGCACAACCCTGCCTGAAGCTCTAAAAAACACAAACTGAAAGGTGCCTTCTGCATCCTGGTTGGCAGAGGCATAGGCTGAGCACATGGACACTGCCCATGGGTCCCAGGTACCATGTGTCATCCTGGAGCCCACCAAGTGTGCCAGGGGCAGATTTTCCTCACAAACCCCAGTGCTTTGGAGCCACTGCTGCTGACAGGTACCTAATGCTGAAGTGCCCAGAGCCAGGGGAGCCTTGCTGGGGCTGTCAGTGCAGTTTCCAGGGGACAACAAGCACATGAGGATGGTCTGTGCCTGTTAAATCCCTCCAGGGATGGGGACTCCACCACTGTGCTGGGCAGACAATCCTTTGGGTGAAGAAATTTTCCCCAGTGTCCAAGCTAAACGTCCCCTGGCACAACTTCAGGCCATTTCCTCTCACTTGTTACTAGGGAGGAGAGCCCGAGACAGAATCCCACACACAGCTGTGCCCAGCCCTTCTACCAAAGAAGTGTGAAAACACCCAAACCCAGAAAGCTCTGAACCAATGACAAGAGGGAATGAAAGCGGTAAAGGGAGAAAAGGGTGAGCAACAAGTCAGAAGTTAGAGAGCAAAAGGTGGAAAGTTCTTAAAGAGGTTTGCTGAGTGACAGAAGGAAAAATAAAGGAAGACAAGGGGGTAAAGGGGTATGTGGTGGAGTGGCTCACTAAACTGCAGGTAAGGAAGATTAAGGTAACCAGACATGGGCTAACTACGAACACAAACGGTGCCCTCAAGAGCAGGAGGTGGGGAAAGTGCTTAGCCCAGACACCACGGAGGAAAGGAAAAGCCCCAAGCTCAGTGAGGGTGACGGGTAATAGGTCAAGGATCCAACCCAAAGGCTCTTTCAGTGTTCAGACATAAACTCTACATAACTTGTGGCAACCAGATCCAAAGCCATCCCAGGTTTTTTGGCATGGCTTTTTGACCAAACTAATAGCAGCATCAAAGAATCCAACCAGGGAACTCAAAGCAGGTGCCACCATCCAGCATTTAACACACACCTTCAATAATTTCTGCACAAGAAAACCCTCTAAGTTTCTTTGCCTATTTAAAATGAACTCCATCAGTAAGTATCTTGCTAGGAGAGTGACAGCCAAAATTTCTCAGCTTGTGGTGTGCAGTGGGACCAGGCTCAAAAAACTGTTTTGGGGTAGTAGAGCTGAAGCAGTTTTGACTTAGGCACCCACTTCTGGCAACTCTGACCAAGTCGCCCTTTGCAAAGCACTACTAAGCCCATAGCTGTCTCTCCACAGGCAAACCCTTCCAATCAAACTGGCACTCTATTTTTTACCTTGTTTTTTTTTTTAAAAAAAAGGAATATTGAAACAAACCCTCAAATTCTCTCATTTATCAAAGAAAGGCAATTTGATTGGCCAACTGACTGGCTCCTTTCTGTGGCTTCCCCAGGCGATCCCACAGCACAGGTATGACCAAAAGGAATGCTTAAAGAGGGAATTCCCCATGGGAGCCCCTCGCCGGCTGCTCTTGCCTTTGGAGGGGTAAAGGAAAACCAACCCACCTTGCAGTCTCCTTCCACTCCATCTCCTGCCCGTCGACGGCCAGGAGCTCATCGAGCTCGGTGAAGAGCTGCGGGGGCGCCGGGCTGTCATCTTCCTCGCCGAGGATGAAGCGGATGCGCTCGGCGGCGGGGGAGACTGCGGGGGGGAAAATACTGCGGTTAAGGGCCTGGGAGATGACGAGGGACAGGCGGCTCCTCTCCTTGCCCTGCTCCCCGAGGCCGTTCAGCTGCTTCTCCAGGCTGCCTGTGCCATCTGACATCCTCGCCGCAGGGGCGGGAGCGAGGGTGCCTCTACCTCCCTGTCTCCCCTTCCTTGCCTCTTCCTGAACTTGTGACAAGTTCAAGCCGGGAGTAAAGTTCAGGAAAACTTGTCTCTTCCTACGGGCCTTAACTACATTACAGCGATTTGCAGCCCTTGGAAAAAAAAAAAAGGTGCTATGGAGCTCCAAACCAATGCGCTCTGTGGCGCTGCCCGAGGACCGGTTGCGCTCTGAGCAGCCCAGATCCTTCGCCCCCTTTTTTATATGACCTAAAACCAGTTCCGGCCAAGCCAACTTGGGGCTTGCTGGCACAGCATCCCAGTGCTGGCTTTCCCCTCCCTCCCTGGCAGCCAGGTTTGGGCTGCCATTGGCCTGCAAGGCAGGCTGGAACCTCCCCAGCCCACCACTGGAAAACACAGGAATATTTAACAGAGGGGTTGTCTCATCTATACATGAAGAATGCGACCCAATGCCATTTAGTCAGGCACCAATGCACTGAAAAAAACAACTGGTCCCCGGTGGAAAAGAATGCCTGTTTAGGGAACAGTTCAACACACAGCACAAGCAAAGTCCATGTCATTAAGATCTCAAGAACAAGGAGCAGAAACCCCTTCCCTGCTAAGAAGCATGTGTGATTCAAGATTCAAACCCAAGAGCATCACTGACCCCATCCCGAGGCCTAAGAGCATCTGCCAAAGGCAAGGAGAGCCCACAGCACCAGGGTCACCTTGCTGCAGGCTCCTGGAGGTCTGCAGCCTCTTGCTGAGGGGATCACCTTGAAAGGGAGGTGTGACCATGTGAAATTTTAAGGCAGGCATCCTTTCTGCTGGATGTTTATCAGCATTAGAGATACACAGCAGACTATGAACTTTGAACAGTACTGCTTAAAAACGCCTTTCTTTTGAAAATATCAGCTGCCTGTCTCTTGCAAAATAATTAATTACACCAGGAGTCCAACCACATTGATTTTTCCAAGTTAGAAAGAATCACAGTTTGAAATAGAAAAAATGGAACCAGTAAAAAACATATCCTTTCCTCCTTTATTCTTTTCTTAAATCAACTCCCATAGCTTTCTTCCTAAATTACTCAGTAAAGGTTGATGCAAATTCATTTCTTCGTCAGTTAGGGTAACAGTGCTTCTCTAAGGTAGATTTCTTTTTGACTGAGAGTATATTTATGATCATAAATACCCTTGGAATTCCCTGGGCACCCAAGTGCCTTGCCCCACTGCTACGGCAGCCTTCCCATCACAATGCATGCACCTTCCTGCAGGCTCTGGGAGGGCTGGAGAGGCACTTCCGACCCAGGGGGAAAGGTTTCCCACTGTCAGAGTGCAGGGTTGGATGGGATATGGGGAGGAAATTGTTCCCCGTGAGGGTGGGCAGGCCCTGGCACAGGGTGGGCAGAGAAGCTGTGGCTGCCCCATCCCTGGCAGTGTCCAACGGCAGGTTGGATGGGGCTTGGAGCCACCTGGGCTGGTGGGAAGTGTCCCTGCCCATGGCAGGGGGCGGGATGAGATGACTGAGTACCTGTACCATACATCTGCACTGTCCTCCTGCTCAGTCTGCACTAATGACTCTCAACGTACTTTTATACTCAAACACCACAGGTAAAGAAGAAATGAATGCCCGTCCTACTGCTTCCTAAAGCAATGTGGAGCACAGAACAGGCTGCTGCAAGGAAGAGAAGGGGCAGCACAGCTTCCCGAGCTGCTGAAGGCATCTGTGGGAGCCAAGGGGAGAGTTCTCCCTTTTGAGTCACTCTGAAGTGGTTTTATTATATGGAACTGTTACCCTGACACTCCATCCCGGAACAGGATCATTCCACAACCTTTCACTCACTGAGCCTGGGTGCCTATCCTTCATCACCCCTTCTTTCCTTCCTTCTTCCTTTCTTTGAAATTTCCCATTTTCCCTGTTTAGCACCGATGATAAGGTTCACAGTCCCATTAAGGCTTTTGCTGGGTCACAGGTCCCCGATGGCTCGCTTGACCACACGTTCTTTATTGCGATTTTGTGGGTTAATGGGCCGTTTATGGGCTGTTTATGTGCTCTCTTTAGCAAGGAGAACATATTTTCATCTTAATCTCCGGGCGAACACCGTGTGCTCAGCGTGGGCTTAGGGACTGGAGAGTCATTAACCCGGGAGGTGACCCCTGGAGCCCTCCCCTGCCCGACCTTTGAGCCAGCCTGCCCCAGCCTTGGCCATCACCTTCGCTTCCACCTCCTCCATCCCGCTCTGGAGCTGCTGGAACCAGCGTTGACATCGGGAGTGGCTGCTGCTGCTGCTGCTTAATCGCTAGTCTAAGAGTCAGACTCACATGTGAAGTTGTCTTTGTTTAGTTGGCTGGAACTCTCTATTTTAATGGGGGATGTTGGAATATTTTCATAGAGCACGGCCATGGAAGGGGAACAAAGTTGGGGAAGGATTTGCAACAAAAATCCCATGAGGAGTGGCCGAGGTAGGTGGAGTTGTTCTGCCTGAATAAAGGAAGATTCACGGGACATTGCTGCTCTCTACAACTCTCTGAAAGGTGGTTGTGACAAGGTTAGTGTCAACCTCTTCTCCCATGCAACCTGTGACAGGACGAGGGGAAGCAGCCTGTACACCTGCTTCAGTGCCAAGGGCCTGGCTGGGGGTGGGTGGGAGGTGGTTTCAGCCAGGCTCTCCTGGTGTAGGATGCTGTCTTGGGACGAAGGAATGGGGGACACCCATCTGTGTCGATGCACAAGTAAAACAGCCTCTTCTCCACTCAGCCAACAAAGTTCTCCTCATGCTTTTTCAGCTGTTAGCAGGGACACCTCTAAAGACCCTTGGGACTGCACCTCAGCCAGCTGCTTCCTCCACCCGGGGCCGAGGGGAACACTGGGCATGAAGTTCTCCATGACTTCCAAGTGCATGGGCAGCTGCAGAAATGCCCAAGAGACCCGGTGCAAATCCCTGCCCAGAGCCTGTGGCAATGTCATCGAGGAAGGCTGTTTGTCAGATGTGCTTTCCAAGCAGGCTTATTAAAATAGGACGTGATTGTACTCCCATTCCTTCCTGGGGCTGCTTCACTTGGCCTAAGCTCAGCTCAAATCCATCCACAGTCAGGGCAGTGAAACACTTGTGCAGACACTGCTGTCACAGTTAAAGGCATTTGCTTTCAGAAATCCACCCACCATCACCCAAACCAGTTTTAATTCTGCATCAACGTCAAGACCAGACACCAGACAAAGGCAAGCAGGGAGGCTCTGATGGTCCATGGTTGCATCAGCTTCCTCGAAAGGCAAACCTGAATGGGATCACACCTCAACCACGGAAACAGTCCTCATGGGCACCTCTGCCAGCCACAGCCACAGGGTACGGCAAGGGATGCTGTCCCCCTTTACCAGCAACAGTGCCCAGCACTTCTGGAGCACAGCCCCTCCGTGCCATTCCCACACAGCAGCCTTTCCCAGGGTCTCGGAGAACCCCCCGGGGCGATCCTCTCTCCAGCTAATCACTCTAAGCAAGCGTGAGAATGTCTCTTTTGCTTGTTTTGCTCCTTTGCTTACGAGCGATTAGTTTCTGACCCCGCGCCGGGGCGGGCTGGCTGGGAGGCAGATTAGACTTGTCCACATTTGGCAGCCAGGAGGGAACACTCCCTGCCCCACCAGCATCCCATCCTGGGCCTCTTCTTGCACGACTACGGGGTGCAAAGAATTCTATTCACGCAGCTAGACCCATCTTGAAGCAAATATCCCCCAGCCCTTGATCGTGCCCCTCCCCAGACATAACGCTCAGCACTGCCTGCCTCTGGAATAATCCATTTTTTGCTGGACTGTTGGACTGCACAATTGTACACGTTCTGCTGTAAGCTCCTCTGCAGCATGTGGCATATATTAAGTCTTTGATCTGCAAAAAATCTTCAGTATTAGACAAATGCTTACTAATACCACGTCCCCTCAAGTGCCAGAAGAACAGCAGCGTTTACGTAACCACTTGCCGAGCATTCCCAGCTCCCTTGGCCCCTACTGAGATCATGTACCAAAGCTATGCCTGCAGAGACCTCACTGAAGCATTCCTTGGAGATACAGGGAGAGAAAGAGGACTTTTCTTCCCAAAAGGTCTCACATGAACTCACCTGTTGCAGGCAGCTCATGTAGGCAAGGGGTGATACATGGACAATCAGCCTGGGAACCTTCTAAACAAAGCCAGCATCACCTCATGAAAACCTGGTGACCCTTATCCTAAAAGGCAGTGCCTATAGAAGATGACAGCCTGCCAATTCCTGCAACACAGCTATGATGGAGAGACCACCACGTGCTACACCCCAAGTCCAATGATGAACTTTTTACAATGTTGTTCTACTCAAGGGAGGCTCTGCCTTCGAAAAGTGCCTGTTTCCTTCCAGCTGCAGCCAGTGACAATAACATCTTACAGAACCTACAGGAGTAGAGGCAGTGGCAGATTCCCAAGGGAATGGCTATGGACAGCCACGCACAGACACACCAGACTGGATATCACCAAGGAGAGGCCCTGCCTGTTCACATCAATGCCAGGCTCCTGGTTCCAAGGCTGTGGAACTGGGTGTATGTGGACCACGTAGCCCTCTGTGGGTATGCCACAGCCAGATGGCACAGCAGTGACTGACTCCCAAACTGCTAGAAAAACACGACATTTCTCTTTATCACCTGTTTTTCAATTTTCTAGATTCCCCAAGGGCCATTTTTAATGGTGCCAAAGGTAGTGGTGCCTTATTTTTATGAACCAACTAGTCCACAGCCTGCGCCTGTTGCTGGTTACCAACCCTGACACAAACTGCCTGACAAGCCATTCATGACAAAATAGCGATAACAAAGGGATTTTTGCACTAGTCCTGGAGGTGAGCCATCTTTCTTCCAGTTGTGTCAAACTGCTACGGCAGCACATTTTTAAGGAGCTATTCCTGAGCAGCTGCCAAGGAGGCGCTAATAAAGAAAGAGCAGCATCTAGAGAAAGCCTGGCTGTCACACGGATAGGGGATGCTGTCTGGCACCACACCTCCCTTGGACCTGAACAACAGCCGAGACTCCGGGGGAGCAGCAGCACAGTGGCTGCCACGCAGAGCAGAGCTCAAAAATCGCTCCCTAATTCTCAGCATTGTCCTTTTTCTTTGGCTTTTCTCTGTTTCCCTCTCTAGAGCAGCGTGGTTTTCACTGTCTCCTGCAGAGACTGGTGCTGTCCCCCTCTCTGGGATCCTGCTGGGTCCTGTTCTGGTATCTTAAACATCGTAAGATCACTCATGACAACTTCTCCCATTCCTCCATCAGCATCAACCACATCGTGGGGGCACAAAGCAACTGCACAGCACAGGAGAAAACTCCTGCTCCTCTGGGGAGCAAACCAACCTCACCATTTCCTTTTCCAACACTGCCATGTGGCTCCCCAGAGACAATTTTAAAGCTGAATGGATGAGCTGCAGCGCCTGAATAAGTGGTGCGATTCCCTTCCATCACCCACAAGCCGTCCTGCCAAACTATAGCTCAGTTTATCACTGACCACTTACCTCTTTTAGGCAGCAGGGAGGGTACAGGGAGAGTGTTAAGGACACGGCTATAACAACTCGGGGCTCTTTCCCTGGGTTTAAGCTCCCACGCAGTGACAAGAAGAAACTTCCCTCTCTGCGCTTTCCAACCAGCCCCTGGGGCCGCCACAGCCAATTTTCTGCCTATTAAGCTCTTCTCACAGGCAGGGCTTCAGCACTGTCTATTTGTCCCGTTCCATCAATCTCCACAGCAGCTCGGGCCGCTTCAGCACTTCTGGGTGCACAAGAGGAAAGGAAAGGACAAATGTGATGGGCGAGGGGTTCTGTAGGTTGGTCTTTCTTCCTCATCACCTGCCCTGCTTCAAAGTCAGCGTAGGAAAGAGAAGCCACAGTGTGAATATGTATTTTCTAGAATCCCAGGGTGGTTTGGGTCGAAAGGGACCCTTAAAGAACATCACTGCAGATTATTCCAATGGCTGATGGTTAGCATTGTTAAAAATATTCCTCTTGTGACTAATCAGAATCTCTCTAGGAGTAAGTTGCACCCATTACCCCTTGCCTTTTCCATGTGACTCTTTGTTAAAAGGGAGTCTCCATCTACTTTTTCACGTGTGAATTCGGTAGGCTAAATCCATTTGGAGCTCAGGAAGCCACCTCAGCCTTGAGGAGCAGCAGGAGGAAGGTGCCAGCCTCCTCTGAGGTGCTTTGAAAACGGCTTTTCTATTTTTCCACCACTTCTAAAAAGCTTCATTCAGTGACAAACTGCCCTTTTGGCTCGGAATGTTTAACAGCCACTTATCTAAAAAGCTGCAAAGCCAGCCTGAGAAGCCAGACAATGCTTCCATTGACTGGGAGAGGACCAGCACTTGGCCTGACAGGGTGGTTAGAAAACCAGTTGGTTTCATGTCTGGATGCTGGTTTTCCTCACGTTTCCCTGCTGCTGCAAAGCAAGCTCCATCAAGTAGATCCATCTCTACAGAGCTGCCCTTCGGGTGCCTGAGTTTATTCTGTATTTCAAACCCCGATAAAAATCCTGTTCTCAGCACTTCCCTCACTTGGCATCCCTGGACCATCCTGATGGAACCGCCCCCATCAGTGAGCAGTGTGGCAAAGCAAAGCTCTGGGAGGATAAATCAGTTCTCTGAGGGCATTTTCTTTTTCTCTCCGAGTCAAGACAACTCAGCCAAGGGCTCTGCCATGGCATTTCAGGAGCAGAAAGGCCCTATTGAGAGACAGGCACAATACCCAGCTTCGCTCCTGCCTTTAAAAATTAACCACCCTAAGTCCAGGCTCGGCACAGCTCCAGGATGGCAGCACTTCCTACTGCCTTCCCAGAAACTCCTGATTCAACTTGGTCTCAAAAGCCCGGTGACATTTGGGCAGCTCCTGCTCTTCACTGGTCTCCCCTTGCGACAGCATGTGGAGTTCAAGCTTCTGCCTCTTTTCTCCTCTGAGCTCCACAGGCTCACCCCCACCTCCCACAGGAGCACTGAATCTCCAGGAATGTGGTTATGGTGGGAAAAGCAGGGGGTTTGCTGAGGTCTCACCCACGCTGGAAGGTCGTTTTACTGCTTTAAGGACATGTTTGTAATTCAATCAACCAAACATAAGTCTAAAATAATTCCACTTTTAGGAAAGGAACACAAGGCAGGACCTATCCCAGCCAAATCGTGTGCAAGAAGAATAAAAGGCCATTATCCAATGGATTTAACCAGGAAAAGGAAGCACAGGTTGGCTTTCAGTAAGTGACTGCACTGTAATTAAGATTCTCCAGAAAAGGCTACTGCCAAAGCTGAGGGAGGAAGAAAGAGAGTTCAAACAAACCCAACTTGTTTTTTTCACTGAAAAATGAGAAATCTGGTCTCTAGAGACACATTTGGAGACTCCTTACAGAATGCAACGTGAGCCACACAGAGAGATACTTTTACCAACACAACAGGCTCCAAAGCAGTAGGGAAGCACAAATGCACACAATGAGGGGGTAAAGCCACACTTCACTGCACCATTTAGGAACATCTGGGTCCAGCCCAAGCTGAGGTCAAAGCAAAACTAGCAAACTGAGAGACTTCACTAAAACCTGGAGGATAGACACAAGGAAAATGAATTATTTAAGACCATTAGCAGCAGGAGCTTGAGAAGCAGTGGGTGACCCAGAGTGAGACGGCCAATTAAGGGGATTAAAATCTGTGCAGGGAAGCAAATGAGCTCCTTCCTGTGAAACTCCAGCACACAGGTGGGTGGAAAGGCACTCGGCCTTTCCCAAAGGCTAACGTGGGAGGCAGGTGCCTGCAGGAGGAGGAGGATGGAGTGAACTCAAGAGCAGCGAGTGGCCAAGTCCCTAGTGCTCAGCAGGCCCTATCGAGCCCCGAGGCACAGCCAGGTCTGGGATGTTTTGTACAGCCCTGAAGCCAAAGAAAACAATAACCAATCCGTGCAATCACCAGGAATTGGTTCCCAACGGGATACCATCCACCAAATTTCTCCCGTTTCTTTCTAGACTGCAGGTACTGCCCTTTGGAGGTTTTCACTGCGCTTTCCAAAGGTGTACAAGGTGACCATGCCTGTATTTTTCTTCCACAACAACATGGGATCTGAGCTGCCCCAGCCTGCTGGGACTTACTCAGACCGGGGTGGCTGTAGTTAAAAACAAAACCATTAGCAGAGTTCTCTGAAGTGCTACTTGAGCAGACTTTTTTTTTTTCTTTTAAGCTCATAAATGCAACTTTAGCAATTACTGGTTTGTGTAATTGCCGAACATTTAATGTTTACAGACACATTTTACAACTAATTTACATGTAGTTCACTAAATGCTTTAGGGTTAATTGGTCTTTTGTCGTGCATTAAGCAGCTTGTTAATTATTAGACAATTGGGGGGAAAACACAAGTAGGAGGTCGGTTTGGGGATGGCTTGAACCGAACAGAATGGCTGGGGGGGATTTTTGCATAAGCACTGACCTTCCTAATGGTCATCCCCCTGTCTAGGCCCAAAGTGGCAGGACACGGTGAGTGGTGTCTTTCACAGGGTCACATCCCCTCCTTGGTTCTGCCTGTGAGGAGGAGGAGGAGGAGGACACAACAGGACTCACCTTCTGCATGTGAGGTGAGGATCAGAGAAGAAGATGCGATGCCCTGTGCTTAAAGGGAGCCCCAGGAGACCCAAGTATTCCCTGCCCTGAGCATCCAAAGAAATCAGGATGATTCCATGGGAGGCAAAAACAAGCAGTGTGCCTCCTTGGGGCTCTGTGCCACCTGCACTCCCATCTAAAGACGGAGCGCTCCGGACACGATATCCCAGTTTAGAGCTCATCATTAATCACTTAATTACCAAGCTGGCCCTGCTTGAAGCAGAGGTTTGGACCTGCTGGTGGTGCCTTCCAACCTCGTTTATTCTGTTCCATTAGCGAGCTCCCCACATAGCTGATCTCCACTGGGGCCATCCCATCTGCTGCCCAAACCTGTGCGCTTTGGCAGGGTCTCAGAGCAACTTTTAGTAATGAAGAGAGACTGGAAACCCCATGCTGGGATTAATGATCTGCTTGGCATCGTGGCCTGGAGGATGAGATCAGAAACCAAAGTGAAAAAACCTAACTCTGCATCAGAAGATATTTACAAACAACGGGGGCTGCCCCAGCGCAACCAAGACCCGACAAGGAAAACGGCTGAACAATTCCCAGGGCTGCTCTGCTTCCTCTGCAGTCAGGGAATCAACCCTGATCCACCCAACATGGACCAAATTCCACCTCTACTCTTTTAATCCTTCCTCAAGCACAAAACCACCCTCAGCACCAAAAGCACTGAGCAGCCAGAAGCACAGTTTGTCTTAAATGTTGTCAAGGACTTAAAAACACACCAAACAGTGGGGAAAAAAAATAAAAGGGGAACAAATGAGCCAGGTACCAGTAACAACCTTACAAACAACTTGGGATGGAAAGAGCAGTGTTTCCCAAACTATATTCCATCAGAATAGCATTACTTCCAACCTAAACCCCTTTACAAGCACTGATCTCCTTAGAGTCACTAAATGCCATCTTTATTTCTTTATAATTGGTCCCAGTGCATTTTAAATTGCTTTTTGCAAGTATAGTAGAAGTACATAAACACAATGTGTTGAAACACAGAACTGTGAAAATCCAGGAAACAAATCTGAAAAGTCTGTGGTTTCACTGGTGCTCGAATTTCATTACCCAGAAATAAGGAATGCACTCATTTGAAAACAAAAAACACTTGATATTAAGGAAGACCAAGTGTGCGGCACGTTCCTGCAAGTGATCATTGCAACTCAGCAATGGGTGCTGTCGCTCCCCCCCGGCCCTGCACACGGTCTGGGGGGGTTTAGGGATAGCCCCAGGGAAACATCACCCTTCCTCAGCTTTAGTGCCTCCCCAGCTGCCTTAGCTATGACCTGAATCTATCCCCCTGTCATTGCCCCTTCCCTGTTGGGATCAGCCATCAGGGCTTGGGCCAGCCCATTTTGCTGATTCAGCTCAGTGACCAGCCACAGCAGCAGTGAGATGGGTGGGAAACCAGCTAGATGGCCCTGAAACCAGGTAGCTGGGCAGATAACCAGTTAGCTGGGCAGGACACCAGTTCTGTGGGCACGAGGGGAAGGCAAAAGGAGTCAGGCTGTGCCAGCAGCCTCCTGCAGAAGCCCAAAGCTGGGGCTAACCCCCGTGGAGCTGCGGAGTGTTCCCAGCCCCGCAGCTGGCCCGGCTCAGGCAATGCAGGGGATATTCAAAGGGCCCTGTCCCAGTGCCAGGCATGCAGCTCCAGTGACAAGGGTTGCTTTGTCTCACATCCCCTGCACCTCCCAGCACATGGGAAACTGCAGAAATTCCCTTGCTGAGGGGAACAACTACGCTGAGTAACTTGGAATTACAGGCTTTCAAGGTTAGCTTGCCGCTGGAGCCAAGACATATTTCCAGTGCTTCTCAGGACTGAAAACAACCTCCTACTTTTAATGACTTGCCTTTTATCTTTAATAAGGGATTAGGAGCTATTTTTCCAGCTAATACCTTAAAATCCAGATAATCATAAAAGCAATCGGTAATACCCAATATATGTTAATTACTCATTTTCTTCTCGTCTCTGGCTGCTCTGCTGTCACTCACAGACATTAATTTGTCTATAATAAGGCTGCAAATCAAAACCAACAAAAGGCTTCGGGTGCTCTGGGGAGTCACAGGGTTAGACTTGGGGGATTTAGCCCAGATTACATCTGCAATGACAGTGAGGAAAACAACATCACAGCCCAAGAGGTGCTGAACTCTCCCACCGGCCACTCTCCTACGCCTGGACCTGCTCAATGCCCACAGGAGGCAAGCAGAGCACAGGACTGATGTAAAATGAGGTAATGAGGCACTGGACAAACTGGGCAGCACTAAGGGGAGCCAAAGTTACACTCACCAAGTTATTTCCAGTGAAGTGTGACCCTAAAATGATTTGAAGTTTTCCACACTGGTCTTTCCAAAGGGAATATGTAGGAATAGCAGGTGGAGAAACTTTGCATTCAAGATCTGGTGCTGGAATAATGATGCTGATGAGCACATTGCTCAGACAGGTAACATCCATGACTGCAAAAGATTTAAATGACCAAGGGTTTGAAACCCCTCCTTTTGCTAGAAATAACGTCATTCCCCTTGAAAAAGTCCTGTTGGAGACACCAAAGCTGAACTTCTCAAGGAACAGTACAACCAGCACATCTACCCACACAGCTCACTGCACAAAACCAGAGTGAAATGAGAAATCCTTACACTTTGGGACAGAGAGACACTCAAAAACCAGAGATTTGCACCTGTGAAGCCACCCACAGGGATACAGACTGAGGACAAAACAGTCCCCTCATGGAAACCTCACTCCAGCACAAACTAAGAGGCTGAGCTCTCGTGGAAAAATAAACACATCTATAAATGTCACCCAGGCAGTGTAACCCAGAAACAGCTTCACTGCTCCCAGCAGCAGTGTCTCTGCCATAGGTCACCAGCCAAAGCCTTCTCTTGCAGATCCTCACCTGCAGCTCCCAGAACGGCTGGGGAGCGGAGACTGGAAGAACCCGCTGACCACCATCGGCTCCATCCCGGTGCTGGAAGCAGGGCCTCCAATAAAACACCCAGTTCCCAGCAAGGGGAGCTGCACCACTGCTTGCTCCATCCAATCTCACAGTGGAGACCATTTCTCTTGTGCCCAGAGGGGATTTTCCCTGGAGCAACTCATGCTGGGTCCCCCTGGTGCCATCCCTGAGGAGCTCTGTGTGTTAGGAGATAATAGGCTGCACCTGCAGCTCCCCCGGGCGTGCTGCAGCCACATGGACATGTTTCAGGACTGCCCTTCTCTGCCCAGCCAAAACCTAATTCCGTGTTATTGCTCAGTTCATGACCTTCCTCTTCACACCCCAGCAGCAGCAGCAGATGACAATGGCGTGGCTGTCCTACGTCCCGTGCCAATCCACTCAATCCCTGTTCCTGCAGTCCCAAGCCTGGATCAGGCCTTTGGATGCAGGCACAACTGTCCCCAGGGAAGAGCAGAAGACTTGAGAGGTTTCAGCTGTGAAATTCAAAGGTCTTCCTGTTGCACACGACTTTGGGGTAATTTGGACAGATTTTCACCTGGGCACTGTCTGGCACACACAGCCAACCCGTTTCATGCCAGGTGTCTGACATAAAACACAGGTGAGATCTCCTTTCCAGAGATGAGGATCACTAGATGATTTTTTTGTTAAGTTCTGTGAAATATTTTCTAGAGCTTTAAAAAGAAATTTATTCCTGTCTTCCTCAGAAGAAGAAGAAGAAATGTGAGCCCATGGTAGATACCTGGATGGAAAACTCATGGCCTAACAATGACATTTTGGCAAAGACCCAAGATTCTCCATTTTAACTACCTCTGTGCTATCACTTGACGACCAGAAAAGAGTTAAGAAACTGGTTTTGGGGGATATTTAATGCACAAGTGGCTGAGGTGTGAGTAATCTACACCCCCAACTGCTTCAGTATTCCAAGTGCCTTGGCTATGACTTGATGGTCCTTCTGCGTCTGTCCCCAGTGGCCCTACAAGTCTGAGCGCACGCCCTCCCTGCTCACAGAGGGACTCAGAGTTCCTTGGATGCCATGAATCTGGAAGATTCCCTGGATCTTCCAGAACATTATTTAGGTGGCAAGGAAGAAAAATGCAGCAGCAAGGATGGATGCACCTACCTGGAATGACACCCAGCAATTATGCTCTACCCTCTGCACAGCCGTTTCTCCCATTCCTGAGTCCCAGATAGCTGCACTGCCCTGGGGGGAGTTTAATCAGCTTGGACCTCAAATCCAAACCCTCTCCATTAAATTCCTGCATACCCTCAGTTTCAAGACTGCAGCACTTGAAACCCCAGCTGCCGCTGCACACGCACACAGGCCACAGAGGTGACTTCCTGACACCCCAAAACACCTTCCCCCATAATCTCAGAGCCAGAGTAATGCTGGGAACCATCTGGTTGTCAGCTCTATTAATAGGGCTGTGCCTGCAGACAGTGCCTGTGGCCAGGGCAGCACCCTGGTCATGTAACACCCACCGTGCCCCCCCTGCCAGCACCTGCACTTTAGGGACTTTCTATAGGAGCTAATATTGCTAATATTCTCAAATAAATTACTAAATTGTTCAGTTCTTTAAAGAAATTGAGTGTGAGGCAACGAAACAGGGGAGGTTGTTTATCTCTTTGGGACTCTGAGATAAAAAGAAGGGGTGGGAAGATGAGATCAAAGGAGAACAGAAAACTCCAGAAGCTTGTTAGCTTGGATAACGCTTCCTTTCCTTCCTAAAGGGATTTCGACAGGGGAAAAACCCCAAAGACCAAGTAGTTGCACTGACACAAATAAAAGCCCTTCCCCTTGGGATGGAATTTCAATTTCCACCCCCTCCATCTCCAGGTGGACACCAGCAGGAACACCTGACCGTGGCCATCTGCAGGCAGGGTTTGGACACAAGCAGAGCATTGGTTAGTGTTTTCCCATGCACAAAATTTAGGATGCTGGATATCTGCAAATTCCAATACGAAATTAAACCAAGGGTTTTAGAGTGAAACTTGGCTCCTGAACTGGAATGACTGAATGTGTAGGGAAAAAGGTTGGTTTTCCAGGTGTTTCTCAACTTCATGGCAGTGGAGAAGCCATGGAGCAGAGAACAGCTCTTTCAGATACCTGACCCCTCAACCCCAAGCCAAGTCCTTCTGCTTGGTTTTGAGATGAAATCAAACCTCTGCCCACAATGCCACAGATGGGAACAGTTCAGCTCACTGGTCTAGATAAAAAACCTCTCTTCTTCAAAACACACTTGTTTTTTAAGCCCCTGAAGAAACAGGAAATTGTGAGCAATGAGCCTCAAGGATTTCTTTTCCAAGATTTGAAAGCTCTCCTCCAGTGGAGATTCCCATTTTAAGCACATGCTTTGCATAACTGAAAGAAAACACTTGACCTTGATAGGAAGCAAAATATTCCTTGCAAAACATTTGCTCTTCCTTTTGCTGTGTAAAATCTGTCTGTTCTTCTCAACTGAAGGACACCAAACCCACATTCCTCAGAAAAATGTCACACCAGATTTAATTGGAGGAGCATGTTTTCACAAGTTCAGCACTGACCTTATGTTTCTGAAGCTGTGGGCTTCCAAGAAAAGAGCATCTTCCCTTCTGCACCACGTGCTGTCTTGGCTGTGAGGGCTTTTCCAGAGTTCTTCACTGATCCACCACTTCTGCATCAGGGATATATCTCATGGAGCACCCAATACTGCCTAAGCCTGTCCCACAGCCCTACAAAGGCCTCAAGCTCTCTTAAAATTTGTACCCAGGGCCTTTTCTCATACAACCTGAAGCTACAGCGGGAGCAGTGTCCACATCACAGAACCCAGCAGTGGTTTGGCTTGGAAGGGACCTTAAAGCTCATCTCATTCCATCTGTATAAAGCTGACCAGGCAAAAACCTTCTGCCTTTCCATTTCCCACTGGCACAGAGTTCAAATACTTGCAAGAACCCCACAGCATCACCACGGCTTCCAGACACCTCAGACAAGTCCAGGCAGCAAGGGAAACAGCTCACAGTAAACAGTGTGTGCCTGACCCACACAGATGTGGGATTGCAGCAGGTCACCAGAGCTGGCAGCACACACTGGGATCACAGCATTATGCAGTCACCACTCCCACAGCTCTTCCCTTGCAGCCTCTTCTCCAGGTGGAACCTCAGAGGAAAGCCACATCCTCATTTCCACAATGTGCCAAAGCCCAGCAGCCACAAGGATCAGCTTCCCAAACCTCCAAATTTCAAAGCAACCCCAAAGTAAATACTGCATTTCTCCGTTTTAAGAAAATGGGTGAAAAGAAGGAAAAACACCATCTCTGGTCACTCTCAGCCTCCCAATCTCAAAGCTGTTGCAAAATAATCACTCTCAGGAGTTTGAAAATAAAGAGTCACTATCAGCACGTATCACTGGAAGTACCACACTGCATTCCTGCAACCCAAAACCACACAACCCCTCTTCCTCCCAAGCCAGAAACCTTCCCTGTAGCTCCTCACATCTGCATATTAATGTTATTTCACCTCCTGATAGTCCTCTCTCTTTCTTCAAAGGCTCCCAAAGCAGCCACATTCCCTTTTGACAATGGGAATTAACATGTTCTCCCCCAAAGCATCACACCTTCCCTTTCTCTGCCCAGCTCACACCTGCCCCAGAGTCCTTGGCAAAAATGACTATAAACACAGACACTTTGATCAATGGGGGGTTTTAGCCATTAAATGTGTGCAATAACCACTGTGGAAGGATGAAGCAAATGTCCCAGCATTTTCCAGTTTTAGAAAAGCACATAATTATGATAATGAACAACAAAACTATGAGATCAGTCACAGCACTGCAGCGAAAAGAGTCAAGTCACCAACCCTGGATTAGCTGAAGATGTAATGAAGGCGAGCTAAATATTCTCCCAACCCCAAAATAACATCCAAATGCACTTGAGGGTTATCTAGGGTCTTCCAAAGCTTTTGGAATTAGCCACAGAGAGAGAATTATGTTGCCTAAAGGAAGGTCTGCAGGTTTAGGACATCTAAGGAATAGATCCACCAGACACTTTTTTACTATCTCCTCTTCTCCAGGAGGGCAAAGAGAAGCCCCTTACATTGTTCATAGGTATTATATCCTCTTTGGGAAAACAAAGGAGAAGAAAACACGTGCCCAGGTTCCCGAGTGCTGCCAAGTTTCATCTACAAGCCTACGGCTCTGACTGTTGTGAAAGGTGGGATGTCCTGAGAGCCAACCCTCTGCACAGCTGGTACCAGCTGTGACAGCACAAAACTCATCCAGCAGGACTTGGGGAACAAGACTTTTATCCACTGCAGACTTTTCCAGCTTTTTAATATTGAACCCTCTAGTAATTAAGAAGCACCATAAGCACGAAAAGCACTGTATTCTGCAGGCACGGATTTTGGACAAAAGTCCACGTGTGTTAGCACTGTCACAGGGGGAAAACAGGGTATCTTGAGGGTGGAAAGGAAACCTGAATGCAAAGGGAATGTTCGCTGGACCAGGAAGGACACAGATGTCCAAGGCAGCTCCAGCCAGCAGGGTGAGCAGGGTGCTGTGACCACCACCCAGCCCTTGCCACACATTTCCCACGTAGGGTAAGAGTCAGTGCCCGACCTCCCACAACAGGAGGGAACAAACCTGGCTCACTCGTGACTCCAGGGGAGGCTCAGCAACTGCGTCACCACTCCCAAGGGGTGATCCGAAGGGAGCTGCTCATCACCCCAAGTCTGACTTGAGAAAGACCCCAACCCGTGAAAATGACCCTTTTTTACAAGCCCTTTTTCACAACAACAGAGAAACTACAGAAATTTGGCAACCCATTTAGTGACAGCTGAGTAAAAGTAACTGGGAAAATGAGAATGTTCCTCCTAAGCACTGCTGGGGGAAGAAAGCCCTTTTACATCACTCCACTTCCAAAGGGAGAGGAGGACAAGCTGTATGGAGACCACTGGCAGCGTTCCTGCTCATCCTGCTGGGATCAGTTTACAATAATCCCCAGAGAGGGAGAAAGCTCCCAGCAGAGCCACACTTTGGGAAAGCCACACAATTCCCGAGCTAGCCAGCCAGGCTGGTGGGCAGGGATCTGCCAGTCCAACTCTGGTCCCATCTGTGCCCCGTTTCTCCCTCTTGTGACCAAGGGAATTCCTGGGTTCCAAAAGCCTGTGGTCGTTAGAAAGCGAGCTAAGGAAAGGTGAAAGGGCAGGGAGAAGGGATACCAGGAAGAGTCATCCCTGACATCTCGCCTGCTCCCAGGTTTCCCCACGTAGCCAGAGCAGCTCCAGCCCGGCTCACTATTTATATCAGCAATCCGCCCGGCACTTCAGCAGATGCTCAGCTTTAAATATGGCTTTAAATCTTCTTGAAAGCAGCCAGGCTAAATATATGCTCTGGGTTAAATTTGGTCCTGGTGCTGTCCTGGATCACAGCGCTCGTTCTGCCCGCCCTGCTCCCAGAGGTGCTGGCATAAGGTGTCCTGGCAGCCACTCCCTGTCCCACCAAGGTCCCTCCCATCATTACAGCCAAGCAGAACCAAATCCTGGGAGAAGGTGATGCTGGCACATCCAACCATCAAAAACTGCTCACGTGTAACCCCAAACGTGTTTCTGTCTGCAGCTGGAAGCTTCTTATTTATTGCCAAAGCCCTGAAGGAACCCACAAGACAAAGAGCAATCTCATTCCAAAGGCAAACAATCCATTACAAAACACTGTTTTGCATGTACACGCACATGTATTTTAGGTAGACGAGCTAAAGGATTTGGAAATCCTCCCTCCTCACCGCTGAATAAAAGCCACATTGACACAGCTGGAACACAAACCAGACTGAGCTCAGTGCAAAGCCCCCAGCACCATTTTTTTGGGGCAGGTCCAAGGCATGCTGCCCACCCCTAGACTTTCAGCAGTTCCCTGTTCCCTCCTTCCTTACCCACACATGACACACATCACTAGGACTTGCAAGACACTGCAAAACCTTCGGGGGCCAGGCCAAAGGTAAGTCTACATGACTCTGGGATTTCTCTAAATTAGGAGTTTAGAGTGAGAGCTTCATATCTGAACTCTACAGCTGACAAAGTTAAACTCTGAAAACCCTCCATGAATAATGGAAATCAGCATATTCTGTGTTTCCAGAGCCATGTCTTTTGCCTCCAACCAGCAAATAGGATTCTACAGGCCGTGACAGTCATTCATCTCAACCAGTCCACCCCCAGATAATCCCCATTTCTTGCTGCAGACATGAAACAACTGTTCTGGATGGCACTATTTCCTGCCATGAGGAATGCAGAGTATGTTTCAAGCCCGGCTTTAATGCAAAGCCCAGACTAATCCCCCCAGAGAGCTTTAGCTGGGCTTTGCCAAAGGAGCAATTGTTGCCACTAAATAAATCTATACTGTTGGGTGGTGAGCAGTTTCTCTCTGCAGTGTGAGCTCCTATTCCCACGATGAAATGCACATGCCGGAATGAAATCCCTGGGCTGCATTTCTTTTTTAGCTACAGACTCATCCTTCTGAAGTTTCCCATCCTCGGCAATTCACCTCGGGACAGGCTGGGACAAGAAAACCATGATACACAAAGGAGGCAGAGCAAGTCCCACACAGATAAAGGGAAACCCAAACAAGAGCAAGGCCAACAAAACGGGGTCAGGCATGTTCTCTAGGAATACCCACAGTGCAAGGAGGAGCTTGTGCCCGGCTGAAGAGCTGAGTCAGCACTCTGACTGGGAGCAAGGAGCAGGCAGCAGCTTCTCCTCAGTGTATGGAGCCTGACAGGTTTGCAGGATGCCGCAGAAAGGTTGGAGAGGTCCAAGGACCAAACATCACACACTGCAACCCTCCCACATCCTTGAGACTCTTTCCTAGCCTCAAAGTTTCCCTTGCCTCCGTGGACGTGAGAGCACATAGTTCTGGATGACTCCGACCAGAGCATCCCCTCATCAGGAACTGAGCTGTGCTGCCCTCCTGACTGCCCCCAAACAGCTCCTAAAACCTGTGGGGCCATCATTTCCCATCTCCCCAGCTGGCTCTTTTCACACAGACTGTTGCACAGCCACCACGGAGTGCCTGGCTGTGGAACACAACTGCTCCCACAGCACACTGGTACCATCCCTCACTGGGACAGAGCTCTCAGACAGGGAATTCACAGGGGCTCATCTCCCTCACAGAGACTCACCCAGCCAGACCACAGCCCATGGAACACCTTCATTTAGCTTCTCCCAGCCTGTGTGACACCCATCTCTGCCCAGATTGGGTGCCAGACACTTGCTAAGTGCCTTGATATCTAAATCCTGTGGTTCCAAGGCAGCTTCTCTGCCCTAAGCACACCACATCTCCACCACCTCCAGCCAGCTCGTCCCCACCGCTCTCCAGTGCATGTCCTTCTTTTTTCCTGATGAGTCACATCCTAAAAGCCACTTATCTGTTTCAAAGACACCACCACCACCACCCCAGAGCCACAATGCCATCAGTGCTCTCCAGCCAAGAACTGTGCTGTCACCACAGCACTGCCAGCTGCTGTCCTTGTTTCCCAACCCATTATCAGTGTCACCCACCCTCCCACCCTCAGACCACTTTTCCCAGCTCCCACAGGGCCAGGCACTCCGAGCACACTCCAGTGGCTCCTGGTGGAGCCCAGCTTTGACTTGGTGGAGCTGAAGGCCAAGCCTGGTCATCCCCAGCATTATGGAACTGCCCTCGGAGCAGGAATACAACGGTGGGTAACTGCTGGAGGTCTGCACAGGGCAGGATGCTCAGAGCACCTCTCCTCTCGTGCCCAGCTGTGCAGTCCACAGTGTTTCCTGCACCTGAAGCTCAGAGCTCACCCAAACACTCCTGTCCCATCAGGTGAACTCAGTTCCCATCACTGCATTTAAATATGAAGGTCTCCAGCTGGAAGCAAGACTGGAACACTTCCCAATCCCACATTCAGGCTGGGACTAGTCCATTCCTAGGTTTCCTTACCAAAAGCAGGGAAGGCTCTGCTGATTTATGCATACCTTTATTTCCATTTAACTGCTGAGGCCTGTAGTGCTCTTCCAGGGAATATCCAAGGAGAAGGCACCAAAAAGGCTCTGCCCTTTTAGAGACATAAATCCGGCCATCCAAGTCCAAACACGTCTACCCAGAACCACTTACATTCTGGTTAACATCTGCTTTCCTCTTCATGACCAAGCTCTTCCCCTACACGTCGTTCTGATGTACTTAATATCATTATTTTAAAGTTCACCCAGTGGGTAAGAAATCAGCAAATAAATCCAAGCAAAGACTCTCCCCTGCTTGAACAGATGTTGGATCAGGGCTCAAAGCTGAGCACAATAGCCCACAGCATTCAAGGATTTAATTTCAGATATCAGACAGACTTATTCTACCAAATACACCATTCTTCTGGAAAATAGCTGACACTAACAAAGTGGAAAGGAAAGCATCATTTCCAGTCAATGTACCACGAGCTGAGGCCTTCTTTGCCCTAACTTGTTTATTCTTCAGGTTTATGACATGGAAATCTCTATTTCCATTTCCTTTGGTGGCAGTTCCTTGGCTGCCAGTCCTTCAGGTCACAGCTAAAAGAGCCAACTTTGGCTTACCAAAAAGTCAAAGAGAGAAAGGTCAGAAGAGACAAAAGAAAAGCAGCTCTTGCCTCTCGTTAACTTGTTGTTTCTTCAAGGCATGCAGACGTTCATGACAGAGCATCGCCTCCAGACTTCACAGCAAGATCAGCACCCCCAAAATGACCCCAGCAGGGAGAGGAACCCCACAGGGGGTCCTTGGTCACAATCCACAGCTGCAGAGGACTCACCCTGAACACAAGTCTTGCCTCAAAAGCCTTTGCCATGGCACAGTGAGGCTTGGTTTTCATGAGCAATGACAAAAATGTATTTATTTCAGGGTTCAAGCAATCACACAAAGCCCACAGCACAGTGATGTCCTCAGGGATGCAGGGAGAGCCCTTTGCCACCAGCTGGGTGTTCTGTCCAGAACTGATGGATTCTGATTGTTTGTAACACTCCTGTTTGGTCATTCCGACCTGCTGGCACTCGAGTAAAGCAAGTGTTTGGCCTGAAGATCTCTGGTTCACTCTCCACACGTTTCTTAATCACCTAATTCCCTAACAGCTTCCCTGTGCAATCCAATTTACCCACATTGTTGTTGTGCCAGCTCGATCTGGAGGAGGAGATGAAGGTGGGGTGCCAAGAGAGGAAGGGAGAGGCCCAGCAAGGTGCAGTATGAGGGAGTTGTGCAGACATCCCTCCACGACTCCGCCGAAACGTCAATTGATCCCACTCATTAGATGAGCAGCATCTGCTGCCATCCCAGAGCTGCCATCTGTGCACTCACTGCCCAAAGCCACAATCCCGACTGGAGGAGGTCAGTAGGTCACAGGCATAATGCTCTGCCCCTCCTGGGATGAGAGGAGACTCGGCTCCAAGCCATGGGAAGCACCGAGAGCCCCCCTGTCACCCACCCCAACACTCTGACACCTCTCCTGCCCCTCCCCAAAGCAGCCAAGTGCTCCTTTCCAGGGCAAATACATGGAGTGACAGGCAAACCTATACCAGTTTTGCTGCAGATTTTGGAGTGTGGAAAGAAGAATAATTTAAAAAAGGGACACCAAGCTTCAAGAACAGCTAGACCAAGGACCACCATCTAAAATGCCCCCAACAGGAGGAGTTCAGTGAGACTCACCAGAGACAAGTGAAAACAAAGCAGGGCTCAGAGAAGCAAACCCAGGTGTTGGTTATACTGACATTGGGAAATAAACTTGTTTACATACGGATAGGAACCCCGAACTCTGGGATGGCTTGTTCCCACACTGTCCAAGGGATTTGCGTGGAGTTTAATCCAAAAAGGGCAGCTTTGCAGTGCCAACCATCACCTCCCCAGGTCAGCCAGAAAAACAGCTCTGGCTTCAAATCAAAATGCTTCTAATCGAGATTGTTTTTTCCCACATGGTAAATTCCTTAGACTTTTCTGTCCCTTAGCAGTTTCACGTGAACACAGGGAACAGAATTAGGCAAAGAATTAAGGTGGCTTAGGTAATTATAGTGGCACATGCTATCAGTTCAAGACAGAAGATTAGCACAGCGAGCTCCCAGTTAAAGGGTCTTCCCCACACTGGAAAAGGAACAGGCCTATTTTTCGCTCTGTTCAAAACATGAACAGCCTACCCTGTCAAAGTGGCAACACAGAGCCCATAAAAACTTCCCAGAGGTGCTTTTGCTGCTACTTAAACACTGAAGAAGCTACAAGGTGAAGCTGAAGAACCACTTGCAATCCACCAAGTAGACAGTTACACACCCTGTGGCTTTAAACCCCACGTAAAGGTTATATTGTATGATTTTCTTCAACAATTATATGACTAATTGTGTCACCTTGAGCCAGGGGTGATTTCTAAGAAAATTGCCTGGTCAGGAAAAAAGCAGTAAAGGCCATTTTTAATTAAGAAAGGCTTAGTGGTAGAGCTGCAAGCAAAGATGGAGGTAATCAAGGGAAAAGTGACCAGTAAATGAAAATGCTCAGAGTCACTCACACCCTCCCCAAAACCAAGGCATGCTGAGACTGACCATCACTTTTCTCTGTTCTGCCCAGATCCCATTTATCAAATAATTCTTGTTATTTTACCTCAAACTTTGCCACAACTACTTCAATATTAAGCATTAGCACTTTGACCCTCCCATCCCAAGGGGAAGTTACAGACATAGAAAAATCTTTCACTGAACCAAAACCCATTTGCATCAGTTCCTCTAACTGTAGAGAAAACTGAGAGGAGTGGCAGGAGGGTGTCAGCATTCAGGTGTCAGAGCCAAAAGGGCAGTAGGAAGTCTTTGTACTTCTTATTCAAATCCATTTTGTTTACTTCAGGGTCATGGATTTTGATCACTTCAAGTAAACAACCTAAATGGAATTGCTCAACAGCCCTGCTGTCTATATTGGTGTTACTGTCATGGCAACTGCTGTGGTTGGGTTTTCAGGATGAAAACAGTAGAGGCAGGTTTGAAAAGCTCCCTGAAGAGCTGACACTGTGCCTTTAAATGCACTGCCCCAGGAATAATCCTCACCAAAAGCCCATTATCATTTCTCGATGGCTGTTCACTCCCCTTTCCTCCTCCAGTGGCTGCTCCTTCCAGACACATCCAACCATCTCTGAACACAGAACTCACATCTCAACGATTTCACCCTAGTCCCTGCACAGGGGGGAAATTCCCTCCTAGAAATTCACAGTATTTCAGGCCCAGCTGTTTGTGACAATGTCCCTTCAGCATCACAGCCCAAGGAAACTGAAATCCTAGAAACACCAGGCACTTTCTAAACCCCACAGGATCACCAGCCAGCCCTCCTGAAGCACCCACAGCCTCCATGAAGGTGACTTACACAAACACTGAGTGACAGGACCACTCCTGGAAACACAGCACACAAGGAGTGACGTCAGGCTGGAGTATGGAATTTCAGATCAACAACCAGATCCCTGTGTGTGGGAGTCTCAGGACACACCAAAGGAAGGAGAAAGAGTTTAGCTCTACCTTATATCACGCTCACCCAAAACGTGGACTTGTGAAGGGAATAAAAAAACCCAAACCTGGACTCCTTTCCCAGCTCTGGCAGGCAAGGAATGAAAGCTCCATGCTCTACACCCTGCATTTACCTGAAGAAGGTGGATTTTCAGTGGAAGGGAAGTGCAAAGGGTTTTAAACAAACCAGTGTGTTCCTAACAAGCCCTGATGGGATCAGCACATGCACAAGTCAAGGTGAAACAAAAAAATCCCAGGGGTTTGGGCAAAGGGTGTTGCAAAGACAGCAATTTTTTTAATTAGTTGTCTGAGTAAAGCCAGGCGCTCCTGCCAAGAAGAAAACGAGAGCCTTTGGGGTGACAGGTCACATCCAGACCCAACCTCATGTCACCATGTGCCTTCATCCCACCCAAGGGCCTCAGTGGGAACTGGGGGGCTTTGCAGTGAGCCACAGGAACAGGGGAGTGCCATCCAGAGCCTCTCTTGAAACTGGAGCTGGAGTAAATCCTGGGTGGAAGGAAGCTGGGCTCAGCTGCTGCTGGAAGTGCCTCTCTCCTACACATGTCTCTTCTCTGCCACTCCCACACCTCAAGAAGTCCTTCTGACTGCCCTCAACAGCATCTTCATGGCTTCACACCGACACAGGGCAGGGCTACATCAGGTATTTTGGAGAAATCCTACCCTGGGAGGGTGGGCAGGCCCTGGCACAGGGTGCCCGGAGCAGCTGTGGCTGCCCCATCCCTGGGAGTGTCCAAGGGCAGGCTGGACAGGGCTCGGAGCAACCTGATAGAAGGAGTCCTTGCCCACGGTGGGCTGGAATGAGATGGGCTCTGAGGCCCCTTCCAGCAGGGCTGGGCCACATTCCAGCACCCAGCCCTGGCTACAGCCACCTCTCCTGGCGTTACCCAACCCTTCCCTGGCAGGGTGGGAGCTGGAGGGCTGTGTCAGCAGGCAGGGCTGACCTCCTCACCTGAGCCCTTCCCAGGGCCAAGCCTGCCCTGAGCACCTTCCCATGCCCTTTCCTGTGGGCACAGCCAGCTGCAGCCCGGCAGCCTCTCCCACGCGCCCCTGGCTCTGCACGTCTGCAAACGAAGCAGTAATTAGCTATGGGTTGAATTCACCTCTGCAGCTGCATTACATGGGACATAAACAAGGGCAGCTGCTCCAGCTGACCTTGCCACCCAGGACCAAGCCATGAGCCCACCATCCAGTTCCTGAAGACCAGAACACCAAAATTCCCTTACGGTTGTGGCAAAGTCTCTGACCACATTCCCCATGTAAATATCAACACAAAATCAGTGAAGCTCTTTGGCCCTCCTGCCTGGTACTTCTGACTACTGTTGTTGCTCTCGCTGCGGTGAGCTGAAGTTAAAAGCTTTTGGAACACCAGGAAAGAAACTGGATGGCTGAAAAATCCAGTAACACTAATTGGAAGAGGACTCTTGGCACAGCCCTGCCTGCATTGCATCTGCTCTGCTAAGGAGGTTCATTTATTTCCATCCTGTAGCTGTCTCCTGCTATTTATAGCTGCTGCCTTAATGAACTTTTGAGGTAGACACCAAGCCTGAGCCTTCCTAAATTGATGTTTAAATATCTTTGTTCAATTAGTTCAATTCTGGTATGATCCACAGTTGGACTGGCAACTTCCACTCCTCACTGGAAATCACAGAATCACAGAATGCCTGGGTTGAAAGAGACTTAAAGATCATCCAGTTTAGTTTTTAACTAAAACCCTCAAGAAGCGGGTGGAAAAGGAATTCCCTGAGCCAACTGAAAAACCTTACAAACCTTTGATAGGATGACATACCGTCCCTTCTCTCTCTTTTTATATGGGTCCTCTTATCCCTCCTTTTAGGTATTCCAAAATTTACATCCTGCAGTTATATTTATCCACCTGGAAACATTTTGACTCCTGACAAAAATCAGGTTTTACTCTCTTCAGAGATGCAGGCACTGAAAGAATTCCATTTCTTGGCAGCAACAATTTGTCAGACACACAAGTGGTTTTAACAAAGTCAGGAAACCATAGAGTATTGCAGCCCCTGGATTTGGGCCAGGGAGGTGAGCCAAACTGACTTGGAGGGCAACCACACAAGAAGAAACCCCTTCCCAGATCAAGCAGAGACTCATTTCCTCATGGGAAAATCTGTGTGCATCTGTAGTAAAGCATGAGGAAGAGGGAAATGGACTCAGAGAAACTTCTGTCTGCCTTCCTTGTTCCTCCCTTGCCTCACCCTTTGCAAGCAGCAGCAAACTACACCATCCTCTTGGTGCTGAGTTAAGCACTGGCCAACCCAATGAGGCAGCACAGGGCAGGACAACCACTGCTAAAAAGTGTTTCCTCCTTGCTGGCCCTAAGTGGAAACCAGGGCCAAGCTGGTTAAAGGAGGTGCTGGGATGTTCCACCTGGAAGAGGGATTTGTCATCACCTGCAGTGTCAGCAGTCCAGCCTGAGAACCAGGGTGTGAACACCCAGGTTCTGTGAGCACAGAGACAGCCCCTGCAGGCCTGGAATGTCCTGAAAGGGCTCTGCAAAGGGAACATTGCCTTCCTGCCTCCTCCTCGGTCTGTCACAGCATCCCTGTCTACATCTGGGAAGGAGGCATCTTTCCCAAGCAATAACTTCCTTAGGATAAAACAGATCTGTACATGTTCCATCTCCAGATGGGAGAGGCAAAGGTTGTCTATAAACTACTGAAGTTTGGCTTGTTTGACTGAACTGGCCACAGAATGAAAAAAAAAACCAACAAAAACAAAACAAAACAAAAAACCACCAAAAACAAACAAACAAAAAACAAGGATTGACATTTCCAGACTGCACCAATTCCCAAACACAGAAGCACAGTGTGACTGGTTTGGAACTACGACAAAACTTTTCCAGGGAAGGTGTGCATTTCTGGACCTGTTTATTCTCTTCCCAGTACCCACAGACGTGTTCCACCAGGTTCGGTTCTTGTGGGATGAGCAGCATGAGCTGGTGTGTCAAACCCAGAGTGGGTGCAGTTTTCCCCAGAGAAGCTGACAAATCATTTTCAGGTAAGACATCGTGGTCCTTAGGGACAGATCAAGACATCCAAGTACCAGTAACTACACCAACAAGCACTTTTCACCCTGTCCTGCTCTGCTAAACCACACAGCCCTTACATGTATTTCAGCTTCTGACACCCCACTCTCTCTACTGAAAGCTGCCCCAAATACATGTGACACAGTTCACTCCACCTTTCTCCCAAGTCAGTTCAAGTTGCTGCTCAGTAACTCATTGAAACTGAATTTGAGCCACCTGCCCCTCAATCCATGCCTGTTATGGGATGAAGATTAAAAACCTGGGGTTCTAACTGGGATTTCCTGCCAGGATTGCCAGTACTGGACACTTCTAGGTGGTGACTGGAGAGAACTGGGCTTCTCTCAGGCACACTTGTGTGACACAGCAGGTGGATAGAGAAGAACGGCTTCTGAGCAACACAAAAAAAGGGGTAGGAAACAAATAACTCAGGTCAGCTCTGAAGACAAGAGTTTCAGAAGAGAAAAAAACCTGGGGATATGAGGCAACCTGTAATTCAAGACAGTAATCTGAACTACTCCTCTCCTTTACAGTGCTCTAATGGAGCCAGCTCGTAAAAAGATCTGGCCACCAGAGAGAAACAGCAAGTCCCTGCAAGGACCTGGAAAAGGATCCTGATACGTAAGATGGGGAACAAGAGAGAAAAGATCCCAGTGGTGGGGTATGGACTACATGGGATACCTGGAATATTGAGTGCTATTTATGTGATCCTGCTCCAAAAATCTGCAGAGCAAAAAAGGTCACGGTGGAAAAAAGGATGGAAAAATTCCCAGGTGGAGAGAGCTGGAAAGCCTGCACATTTTTCACATGCAGACATAAGTGTAGATGGGAACACACTAACACTTAGAAACAATAGAGACAAAAAATACCATGAACCCTTCCTTAAGTGACACAGAAACAATGATGGACAAAATGAAAAGGCAGAATCTGAAGAACTGATGGAAAAAACACGTTTTGAACCATGGGCACAATTAGCCTGTGGAAACAATTCCCCTAGGATATGATACACTCAGAAACCAAAAAGGAATTTCTACAGGCCCAGTCACCTGCACATTAAACAACTGAGGTGTAAACATAAAAACTAAAACTTGAAATATTTGAGTTCTTGAAGGCAGATCATTGTGTCTTTTGGTGCAAAACCAACTCCTGGTTTCTGAGTGCTGACAAGAAAACTTCCTTGGGACAGCCAGGGAGCCAGAGCTAGGAAGAGCATCTGGGAGTGTGGGACTGCTCTCTGAAAGGAGTGAGAGGGCATCCAAAACAGACCTCACCTGCCTGTCAAAATTCAGATATTCAACTCCTACAGATACTCAAACATAGAGGAGTGATACACTTTACTCTTCTTTCTGTCTGCACAGCTTTAAATTGGTTAATTACCAAAGGGAAAAGAGTTATTAGCACCACATGCCAGTGACATATGAAGCCAAAACCATGGGGTACTGGAATTCCAGAGCGGGTGCACATCCCAGAGCCAGTGCAGAAGCTGCAATAGATCTGCCCAGGCACCTACTCAGTTTTTGCCTCTGCCTGCTATCTCTTTACACACAGTGTCAAATTGCCTTTTAAACAGCCTGTCCCTGCTGGCATTTGCTCAGGAGCCAACTCAGGTGATACAGAGGGATGAAATATCTGCTCCAGCCCGTGTCTTTTCCAAGCCATGGCAACCACTGCACAGCAACTGGCTAAGACTCTTCCAACCCTGCAACGTGAGAGGAGCATTTCCATGGATCAAGTTTCCTCCCCCACGAGCAGACCCCTGGACAACAGATCATTGTAGTGAGTGACAAGTGGAGCCAGTACTTACTGAGTGGTTTAAGGATGCTGCTGCTTGTCTCATCAGTGTTTTCCACGTCTGATTTGTCCGAGTAGTTCTCCGAGATCTTCTCCTTTTCCTTCTTTTCTTTGTGCCCAGCTCTTCTTCTGTGGCGCCTCCTCCTCCTGTAGCTCTTCGGCACGTGGACCCCGATGTAGATGGTGTGGTGACCTGGGGACAAAGCCGTGCAGACAGCAATGAACTCCAGCTCTGCACAGCTTGGGCACTGCTGCCCAGCACAGTTCATGCTGCATTTCACACAATCACGCACTGCTTTAGGACCTTCAAGCCCATCTCATCCCACCCCCTGCCTTGGGCAGGGACACCTCCCACCAGCCCAGGTGGCTCCAAGCCCCATCCAACCTGGCCTTGGACGCTCCCAGGGATGGGGCAGCCACAGCTCCTCTGGGCACCCTGTGCCAGGGCCTGCCCACCCTCACAGAGAAGGCTTTCTTCCATATATCTAACCTAAATTTCCCCTCCTTCAGTTTGAACCATTACTTCTTGTCCTATCCCTGTTTCACTCCAACACTCAATTTGTCCTGTTTTACACTTCTATGCTGGCCTTGCATCAATTAGTCCTGTTTTTCTTACCTTCAAACCTGAGCATGGACCTCTGTAGCTTCCATTTGAAAAAGTATCTTTTGTACCTTCATTTCTGAGAGCATAAACCAGGGCAGACTCTCTGGTAATTGTTATCCTTGTGACTCATTTAAATATAAAAATAAACCCCACAGAAGGCCATTATGCTCATTTTGTAATATTGACTAGAGTGTTCTTCAAACACCTTCTACGCTAATTTTTCCATTTGTTTTACCAAATGCACCAGCTGGACTTAACAACTACTTTGTGCCAACTGGTTCAGCTTAATTCAAGAGCTTAGGCCAACAAAATCTACATCACTTGACTGCGCAGTCCACTGTATAACAAGTGTCAAAGTACCATCAGGAACCTTTATACAGGTGCCATTATAGAGGTACCATGTTCTAAGTACCATTAGGGTGCTGTTCTAACACAGCAGAGGAGGTTCCTGTCAAGTCCTAAGCACTCAACACTCTCCACAACAAAAATCAACTAAGAACAGAGTAAGTGCCAAATTTCGTATGCTGCCTGTAAACCCCAAGGATGGCCTTTCCCTTGCACTGAGACTCTCTTTTCAAACCGAAGCACTTCGACTGTATTTGCCAATTATGTTGATGATATAGATCAAAATGTTTTATTTTCTGGGCCTTCTGCACTTCTGCCCCATCCAGCCTGCTCTTGGACACTTCCAGGGATGGAAGAAATCTGGGGCTGAGCAGGGTTCAAACTCAGGCAGCAGAACAGTGACAGGAGAAGAGGGTCCTGCCTGTGCTGCCTCCATCGACACCTGAAGATCCGACTTAGCTCTTGCGTGCCAAAGGAATCCCAAAAAGCTCTCCCAGCTACAGGAAACATCAGCTTTAACGTGGCAGATGGCCCCTAAACAGTGCACAGGGACGGAGAAGGGGAGATTTTATTGGAGCACAAGCAGGAGCTGGAGGGTGGGCACGACCCCGCACAGACAGGGCACAGTCCTTCCCAAGGGATGCTCACACCCAAGATGGTATCCAGAAACCTGATGCAAAAGGTATTTGTATTAAACAACATCCTCCTTTGACTCACTTGAGTTCTGTGGTCAGCTTGATAATAGAAACACATCATAGTAAGCCTGTATGCTTAGTACTTTAATATGCTGCCAACAGAACTGGACAATCTCTTTAATCTTCAGACCACGTGTGTGCAGTACAGATTTGGGTAACACGAAACTCAGCTGTGTACACGCAGCCAAACATCTGCATTACTTTGCAGCTTCTCCCTGGTCTGAAGGCAGAGACTTATTTAATGCTGCTTTCCCCGTTCCCTCCCCCACCGCCCCCTCCCAGGGCGGCCAAGCAAGACATTTTCCTTCTCCTTGTACTCCAAGTGCTTGGCATCTGTTGATATTGTTCCAAAGGCTGAGCTAAACTTCCAGGCTCCCTTCCCAAAGCGCCTGGAAGGAAGCAATTGACACATACTCTCAATGCACCGGGTTCCTGAGACATTTCCGCCTCTTCGGGGGAACACAGCCTTTCCCATGAGAACCACTGGCCACAGGAGGCAATGCCTGAGGGATGTGACGTGACACAGGGGCACCACGCTTGGATCCTGTGCCCTGGCGGAGCTTGAGGAGCGTGGAGTTGAGTGCCAAACCCGCTCCTGCCAATCCAAGGCTGTAGTTTTGCCCTGTATGCCCAACGCGGTTGCTCCTGAGGGGCTGCTCCCACTGCCCTGCCCGCTCTCCGCAGGGAACCCGCGACCCTCTGTGTGCACCTCATGAATTTTTGGAGGTGTTCTGGCTGACTGGTGGGCATTCCACAGCACTCGAAGCCCACCTGCAGGTCCCAGTGGCACTGGTTCTGTTCTGAGGAGCTGTGGGTGGTTGGGGCTTGCTTGGACAGCAGTTCCAGTTAAAACCCTTCACATTTGTGCCCAGGGAGAATCTTTACAGTGCATCAAGCTCGCAGCAAAGTCATTTCATCTGATTATTAATCAAGCAAGGAGTAGTCATCGTCAGGGTGGTTCTCCTGGAAAATTTCAGTTGAAACCACATCTTTTGCTCTCCTGAAGAACAGAGTTCATGATTCAGCACCCAGATTTGGAGTTTGGGCACAGCAAACTTCCTGAGTCAGTTTTACTGGTGAAAACCCACTAGTGTATCACCCAACTGAAGTGCTGTGAAATGCAGCATTCCCTCCTTCCCTGCCCATAGGAGTATCTTATCATCATCATCATCATCAAGGCCAGGTTGGATGGGGCTTGGAACAACCTGAGATACTGGAAGGTGTCCCTGCCCATGGGAAGGGATTGGAATTAGATATTTTTAAGGGCCCTTCCAACCCCCAGCATTATGAGAGATCACTTTATTTATGATCCTCTCCATTTCCAAGCACTAACACTTTTAAGAAAAGGGTGACAGTGAAATGGCTTTTGCTCAGCAAAACCAAAACTTGGTCACTTGGAGAAAGGAGCCACAAGTTACAGGATCAAAGGATAAAGTCTGCCTGCTGCATCTAAGAAGGAATGCCTTCCACATGTCTGGGTTCTTGAGACTCAGAGCCTGGTCACACCAGCCCATAAAGAATCTCACACTGGCACCTTAGAAGGAAGCAAGATCCAAATCTAATATTAAAAATGCATAAAGGACTGAAAATGAGCTGAGCATCAGCAGTTTTCAGCCTTGTTTCTCCTTTCAAGGCTCCTTTCCAAAGAACAGGGAGAGTCACATCAAACCTGACCAGCCTGCACGGTTGCAGCTGACATGTCCACAGAACCAAAACCTTCTCCACGAGCTCCAGCCACTCACACCTTCCACAGCAGCACCCTCTTCTTCCCAGGCTCCCAAAGGAGAGTGGGACAGATGCTCTGGGCCGGCTGAACCAAGGGCTTTGCTCAGGGGGAATCTGCACCAGCACAGCTCTGCAGTGGAGAGGGGCAGGGCACACAGCCCTCAGCTGCTTCGTCAGCAGAAGACGGCAGAGCTGTGTGGCCAAGAAGAAGGCATGGCACGTTGCCGAGCCTCCAGAGATGTGGCACCAGCCAGGACGCTGCCGGGAGCACAGCCAGGACGCTTTTCCAACCTGGCGGTGGTGGCAGAAGGTGCTCCTCATTTTGTGTGAGAGTCAAAGGAAATTAATGACATAAAAAGCTGATGGCCCAGAAGGACAAATAAATCAGAGGGATGATCCATTTTAAAGGGGAGATACTAAAAGTAGCACTAAGGAAGTCCCAAACTAAGCCCTGCTTAGTTTCAAATCAGCTCAAGAAATAAGAACAAAAGGCCACGCTGTCACGTGCCCCGTGCCCTTAGCTCTACCTGGTTTTAAAGGGAATTACAGGTGCTGGTGGCAGCAGAGGAGCAGATGCAGGACCTGCATCCCAACCAGCTCCACCCTCCAGGGCAGCAAGTCACTCTGCACTCCCAGGGTAGGGCACCCAGCCCGTGGGACACCCCACACTGTTTTTACCAGCTGCAGTAGGAAAGAGGAACATGAGGATTTTGCCCAGCACTGCTGAAAAGCCAAGTGTGGTTGCCATTAATGCACACAGACACAAAGTCCAGGGGAAACCAAGCCAGAGCCAGTTCTCTACATGGGCTGCCCAGGCACAGTCCCAGGCCTGCCCACCAGTCCCCACAGGATTTGCAGAACACCCCAATATTCAGGGTACCAATTTTCTATGCAAGCAAAACCCCATCCATCAGGGAAACAGCAGAAGGATTCACTGAGCACTTTGTGCAAATCTGAATGTACCAGTTGGAGATAAATCAGATGCAAATCCCTTCCTCTATGAACAGCACCAGTGGGCAAGGAACTGATTTTTCCCTGGTGAGGCAGTTTGCCAAGGAAAAGGGTCAGTGTGAATCCATCAGGCAATGCAAACTGCCACCATAAGGCTGAGGAGGGGGCTCAGAGTCTCATAAATGCCATCAGGAGAGGAGCCTGCCCTGAGAGAGAGAGGCAGGAAAGGGCAAAATATAAACAAGGCTTCAGGAGAGACAACTCTAAGCTACTGTGCCATGGACAAAGGAGAGAAGGGACAAGATGAAAAGCGAGGGATTCTCTCCAAGTCTGTCAGCTCCTACAAAAGAACCCCAAATGCATGGCTGAGAGTCAAGAGAGGATCCAGCATCATCAATGAAGATGCAGTTACTTAATCAAAGAGGAAAGTTGTCCAAAGACCATTTTAAGTATTAGCATTACTGCACTTCACACCCTGACACGCAGTCCTTGACCGAAATCCCTACAAGGGGCAAGGGATGAGCCGTGCAGGGGAAGACAGCATGGGAATTGGAGACAATTTTCTGCTTATTTTGTTAACATCAGACTTGTACAACTTCAGTATTTTCAAAAGGTCAGATTAATCTTCATGTGAAGTGACCTCTGAAAGGTTCCCATGTGACACCACTATGGTTAGGCAGAGGGGAACTCTTCACAGTTACTTGCCTAAAGCTTGTGCTCTACTGTTCCAAACAGCTGATGGATGACCCAGACTGGACCTGTCAGATCCCCAACAAAATCCAGAGGCTGCTCCAGCAAAGCATGTGTAAAAGGGAAGTTAGCCCTGTGGAACAGGGTGGCTCTGAAAGACAGAGCTCATGTAAAGTCAAGTCAAGAATACCTAACTGGGAAAAGAAAATGAGAATAAAATGAAATTGGGTCTTCCACTGACTTCCTGAAGATGCTACAGACTCTGCTCGTGTACCAGGAGCCAAGTCAGTGAGGAGTGTGGCAGTGAGTTAAGGGTGGACATGGTTCAGACAGAACACTGAACATGTGGTGGGGGTATTCTCCCTGAGCTTTACGTAAGCCCTTGCGACACTCTTACCCACAACCCCGTAAGCTGCTTTTCTTTCTCTCTTCTTTGGAGCTGTGAGAGGTTACAAAAGCCACCCAACCTGTCCTGCCGTGATCTGATCTAATCTGGCCAAGACTACTTGGCTTCCTTGGAAAGACAAGGAAGACTTGAAAAACAGGGCTTTCGGGAGCAGGGCAGAGGAGGGGAGCTGCGCTGCACTGCTGGATTTAGCTCTCCGGAAGCACTGTGCCTTTGGGTTGTCTGGTATCCCTTAAAATTATGTCCCCTTCTGAAACACTCAGAATGACCACCTAAGTACCCATTCTTGGCTGAAAATCTTGGCCTCATTTTCCATATTCCCATCTCAGTAATTACCAAGGCTGAGTAAATGAGTACCAAGGTGTACTTGGCACTATCAGGTTCACAGAGGCAGGTAGGATTTCAGACCCCGCTTGAAGAGAAGAAAGAGCTGTGGTAGATGACTAAGGCACCCAAGCACTGCCTCCATTCTCTGGGAAGAACTCCAAGCAAACCTGGATTCCAAGGCTGCAGTTATAACTAAACATGCCTCATGGAAGGTGGCTGGAGCCAGAAGGCCATGCTGGTGCCACCTGGGCACCATGAAGGAATACAAACACAAAGGCTCCCCAGCAGCACACGTTTCCTTCAGGAAGTGTCTGAGTTCCCTCTGTCCCCTCTCAGCTTCTATTTAAGTTTGCCCAGGTCTTTTCCAGCTTAAATGACTCTGTGATTCCAAATCCACTGGGGAGCTGGAAAGAGGCCAGTTACTGTCAGAATGGTATGGAAATACCTTCCTTCACCTTGCACTGAGCGTGTGTTGGCACAACACTTATCACTGAAAAGAAACCACCACCTCTCCTCCACCACAGGCCAACCACAGCTGCTGTTGACTCAGCTGCTCCTCTGCATCTCTCCTGCCTGCACGGCCCACTTATTGCTGCCTTGTGTAAAGCCAGTTTATCACCCTCTGAACTTGGACTGTAGCTTTTCTCACCGAGCATGGAGCTGGTGGGAATCAACACCTGATTTCCTGACAGCAGAGGACAGACACCGGCACTGACCAGAATGGTATCTCCTGCAGTGACCTGCTGGACACTGCCAGGAGGAAACAGTGCAAAGTGCCATGGAGAATTAAAGCAGGGGAGAAAATAATTTGAAAATCCAAAATCTTTCATCTCATTGCTTCAAAGCTGTGAAGGTCCAAACCACTCACGCTGTTTCCATCAGATGTGTGGAGCAGCATTACGTCCCAACCTGCGCCTGCCATTCCCAAGTTCACAGAATCCCAGAGCTGTTTGGGTTAGAAGGGACCTTAAAGATCACCTCATTTCAACCCCCCACCATGAGGGGGGACACCTTCTACTACCCTAGATTGCTCCAAGCCCTGTCCAATCTGACCTTGGACACTTCCAAGGATGGGACAGCCACAGTTTATCTGGGCAACCTGTCCCCAACCCTCCCAGAGAAGTTGTGGCAGCTCCTGTATGGAAAGAGTGCAGAAAGGCAGTGCCTGAGTCCTCTGCGTTTGGCTTTCACAGGAGTAAAGCCTGACTCAACCTTACCAAGGCAACACAGAGCCTAGTTTATAGCTGCACATTAATTAAAGGTACCAAAGAATAGTAATGAAAATCTATGATCAGATTTTACCTGATTCATTTTTTGACCATCTTGATTTTAGAAGCAATTAGAAACTCTGATATGAAACAGGCCTTGTGGTTATTTCTGACAATGGAGGAGGTCTGTCTGCAGTCACGGATCAAAGACAGAGGGTGGGGATGAGGGGAGAAAAAGAAACCAAAGTAATTGGACAAATACAGCTCATTTCTCCTACTGTCTGCCTGTTGTTAATAAAGGTAAATATGTTCACAGCTATCTTTGCCCTTTTAGCCTCTCTCCTCATTGATCCAACCATCAAGGACTAATCTTGGGCTTATGGTATCACACAGCTTTCTACCAGCAGAGTGCAATGACACAACAGGGTCGAGAATAGAAAGCCAGGAGGAGGAAAGTGCTAAAATGGAACAAGTAGTTATGGAATGTGGTTACAAAATCCATGGTTTAGCCTCTCTGCAGAGTGAGCAGCACAACAGTAAATCCCACAATGATAACAGGACCCAGGAGAAGTTTCCACTAGCAGCACATTTTCCTGAAATCACTCCTCAGCAGCTGTGTCTTAGAGATGCTATCGAAACTTTCACTTTGCCTATCATTTGGAAGGAAGGGCAGGTGTCCTACACGTGGAGCCAGAGTGCTCCTCAGGCCTTGCAGCAGTGGAGTTGTCAGACTTGAAACCCAGCATCCTCCACCCCACCACGGAGCCAGGGCGGCAGCGAGCCCGGGGGAAGTTACACTCCAAGAGCCAAGAATACCTTATCTCAGAGGATAAGGTGGAGCTTTACTTTTCCCCTCTTGCAAAATTGGTCATTAAGTAATCTGTTTATGTCACACATAGCAGCGCTCCTCCTCGCAGTGGCATTACAGCAGCACTGCGTTACCTTCAAGGAAAGGAACGCGCGGTGCTCCAAATGAATGGGAAGGCTTCTCTCGGACGGCTCAGGGCTGTGCCTCTTCCTGATTTCCCGTAGGAAAGTTGACTTGCACTTGCTTTCCTTGCACACTCTGCCCCAGACAGAGGGCAGACCCCTTGTCTCGCCAGGTCACGTTTCTGGGCACTGCCAGCAAAGCAACTCCTCCTTCCCAGCACGTCCCGAAGCCCTCCCGCCGGTACAGGCAGCTGGGAGGAGCTGGAGGGAGCAATTGTCAAACGTCAGCAGCTGATATCACAGCGACACACTCCAGTGTGGGACCAGGCTGAGGGGTTAAAGCAGCCCTGGAGCAGCCCCAAGGGATGTCCTTCTGTCAGGTATGTGTGGTTTCTGTTACCTTCATTGGGCAAGGACACCATCCACAATCACCCCATGCTGAAAATGTCTCCACGCCCTCCTGACCAGAAATGCCTGGTTTTCCCCCCTCCTTAAAAAGCCAAGTCCTTCTGTCTCCCCCACACTGTTACATAATCAAATCAGTGGGTGACGTGGTCACTCAGTTTCTATCTCTCTCCCACAGGAATAACCCAAGGGTATCACTGACCAAGCAAAGCGTGTTCCTCCCTTCTCCCAAAGAAGGTGCCAAAGAGGGATGCCCAAAGTAACAACTTCAAAATTCTGCATTCACCTGTCTGAAATCAAACCAACTCACAAGCAGCAAAAGTAGTCTGGTTCCAGGCATGTTATAATGCTTTGCTGTAGTTTTGCCATTCTCTTCTGCAAGCTCCTGCAGCCAGGGAATCCCCAAGTTCAACTACACCATCAGCTCTCTTCTAATAAAGGTTACAACACCCTTTCCGCTTGCAGAGGGTGAACAAAACAGTCTCTCTCTGCTGAAGTTCACTGAAGTTACATGAATGAAGAGCCTTCCTAAGAAATCTGATCAATATTGACAGCAAAAAAAAATACTTGGGAGAGGAAAAGAAAGAAGAGGCATGAGAGGCAGACAACTTCAGGATACGTACATTGCTGTCTCAGGAAAGCAGGCTAAAAGTATCAACTATCACAAAAACAACACACACCTGGAGGAAACAATTCCCCTGGCTGTTACCTCCTCCTACAGAGGCTGCAGCCCCTGAAAGCCTCTTAGAACAGCAAGTTGAAACCACAGCATCAAAGTGGGGAAGTAATGCAGGGCGCTTGGGAGCTCACGGCTCCAGGTCTCCAGACAGATGCTCTCCTCCTTGAAAACACTCCACTGGCAGAGCCGCAATCTAGCAGGGACTTAAAAGCATCTGCACCAAGTGTCAGCCAGAGGTCTGTACTCTGACGTTTTAGCCCTTCCACTGGATCTTAAAATGCCAGAGGGCAGGGTTAGATTAGATACTAGGAAGAAATCCTTCTCTGGGAGGGTGGGCAGGCCCTGGCACAGGTTGCCCAAAGAAGCTGTGGCTGCCTCATCCCTGGAGGTGTCCAAGGCCAGACTGGATGGGGCTTGGAGCAACCTGGGATAAAGGAAGGTGGCAGGGGGTGGGAACCAGATGATTCTTAAAGTCCCTTGCAAGTCAGAGGTCTCTGTGAGCCTACAATTCATTCCAGAGAATTAGCTGGCTACACAGCTCCGAGGCTCTCCAGAGGCTCAGCAGAGCAGCTCCAGCTCCACAGGCCTGCCGTGTGCAACGAGAAAGACTTGTTTCACCTGCCCTCCTCCTTCCCCCAGTGACAAGAGCTGCAACTGGTCTGTTAGCCCAACTAAACCAAATGATATGCACATTGGAACATGGCATATAAACACGCCACCACTGCATTAACCACAAGCCTTTCACAGCCCCTGCAGACAGCCAAAAGGACCTTCCCACACTCCTTGTCACCAACAACCACTTGTATTATATTCCTGGAGCGTCACATGTGGGCAATACACACCACAACGGCATGTGGCAACATTTAAGACAATAAAACATAAGAAATATTCTCTCTCTCCCTTCTCAAGTGTTTCTCCTGTGCCAAAGTGTCAATTATTCCAGCAGCAAAAGGCTAATACAAACCCGACCCTGCAGACAGCAAATGGCCTCATTAAACCCAATGGGATGATTTATAGCGGCTGAGCACAGATTACTTCATCCCAGAGAGCAAGAAAACACAGGCTTTTTCGTGGAAAGGACTGGCTTGGTTTGCTGGAAGTGTTCTAACTCACTTTCTGGAGGTTATTTTCTCTCCCACTGCTGGGTCCTTTCCTGTCCATTACCGGTGACAGTGACATGGCTGTAACCCTACACCTTTCAAAACATTTTCAACTGAAAAGCCACAGGCATTTGTTTGCAAATAAAGAAATTAGAATACAATTGTATCTTCAAGTCAGGATGGGAAGGACAGTACTGTGAGGTGAAATCCTTTCCTTTCTAGTAGTGTCCCACCCTATCATGCTCCTTTCTTTCTCCCCCTCTAGTTTATCAAGCCCATCATCAACTGATCCTCTGAAAACAGCAAAAAGAGAATTTGCTGCAAATAATTCGCTCCTATCAGCTTCACAATTTTCCAGGAACAACCTGAAAGCAAACTCCTTTACATTCCTTTTATCTTTGAGATTTCACAACATTTTTAGTTGGAGAGAAAACAAAAACACTTGCAAAGGAGTCTATTCTTTCCCTAAAAAAAGTGAGGAAACGGTTTGCTCTGTTAAAAAGTTATTCCTTCTAGGGTAAATCCTTCTCTTTATGCCTCCCAAGCTCAGAGAATAACCCAGGCAAATGTCCACTTGGTGCTCTACATCCACCCAACGCTCAGTACAAATTCAGCCACTTTTTCCACTTTACTTCTCCACCTGTCTCCGTATTCCTGCACTCCCCAGGGCAGCAGTGATAGGCAAGTGCTGCCAAAACTCTATTCACAGAGGAAAGCAAAGCCACCAGCTCAGGTGTTGCACAGCCACTATGCAGGACACTGCAAACACTTTGGGGGCAGTGGCAGTGTGTGCCGGCACAAGTGACAGCGTTCACTCCTGGACTGAGAGAGAGGATGTCTCTAAAGGGCCAGTTCCACCCTGACCAGGCTTACTGGTGCTTCACTGAGTTTTAGGATTCTCTGCCCGTCCTGCAGACAAACACCAAAGCAAAGGCACCCTTCCTCCCCAGCAGTCCATGTTCTCTTACCTTCCACTTCTTCTTCATCACATACATGTTTAAGGAAGGAAGCCCCTCTATCCAGTACTGCCTCGTCCTCCATCCTATAGTAATAGAAAAGAAAAAAGGAATGCTCAGACTTCTCCTGGAGGGAGCTGTTCGAGCCAGCCCAGGTCCTGGGCAGGTTGACTTGCAAGCTGTTGTTCATGTTCCTATGGGCACTCCTGTCCTCCTTCCAGTGCCTGCTGTTCCTTCATAGAGCTCCTTTCACATGGCGTTTGCTTTAAGCTGGCCTCTCGCAGCTCGGATTCTGCCTTTGAGAGGACATCAGCGGTGACAGGTGTGAGCAAGGTAATCCCAGCTACCAGTGTTTGGGGCTCTTCCTCTTTCTTGTGTTTGGGTTTGGTTTTTTTCCCCCCTTTTTGCTAAGTACAGACACGTAGGCAGGTTGGGGGCTGTCTGTGCAGCAGCCAAGAGTTTGTGGAATTCCAGGTTCCCTGCCAAGCTCTCCTGGAAGGCGGCAGCGGTCGAGCTGCGTACGGAGCGAGCAGGCACACCCCACAGGGACACGGGTTCCACTGCACAGCTCGGCTCTGGCCAGCCCCTTAATACCAGCACAGCACACTTGTCTGATGGGAGCCCAGCTTTGTGTCACATGCTGGCCTTACAGAAATCTGACATATGAGGATTATCCCGAGACCGAGCTACAGTAAGTCAGACCATCACAGCAGTCATTTATGTGTGTCACCCATTCATTCATCCATTTGGGGAAGGGTTTTAGCAGTTGCCCTTCCCTCCCCTCTCCCCTCCACTTCTGATCTGTGTCTGTGGACAACAGAGACTCCTAATTCCATGCCTCGGCCATTGCTGTGCTCCTATGGCACTGCCCTGAACTCCTGCGGCTGTTTCCCGGATAAAATCAGGCCCTGCTCACTTTCCGAGGGTACATCTGCAAATCCACTCTTGACAAGCAAATACAAAAATGATAAAATGATAATAATAAAAAAAATAAAAAATTGGAGCTGTGTTAAATAATCTCCTTAGAGGCTCAGCACACATTTGCTGCTCACTGCTGGGCAGTTGCCGGGAGAGCTCTCTATCCAATACAACTGGGACCAAGCTGGAAACCTGTTTTCCTACCAAAACCCAGGCATAAAACTCCTTCTCCTTATATTTGCTTGATGGAGTAGAGACAAACTTGGTCCAGAAAGAGACAAGGCCTTCTAAACTTCTTCCCATCCATATTGCTTCCACGTAAGATTCTCCAGGAGCAGTAGCAGCAAACAATTTTACCAATATTTTAAGGGACTATTCAAATTCAAGAATGTAAAATATGAACAAATGAATACCAAGAAATCAGAATGTCTTGGAGTGTCTAACCTGCATGCTAATGCCTACCTGAACAGAAAGTGAAAAATAAAAGATAAACCTCAGCCACAAAAGGAAGCACCAGAGTCCCATTTCCTGAGCAGACACTCTATCACCTCTGCTGAGGATTGCTGCACTCCAAGCGCCTGTACTAACCCACCACTGGCCTCATCCTTGGCTCTTGGTTCACAGCTGAACTCCCAAAAATGAGTCTCAAACACATAACAGATAAAAAACAATGAAGAAAAATAGGTCAGATTCAAACCCACTACCAGAGCCTACGGAAATACACATTTTTCATTTGGAATATTCGAGCTCCCCGGTCCATTATTCAGGACTATTTATGCATCTTTTCTAAGGCAACAAAAGGGAACATAGTCCAGGAAGGCCCTTGCCTGTTCACAGTGGTTGTGAACAACCCAATATTTTTATTTTATTATTTTTTCCCACAAAGCAGCGCAGTATCTCCTAGCTATAAACACAACTGGAAACATCTGGAACAGATGGGGCTGGATTCCCAGTCCAAACACAAACCGCAGGCACTTTATTCCCATGTAAAGTCTGTTCTTACCCTGGGATTCACCTCTGTTCCCTCAGCATGGACACACCTGTGAGTCCCACAGCCCTCCCAAACACCATGTCCCCAGGCCAGCTCCTCTGTCATAGGCAGCACAGGGGCAGCTGAGAAGCTGCAGTTTGGTAGAGGGGGAAAGAGGAAAGGAAGGGAGAAATTTGCACTGTCTGTTAGGGATGTGGTGCTGAGAGTTCACCAGTGCCAATCCCCTTGGTGAAATGTCTGCTCAGCCTGCCCACAAGGGCAGAGCATCCTCCCAGCATCACCCTGCTGAGTGTGGAGCACCTACAGCAGTGGGAACAACCCCCACACTCCCAGGAATAGCACCTGGAATGGGTTTAGCACATTCAACAGCCATGGTTTCTAGCCCCAGAGGGCTGGAAAACTGCTTAGAACACACTGCGAGGCTGGTGCTTTCCCCAAAACAGGGATCTGAAGGAGCTGGGGGGTTTTCAAGGGCCAGGAACAGAGCCTGGGTTGCCTTGGCACAGTGCCCCAGCTCTAATCCACAGTTTAGTGATTGGACTCCAAGTGCCACCTTCCCTGGCATGGTCTTGTCTGCCTTTCTCAGTTTACCACAGGGTTTCCACAGGCCAAAATAAAGCATGAAAACATCCTTTACCAATTTGCATGGGGAAACTACTTCAGGCCCCCCCGGAATTTTTGAAATACCGTGACATGGGAGTTGCCAAAATAAAATAAATAAATAAATAAATTTTAAAAAAAGTGAAAAAACAAGAAAATCTGAAGTTGTGTCTTCAGGGGAAAACTGGTAGAGTCCTGTCAGTGAAGCACTTCAGCAAAACCATTGTCACATTCCATGGAAGAGATTCACAAACGAGAGAGAAAAAAAGGTGGAAAAAATTTTAGGGCCTCTGAAAAGAGAGGTGCCTTTGGGTAAGCCTGGTTTACCAGCTCCTTGTCACAAGTATAGGAGCATTCATGCACTTCTTGTCCAGATTCACATCCTCGTGACTGCTACTGCAACATTTTGCAAACAAACCTAAAAAAAAATTTAAAAAATACTGGGTTTCTATTTTCAGGGTCTAGCCCTGACAGGATACACTGCAGTGTTAAAACACGAGCTGCTTGAGTAACTGGCCTCTCTGGGCCAATGCTCAGATCGGTGCCAAACATTTTTAGGCATGATGTTATGTGTCAATAGAGTTTGAACAGGAGTCACACACGGCCTACCCAGCACAGCAGCAACTTGAATCAGCCGAGCACCAGCAGATACACCTCACAGAAATACTCTGAAATACTCTCAGACTACTGGGAAAGAACCAGATCAACTCAGCACTAACGGGGATCCCTGTTAGGGTTCCTAACAGAGTCCCTGCCGACACTTCCTCATGGCAGCACTCATCTGTTCTGCTCATCCCATGAGGAAACCTCGCTGCAGGTCTCTGTTCTGCTCATCCCAAGAGGAAATCTGTGTGGCAGCACCGAACCCTCCTCGCAAGGCGTTTTCCAGGCAGCTCCCCCGGGAGATGGAATGCTGCCACCGCCCGGCTGCGCCGCTCCCGAGCCGTGAGATCTGAGCACGGAGGGAAAGTGGGGAAGGGAAAGTCTGGCGTAAATAAAGAAGGGACGATGTGGCAACACTGTTTGCGCTGAGTAGTAACTGAGCGACAGCTCTCCGGGGTGAATAAACGCGTAACTGAGCTGGGGAGCAGGAGAGGAGAGTCGCTGCTCGCTGATAAACTCTCACGGTTCTGCCCATTTCCACCGGCTTTTGCAATCGGGAAGAAACTCCAGCAAACTCCGGAGTGCACAAGGCGAAGGAAACGGAGCCAGTTTCGTAAGTGAAGCAGCATAACGTGTGAGAGTCACATTAAGGAGCCGCGGCGAGGAGCGGGGCACGGGCTGGGGGAGAAGGGAGGATGGAGCAGCAGTGCCAGCAGCTCCTGTGCTGCATCTCCTGTGCCACAGCCCTGGGGAAACTGTCCACACGCCTGGGAAAGGCAAGGGAAGCAGGATCTTTCTGTGTGCGCGGAAGGAACCACCCTCATTCGCTTCACAGAGCCCAGCGCCAGTGACCTGTGGAGATTTTTTTGTCCTCGGAAAACTGCCGTGCACAAATTGGAGTGGGAGCACAAGGATGGGGGTGCTGGGGGAGAAGAGACAAACCCAAGCGAACAGCACACTGGGCATCTTGGGCTGAGCTATTTGGCAGGTCTCGAATCCCACAAGGGTTACACCTGAAGCCCTCACCACAGCAAAGGGAAGAGTGTTCCAGTAAGGAACACCCACAGCCCCACACTGCTCCCCACAGGCGGAACCAACACTGCTTGTGACAAGCAACATCAGCCAGCCCTCAGCTACACACGGACCAGCATAACCATCGGCCAAACACAGGGTTTCCCACAGATGGGACCTGGACCTGAGCAGGGAGAAGAGCCACCAAAGGCTTCCCTGTTAGTGACACCCGGTGCCCTCACCAAGCCACCCAGGTTAAAGCCATGTGTGCATCCCAAACGGAACGAGTCCGCAAGCCAAACAGGCTGCTTCTGTCAGAGGGCTGCAGAAACACAGAGATAACACTATTCCTTTCCTCTGCAACCTGCAAAGCATTCGGATTCTGCAATTGTAGTGGCCAAGTAAACAGGAAACCAGGAAGGAGACCTGGTCCCAGCTGATGCTCTCACAGCCCATACGCAGATGCTTGAATAAACAGACCTAATGCAATCCATTCCTTTCTAGGGCTCTGGTGTGTTTTGGTTTTCTCACATACTTGCATATGGGCTCTATCACACGTTAAAAATGAGCTTCTGACTACACTCAGCACAGCCTTGTTGATGCACTTTTGGAAAATGTTGCCATATTTATCTTGGATGCATTTTCCCCTGTCAGCTCTAAAGCAGCATTTATTTACAAGCTTTCTCAGCAAAAGGATGTATTCACCCCTAGAAGGGCAGGACAGAACCCTCTGCTTTCTGCACAAGGAACCTGCACTGCAATATTTATATACCAAATAAATTCCCAATTAAGTCACCTCATTAGGTGAAATGCTTCTCTCTACAGAGGTGTTCTCAGGGATTGAAATTAGGCCCCATGATAGGATTTAAATATGAGTCTCAGTTCTTGACTAAATCTTGTTTTCAGAAACTCTTACAGACTGGAACGTCAAGAACTCTAAAGGTTTATCTCAACTCATAGGTGAAGCCTATGAGAGCACCTTCCTGAAACCGAGGTAAGAATCATTTTACATTTGTGTGGACAAAATAAGTTCTATCACTCGGATCTCAGCTTTAATCCCTGACAGTTTTGTGAGAACTTTTCAAGCTGGATATGTTCCAAAACGAAGTAGCTCTTGGGAAAAGCAATTAGGAGTGAGTGAAGCTGCAGTTTTCTTGTGCACAAACAATAAAGTAACACTATCAAAACACAGGGAAATGCAAGGGGAACACCAGCACTGGATGCCAGGGCAGGTGTAACAGTTGAAGCCTTTGTTTCATTATGTTTAGATAACTCACCATAAAATGACACAACTCTATAAAAGCTGATAAAGTCAGCTGCCTCTTTGTTTTCATTTCCTTCTCCTCAGGGAAACCATGGAGCTGGAACTGGAGACTTAGCAAGAAGGCTGCTCTGCACTCCAGCTCCATTTGGGAATTGCAGGATCTCTGTCAGTGCAAGCCCCTCTGCAGCGGGGTGGGAACCTCTGCTGCTGAGCACCTGGCTCCTGCCACATCCCACACACCCATCTGCTATATTTCATGTAGCTACAGCCAGGAAAGGGTACAGAGACACCCTGCAAGGAATTCTGGCTTGCACTTCCACAGGAGCTTTGTGAGATGGAATCGGATGAGTCCACAGGAAGAAACGATTTCAGACCGCAAATATTATATCTGTTTGAGGATAACAAAAGCCAGACATTTTTCATAGGTTAATTTTCTGCAAAGCATGAAACACAAATAATAAAAAAAACCTTTCTCTAGGGGCAGAATGTCAGGTTTTAAACCCACAAGCAGTAGTGGAGTTTTCCCAAAAATCATTATTTCAAGCCACCCTGTGGCATCTGATCTATTTTTTGCTACTTATTACCGTGACAATGTCATGTCCTGCAACATTTTTGTGAGTTTCATGCCTTAAAGGCAACTTCTTACTTGACCGTGTGTCTGTTTTAAACCAGTCCTGGGTTATGAAGTTGCAGCTCCTTGTTCCAGCCTGGTGTTAAGAGCTCTTTTCAAGGAATCTGTGCCTAGGTGTGCTGTGCCACAGGACCAGGAACCACGGGCTAAGGACCACCTGCAACATTACAAGTGTGAGTTTTACATCAGCTCAGCACACAACTTTCAAGGTACAGAATAGCCAGGAGACCTGGATACACCTTTACAGAAACCTGGATAAAGAAACAACAACAGTGTTAATTTCTTGCAGCATCTGCCACGTACTGTCCACCCACTCCCCAAAAGCAGGGCCCTGAGCAGAGTCCCACCTATAAATGAGGGTGTTAGAGCTCGGTCCTGCCTTTGGAAGAACAAGGTTATCTGGAATGGGAGGTGCTGGGTTTAGGTCCATTTCCCACCGAGCCAAGAGCAGGCAGTGTGTACAATGCGGGGTGCGGCAGCGCGCCGCTGGCACCACTCCCCCAGGGCTGCTTTTCTCCAGAGAAAACAATCCGGCACGCTCAATCTCGGCTTCCCAGCAGGATCTCCTGCACTTGCCCTCCCCTGGGACTGCTTTGGAGGGGAAAATTCTCCATAGCGATCACCTCCAGTACACCGTGGAAAACGTGCGAGACCAGCTCACAGCTTAATTTCACTTCTAATTTCCCTGTAATTACAGTTGGAGCTTTTCCCTTCCCTCAGGCATCAGACTTTGAAACGCTCAGCTCCTGGAGCTGCGTGTTGTCCCATCATCACCTTCCCAACACCTCTGGGATGCTGAAGTCACCTTAAGAGCATCACAAAGCTCTGGACCATCGATAGTAACATGGGCACAGTGAGTGTGCCGGCGTTCTGCAGAGAGGAGGGCAGGCAAGACCTGATCCAGCACAAAGCTTGGCAGGCAGAGGAATAAAGCCCGTTGTATAAAACATTTTGGACGTATCTGAAGCAGCCAAGGGAGCTAATGCACTCTCAGCACTTCCCAGAGTGCAGGCACAGCATTTCTGATCCAATTCCAAACGTTCTGAAGTGATACGTGGTTTCACGATATGCTGGTTTCAAAAACATAACCCAGCATAAAGGATATTTTTAACAGAGATCATTTCAGGAAGCTGCTCCACCACTTCCACAGCAGGAAATTCTCCAAGTGTGCTTATTGTCAAATCCCACGCTTTACCTGGTTACCCCATGACAGCCTCTGGAAAATTTGCAATCTTTCCACGTTGGAGCAATGACTCCAAAGTAAGGTGGGGTGTGATACCACTTGAGCTCACGTCCAAAGGAGTGTGATCAGAGCACACAGCTGTGAAACTAAACCAGCAGGGCAAACCTACCACAACCAAATGCCAGCACACACACGATTCATACAAGCAAAAAAACCAGTGGGCTTTCAATCTCATCCTTACTTGAGTGCCAACTGTTCATCTGGAACACTTTACAGCCATGGTTCCCTAGGGTGACAAGACAAAACCTTCTGAGGAAGGTCACTGGCATCGGTCCCAGTGCATGCATCAAACGCTGATTTAATAACAGTCACTCAAAACTAATGCAGACCTGAGAGCCAGGAACGCAAACAGACAATTCTGAAACTAAATGCTCTTCTTGCCTCTACTGGCTGCACCGGGAAGGAACAAAAAAGACAAAACCCGGCAAAGAAACCAAAATAAAATTAAAAACCCCACAAAACCACAAGCCAGTGGAAGTTTACTGAAGATGAAGAAACAACATTTCTGGAGAGGAGAGAAGGGAGAGAAATGAAAAACCAAGTTATTTTAAAGCCATCTGAGACTAAACTGAAGTAAAGGATTTCATCACTTCCACCAGTTTAAGCTCCAGTCAGAAGAAAGTCCGTCCCAGCCCACAGCAGCACAAACTCAGGGAGCCGCTCTGTCTCCCAGGAGTGCCAAGTGCTCAGCAAAGTACTGACTACACAAGCCACAGAGCCCAAAGGACGCAGGTCCCTCACGAGAGACACCTACGAGGATCACTCAGCACAAACACGACTGCGAGTGACAATTCCCTTCCCCACGGCCACAGATCCCTCTCCAGGGAGAGCATCTGCTGTGCCTTCTGGGGGCTGTGAGCAGGCTGTTGTGACAACAGCACGTGTGTGTGGCCCCTGGCTATCACCAACCAGACTTACACCCACAGGCAGGGAAACTTGCACTCCTCAGAATTTCACATCGGGGCAGGCTGAGAGGAAACAAAGAGCAGGGACAGCCACTGGGATAAAAGAGTCTGGGGGAGGAGCCTCACAGCCCACGAAGAGCTCATCCACACACCACACCCCGTGACAGCACCTGCAGAGGAGGTGAAGGCAGAGTCTGTACACTTCCAGGGAACAGGTTGCTGGAGCAGGGAGCAAAGCCCCTGGCCCATGCACGCCCTCAGCTCACGGGAGCAGCACGTCGTGGTGACCCGCTTGTCACCTCGCCCTCGAGGTGTGATGCCAGCGAGGAGCGGCCCGACCCGTGATCCTTCCACCCGGCCCTGCAGACCAATTAGTCACTAATCAGAGCCTGGCCCAGCGCAGGCAGGGGCACATGATCGCGTTCTCGCCGCATTAGTCAGCGGACGGAGCGATACGGGTTCCTCAACCAGGACACCGACTCCAACACGAGGAACATGATGCAGCATAAAAGCAGAGTGGTATATGAGCAGACAATGCATGGGCCTGCATAAAGGCAAGGCATTTAGAAGGGTTCGACTCACCTCGCCGGCAAAATGTCTTTGCTACTGGGCTGGCATTTTGCTTCGTGGGAGAGTCGTGATCTTAGCTGGGTTCTCAGTGCCCTAAAGCTGCATTTACTGTATCCTCCACCCACAGCCACGAGCGCAGAACCAGAGTGCTGAGCAGGCAACTCCCAAGTTTTAACAAGACTGTCCTCTACGTGACATCCATTTAAGGGCAGCTCAAAATAGACTTGCATCAGCCTAAAATGAGACTGAGAAGAAAACAACAGGCCAAGAGCTGAAAAGCCATTTCTTGCCACAAAGTGTTCACAGCTACTTCTTGTGAACTCCTTCCTTGTGACCCATGGCCATGGAAGAACAACTCCTCCTAAACAGGAGGTCTGGGTCATCCAAAGTAATCTAAACACTAGTGTAATGGCTAATGAGCTTAGACAGAACAGCAAGCAGAACTCTGCAAGAAAAGAGAAAGTGAGATTTTAGCATCAGCGTTTCTTTCAGACAATATCTGAAAAGCTTCATCCACTCAAGGTACAGACTTTGAAAGAAATCATACTTCTGGAGGGGAAAAAAAAAAAACAAACTAAAAAACTGAGACCACTTGCACCTCCCTTTACCAGAGGAAGGGTACTCAGCCTCCTCTACAGCCACTCAAGCAAGTTTGTCACTGGAATGAGTTCTTCTCCCAGTGTGGCAGCTGGCTCCTTCTGACTCCAGAGCACTAGTCCATAAACATGAACTTCACAGACATCCTTCAAATATTCTCTTTAGATTTCCTGGGTTCCTCTGCAACTCAGCCCTTTACCCATGAAGGTTTCAAGCCACGCTGTTTTAACTCAAGCAAGATCCATTAAAAATTATTTTGTGGCTCCCTCATTTTCTTTGCTCTTCTTTGGGAACTCTGTATAGAAAAAGAGTTGCTACTTCTGTTTTAGGAACTATAAACTCTAAAAAAAAAAACTCTAAGAACCACAAACTGATATTAACACACTGTGCTGGTTTGTCTGGGGGGACAGCTCTAGTTCCTGCCCTGGGTGTGAGCAGCAGTGCCGTGCTGGGATTAAACCAGGACAGTCCTTTTTGGCACCCAATGTGGGGCATGAAGGGTTCAAAATAACGACAGAGCCGATTGGAATGCACTAGGTGGAATTTATAGCTGCTACTGCTCCGTGGCTACTCATCAGCAGGCTCTGTGCTTGCCGTGGGCACCTGGCTGTGTGCTACAGCCTAGAGCCCATCCAGGGCCACTTTTGCTTTAGGAGCTCACAGTCCTGCTTATCACCTCTGTCTGCAGGGCCTGGGAACGTTCTGATAACAGCAACCACTACGTGCCCAGGGTGGAGGGTGGCCAGGGCATGGCTGCTGTACTGGGCAGGCTGGAACTCCACTGGGAGCTGGAGTCCACTGGCTGTGACCTGTGGATGAGGAGGACACCCCAAGGGGTAAATCCATGCTGGAGAAGGTTCAGCTCAAAGCACCTGGCCAAGTCCACGCTGCAGCAGGCACTCCTTGAAGGATCAGCGGCTGTGCATGAGGTCGTGCTGGAGCACCTCAAAGCTTGGGGCAATCACCCACCATCTGCTTTCGGCCTCTTTTCCACATGCATCTGCCTAAAACACTGGAGGACACCATTCTCTGGGAAGAAATTTCAGGAAAATTACTTTCTGTAACAGGTCTGAAACCAGTGGTTTGCTTTGGTAACAGATATTCATAAAAGCACAACGGGATAAAGTGACTTTCATGCTCCTTTCTTAAGCTGTCAGGACCAAGGAAACGTTTTACTGACGCACCGATTCAAAAAGTAAATAAATAAAAGACAAAAAGCAGCTCTGAAGTTTGGCATTTCAGGTGCAGCCACAAAACCAGTCAGCATGTCTGGGGATGGGGAAGGCAATGCATTGTCAGCAGCCATGGAGCATCATCATCTGCCCAATGTGGTCATCTCCTGGCTCTTCACAGCTGTTCCAATTTATCCCTAATTCAGCAGAAATCCTTTTGACTGGTATTCCTGGGTTCTGCACTTACACAAGTTGGTGCATGCAAATCTCACCAAGCATTTTCAGCTAGAAATCTCCATTTCAGAAGAAGGTACCAAAGCAGCCAACTCCAGCTCGTTTTGAAGAAGTTTGGTTATGAATCTGCCTTTTGGGCCTCAGGAGGCAGAAGAGAGAACAGGGAGCTGTGGGTGTCCCTGGCAGGTCACCCACCTCAGGGCCACTGTGTAACTCCCCTGGCTGGACACAGCTGTACATGGTCAACAATCACACAGACACCTGCTAACAAAGAACAGCTTTATGTCCAGCGCCCAATTGCAACATGGCTGTTTAAAGGTAAACGGGAAATAGGCGACAGTAATGTTAAATCCCAGTTATCTGCACCCATTATCTTGCATTTCTTTATTGCTACGCAGAATGACTGCTCTGGGAACAGAGCCAGAAAAGTTGGGCTGATACCACAGTTTAAGACTTCATAGATATTTCTGGCAATTACAAGTTAAGGGTCACATCCAGAACTGGACTGACCTCTCCACAAAACCCTCCAGGTACCTTCACTGAGTCACAAGTCAAACCCTCCAGGGAAAACACTGAGCTCTTGGTAACCCAAGGCATTACTGGACAAGGAACACTTAATGCAAAGGTGTCTACTTCATCATTTGGAATTGAAAAGGCAGAGGTTCAAGAAAGGTGGCTTTCTTTGTAGAAAAGTTATTACAGAAACTTTTACAGGAATCTGCACTCTCACATCTCTGAAGGCTCAGGGGACATCCAGGTTACTTGCTGGGAGATATATTTTGAGCACGACGGGCTTAAGTTGGTTTTTCAATGCTTTTTAATAAATTAGGTTGTATTACTAATGTTCCAGGAACTGGGCTCTTCTACCCTGATCTTTAATTTGAGTAATTATTTTAAAAGCTGGAGACACCATCTCCCTTGATTCAGTCTCTGGAGAGGATTCTGACCCTGGAAGATACAGTCGGGGTTTCCACAGGCTTGTTTTGCAGCATATTCCCTTTCAACAAAATTTATATATTGTATCTCTGGCAAAGAGAAGAGATGGGTGACCCAAACAAAACTTGGGAAATACGGAGGTTTTCCTTTTGCAGCAATTCCTGCTGCTTTGTTCACAGGTCCAGAGCGTCCATCCCAGGTTCAATTATAGTACAACAATGACAGTCAAGTGCCCCCTCCTTTAATTTATACTGCAAATGGGGATAAGCCACGAAGCTGAGCAATGAGAGCATCCTGGCTGGAGCTCCCTGCCCACAATCTCCAAGGAAGGGTGCCTGGGCTTGCCTTGTGGATGGAGCACGGGCCTAAGTCCACGCTCCAGCCCAGGCTTGCTGGCATTCCTTCTGTGCTAGCAGGCTCTCAGGCTGAGCTTCAGAGCACTGCCAAGGGGGCAACCCAAAAGACGGGGCTGGCAGGTGCAGGAGATGATGGCTGTAGGTTCCTTCCACCTGAAATATGCCATTCTAAATCGATTCCCCAGCCTCTCTCTGACACCACCCTTGGAGTCCCTATCAAAGATGCACTCAAGACTTTGCACTGGTCTTCCATTGATTTCCAACCCCACCCTGCAGGCAGCTCACGGCTGCAATCTGGACTTTGTCCCTGCACCCCTCGGGCCCCACCGGATCAATTCTCCCTACGCACTGTCCTATCTCACCACGCATTGTTCCCATTCATGCCAGTGGAACTACTCATGCAGGACTCACCCCAGCATGGCCTTACAGGTCAGTGGGTTGAATTGCCTCAAGGCCAGAAGTCACCTCTGCTGAAGTGTTCTGTGGGACTAAGGCAATGGCTTCACATTTCCAACATTTCTGCATGGATACAAGTGTCACTGCACTGCGACTCCACCAGCAGTGCTACAAAGGCACCCAGCACTGCTTCCACAGAATGCCACACTCACACTTCTCCCGGGACAGTGCTCCTCAAACCCAGTTGCTGCTCACCTAAGAGATCATGAGGTGTTAAAACAATGGGTGTGGGATGCTCCCCTGGCACCACAGGCTGGACTGCTGTGCCACTGAGGCTCTGGGACGGAGCTTCACTGGGGACACGAGAGAACAAAGCACCGTCTCTTTTTCCTGGCCACGTCTGTTCCTGCCCAGAAGGACACACAGGATGCTCTGTTGAGTGGGGCTGCTGGTCTTGAGCAGAGCTCTGTGTCTGCTGAATGCACAAACTGTCACCCGGGGAAGTGAGCTCAGACTGGGCAAATGGAACAAGAGTTTAGATAAAACCCATTTCCAGATCACCACATTTGCCAACTCTGAGTCCTAAGCAAAACGAGCGGGTCCAGTTCTCGTGCAGGAGAAATACACCTCCATTCCAGTGCCACACGCACAGGTTTAACACGCTCAAATGCCACTTTTCCTCGAGCTACTGAGCAACTATTTCTCAACCTCATTCTAAACAGTCTTCTCATATTTAGTAACCTTGATGAAAGATCTTTACACTTACATCGAAGGGCTGACAAAGTGTTTGAGGCGTTACACAGTCACAGGTACAATAAAAGCAGTTAACTTTTGCAACCTTCTGCTCAAGGTTAACAGCTGAAATGAGATCTGTAAACCTTGAAGAGGTGATTACAATGAAGTAAAAACTTACTAAAAAAACTTAATGGGGAAATAATCTTCACGTTGCACTCACCCGTGCAAAAGAGAGGCAAGTTCTGTTTCTGTGCGTACTATCCAAAATAGAGCAAAGAGGACAACTTCAATAAAGATGATTAGTTGACATACAAGACTCCAGTTGTTGTCTTTGACTTCAGATTACACATCTGCATAGTCATCAAAATCAAAGCCTTTGCGTGTTTTGCTCAGAAAAGAGTATCAGAAAAAGACAGAACATTCCACAGGAATAAATCCTAAGTGCAAAAAGCCAAGTATCTGTTGCACTTGCAAACCAACCACGATTTCTTGTGTAACACCAGCTCATTGTGATAACTTGTAAAAGAAAGGAAAATTCAATCGCCCCTGGGGAACAATCACATCAAATTTCAGCCTCTTCCATTAACTCCACAGATGAGCAGCAGTCACCTCTCAGAGGTCAAAAGAAGAGGTACCATTCCCACCAAGGTCCCCAAGGTTCTACATTATTTATATATTATTATTAATTCTATTATCATAAAAACTGAGTGAAGTTTTTTTTGTAAGCATCATTTGAAACACAATAAAGAAATTTGAGCAAACTTCAGTCTCAAAAGAAATCATTCAAACAATTCCCAGCACCACCAAGCTCAGCCAACTCTCTCTGAGACACCAAGCCCGTGGATCAATACTTGTGGCAGGACAACTAAAGCTTACTTCAAGGCAGATCTAATACAGAGTGTTTAGCAATCTTATATTATATAGTAGCAAACCAGCAATGTGATCCTGCTATATAAATGTAGTTATATAATAGAGCTAGGATTTGAAACACTGGGACTTGGAAAATTCTCCTTTCCCACTAACAGGATTTCCTTAGGAGTAAGTAGTACCTCTCTTGGTACACATTTATGTATATAAATAATACAGCTTCTTTAAATCCCCCTTCAGACTCTGTTTTACTTTGGCAGCAGAATGAGCTCTCCTAACAGCGTACTTTTCTGGAATTCAGATGCTCAAAGTTCACTGGAGCCACAAATACAATGGATTCTGGTATTGGTGACACTGAAACATTTTTCATTATTTTTCTGGTGAGAAAATCAGATAAAAACAGGGCTGCTTGGAATTTCCTCTGCTGTACTCTGAAGGCTCAGCCACACTCCAACAGTATGGATTCACATACCTGTTCAGTTTGGGCAGAAATTCACCATTCCAAAGCAAACTGAAGGCCAAGAGCTGAGATGTGGGTTTCTTGGATTTTCTAATTCCTCATGTAAAACTCCATGCAACTTCACCCCACTGACAGTCCCTGTGGCAACTTCAAACCTCCTTAAATGAAAAGCTCCTAATTTCAGGACAGCAATTCAAAGACATTTTTATCTCTTCAGTTAATGTAATGAAGCCATTGAGGAGCAAGAGTTGTGCAGCTTTTTCCTTATGCCACTGCGCTGTTTTATCACCCAATTATGGGCGCTGTAATTGTCTCTGACACTGTCCAACGGCAATAAAAAGCATTCCTGCCACAAACTGCACACAACCCTGAGCAAACTCGAGAGAAGTGAGATGCTGCAGCAACTCAAGGTTCAAGGGCAGGGGGGCAGAAGTGGTAGTGGGAATTCCTGCAACCTTGACCATTTTATGGCTGTATTTTCACTTCAAGCCACACAGCGAACTGAGCTTCTTTAACTCAGTTAAGAGACAGACCTTCGCCTCCCCCTCCGAGTCCTGCTGCTCAGGAGGAGCACAAAAGAGAAGCTTTCCTTCCACCAGACACAGCACAATGACACAGAGATGAGCTCCTTTATCAATATTAACTGTAAACTGCTATTACTGCCTTTTCAGAGCACTCCCCACCCCGTTCCGAGCCTTCTAAGTGGATTTGAAGCCGGAAGCAGCTAATTGACTTGGAACGAGGAGTTATGAGAACCCTTTTAATTTGCTCAAAGCAAGAGTTCACATTCTAAACCTAATGCACACAGCAAATACGTGCGAGGCAGGTCACTGGAGCGTGAGGAGGATGCTCCTGTGCTGAGGCCATGAAGGCATTTTTACCACATTTTACTCTGGTGCCACAGCACTGCAGTCGGAGCGCTGAGAATGCTGTTGGCAACAAGGCATCTTCAAAACCTCCTTCAACATCCTCTGGGGCTCCCAGCCCTTAAGAAAGGGCTGGAGTACAAACCAGGAAAACTTACACTATTCCAATAAGGCCATGTGTAATGCTGTCATGACATAAAATAAAAGGAATCAAGTTAAAATACAAATCAAGCTATCAGCAAAGCCACACTGACACGTGGCATGTGAGCACACTGGAGCATCACTTGCTGTACCCACAGGGCCCATTTTTGGGCATCCAGCTCCGAAAACAGCTACTTCCCCCTGTATTTCTGATCAGAGCAACACCTTGCCTTTGTGACTGTGTCCGCCTGGAAGGACAGCACTCCTGACTGCGACTGCAAATAGCAGTTTGCAGACTTACTGGCAGAAAAATAAAGGAAGATTTTCTTTCTACTCTCTTACACAGCAATTTTCCTTCACAACTTTTCCCAAAACACCAAAACCAAAAGGAGTTATGGATTTTCCCTTCTCATGGGAATGTTTTTCTCTGCAGTGCACTTTGTGCACAAATTCAACTTTTTCTTATCAGTGTAAGACATCAGTAACAGAAGCCTTTGCCTTACACCCACAGCACTTTAAAAGCTGCCTTTACAAATGGGCTGTGAGGAAGACCTCAAGACAGCACCAGTATATGAGGCTGTTCTCTGGCTGCAGAGGAGTTTCAAGATATAAAATCATTACATGAAAGTTTTAAGGAGAAATATGCACAGTTTGTGAGCTGCAGAAAATCCTGTCGGACCTTGCTGGGAGCCGACTGGGTGAGTGCAGGGTGTTACCTTGTCAGGAATGCCCTGTGCACACAAATGAAAGCTCCATCCCTCTTCTCCAGAGCTTGGGGGGGGCGGGGAAGAAAAGAAAAAGGAAAGAAAAATCCATACTTCCTTCTCATCCCATTTTCAACTCAGAACAGCAGCACCACACCGTGCCACCCCTGCCAGTGGTCCTGCTCTACAGCTGCCACCCCTTGAAATCTTGGGAACGCATCTTCCTAAAGCCACTGACTAACATTCGCTCTTTGGATCCCCCCTGACCCTCACAGGCACGTTATCGAGCTAAAATCACCCAGTGAAACCAGGCATTGCCAAAAACTGAACCCTTCCATCTTCTGACACGACGGCAGGCACCAGGAAAGGTCTTTGAGAACAGAATGGCAGGCCAGAGAAGGAAGGGCACAGACTAGGACGGATGAGCTCACGTACATGCTCTGAGCGAGGAGAGATGCAGTCCCGTTTAATCATTCTGCACAGGACTGGAAACTGTAACAACAAAATGAAGGTTCGCATGAAACAGTTGCCGAGGTTCAGGAGCCTGAAGGATTTCGGTTCAAGGCTCTGCACCTTGTTCTTAATGCACGATTTCCTACCGATATCAACCAAAATAAGAACTAGGCATATTCCTGCAGCATATCACACCAGCACTTAGCAGTACATTCTGTCCCACACACAATATGTAACTCTGCACATTTTGTTAAATCCGCCTAACAAAGTTTTTTGGCTTTGGCTGTGGTTTTTTGTGGTTTTTTTCCCAAAAACTGTTTTCACACAGCAGTTTTCATTTGTTGTAAGCAAAGCGGGTTTTTTTTTTCCCAGAATGTAAGCATCTGAACAGGATTCAAGGTCCTTAGTACTGCTACAAAGAAGAAAGGAAGAAAGAAGTGAGTTAGCAAAGAGTCTATCTACACAGGAAACTCATCTGCCTGCAATCTACATGCCTTAGCTTTTTTTCCTCAGAATTCTGAAAAGTGCTTGGAAATAAAAAGAGACAGTACAGAGAAACAACAGGTACATTGTTAAACCATCCATGTAGACTTCTGGTCCTGGAGAACAGAAGCAAGTGAAAAAACACTCAAAGACAAGGGAAATTAAAGGTCTGATAAAATGGAGAAACATTATGGGGGCAAAAGTGGACCTAAGAAAATAAGAAACTTAAAAGCACAGAAAAAGGAATAACGGGAAAGAGTTAAGAAAGAAGGCATAAATGACTACCCCACAAAAAAGATGAAGGCTTATTTTAAAAGAACAGAAAATGCAGTTTAGTTATGGTACCATTCTCTCAGTTTGACACGTCCCCTCAGAAAAAACACTTCTCTAATGTCACTAACATTTGGATATGTTTCCCTTCTATATTCCTCAAAGGGAAGGTCAAAGCAGGCTTGGAAAAGGATATGCAGAGGTATGTAAAAGGTTAAAAAGCATAAATAAACTCATTCTGAACATCTAATTTCTATGCATTTAAATGATCTTCAGGAGAGTTCGTGATACACAGATTTCTTCTTCTGTTCTTTATTTTCAAACATCCATAACACCAAACATTTTGTCAAACATCAATTAATCAGAACTCTCTGAGTAGATTTGGGGAATTTCTTACTTTAATGAATAATATCCCATACTTACTTGCACAAAGTATGTAGCAAAAGTAATCCATTTTATATGTCTAAAAATTCATATTAGCAATCTAAAAGTAAATGTCTGCTTTTCTCCAGCTGAACTAGCACTTCTTAAATATAAGGTTCATTTGAACAGCTGTATGTTTTTGACAGTAGGATTTGGTTTCCCCTTTCACACTGTTAATGGTTGAGAATATGGAACAATAAATCCACATTCCTCAGTAAGTGAATGTGCATTTAACCTTGTCCCAGTCTGAAATGACCAACATAGAATTTCCATTATTATGTGGTACTCTGGTTATGATTATGATTAGTTTTGGCTTAAAAAGATATCAAATATATTTCATTGATTCTATGTTTGGAAAGAAGGGGAAAAAAAGACTGCTGAAACAAGCTGAGAAGCCCAGCTGAGTCTTATACCTGATGGTTGCCCTACAAGCCAGCATTTCTATATCAGAATGGCACGAACCAAATTCCTAAAGTCTCAGACATACACTCAGACATGCTGACTGTCTATGTGAACAAATGTGGGTGAATGCAGTTTTGCCTCAGTAGTGGCAAAGAGACCGTAAGTGCTCAGCAAACAAGTGATCAGATTACTCATATTTAAAGTCTGTAACAGGGACTCAGGTACCAAACCTTAGGGATGATGTTTTGGAAATTGTAACTCTAGCCAGTTCCTTACATGACGATGCATGAAAGGGTTCGGTGCTTTTCCTTGAATCTGGCAGGTGAGCGAGTCATGCCTTGGTACAGTGTACTGGGCTGTAATGGCCCATACCAGTGTTTCATAACATGGGTACTGTGCTCATTCCCAAGTGGAAAAACATTATTTGCAGTTATAAATCTCTAACTACTTGTTGATGTAATCAGAACAGTCATTGTGAACTCCTTACAACTTTATGTGTTGCAGTATAAACTTACATTTTATTGCACCCTTTCAGGAGAATGTATTTTATTCTTGGGCTCATTGATGATAAAACTCCATGGAGATGAATTGCCTTGTGCTGGTAAAAGTAGAGAGGAGTAGTAGCTCTGGCTTAGCTTCACCATCAGCGCTGCAAAACTAATTAACATTTTTATTTGCTCTTTTCACTCTACTGTGGCAATTTTGAACAGGCAGATCCAAACACATGCTTTCAGTGAATGTGTTAGGGAAAGAGTGAAGAGGCAACCCGGCCAAAGAAACGTTTGTCACCTATAAAATTGATGTCAGAAAAGAAAAACTGAAAGAATGATAAAATAAATTAAATACATAGTAATGGATGTCAGCATTGCAGACAAAGCAATGAAGGCACTGCTTTGCCATAAATGTAAGTGTGAAGAAAAGTTCATAAAGGTTGTTTCTGAATTTTGAACAGCACCCTAAGTAACAGGCATAAAGGAAATGACTGAAGAGGTTAGCATTGAAGTCAACAAGAACTTAGTTTTTGCTTGATTTTTCAAGCATTAGATGATCATTTGTGATACACACCACAAAGTCTTTTGTAGTGTTGTCTTATTTGGAAATCCCAAGTTTATGAATCATATCTCCTTACAAGAGTGTAACAATGTCTGTTACAATTTTACAATGTCTGATTTTCCCCCTTTCCATATTACCTGCACAACAAATGGAACAATAAACACAAAGAAGCTCCAGTAACGATTGATTTGTCATCAAAATATGCCACCAGCTATCTGGGGGCTCAGTTTTTGCTTAATGTCCTGGAGTCGATGAAGTCCCATATGTTCTCTGATTTCAGAGAGTATTTTAGACTTACAGGGTGAACACTGTCTTTATGGGGGAAAAGCTGCAAGAACCAGCCTGTGACATGCTCAAGAGTGAGCTGGCTTACTGAAATCCCCTGCCAGCTTGGACTGTGACAACACAGGTAGACTCTTGCATGCCCCTTCCTTTGTGCAGATGGATGTGTGCATGCATAAGATGTGCTTATAAACATGTTCTAACTGTTAGAGAAAACAAAATTATAGCAGCTGGTAGGAGATGGCAGTTTTATAACCACTTGCTAATTTTTCCATAGCTTATTACCAAGCATTTTAAAACTGTGATCTTGCCAGTAAGTGCCAGTTCTTCTTGTTCTGTTCCATTTAATAGCTTAATAATGCATAATTGGAGTTCTTGGGTACTGGTAGTGAAAGGACACTACACTCCATTAAGTCCAGGATATTTATTTTGAGAAAATGAATGAGTGCACAATTTTCTGGGAGCACTAATAGACTTAAATGGATTTCAAAAAGCCTTTTACCATTACAGAATAAGACTCAGCTATGGGTCACGTGCTCTTCTCCCAGGATGAGCCCAGAATGCAGTCTGTCACTCACTTGTTCTTCATGAAATAAGTTCTGTGCATCTTTCTGGGAGTGTTCTTGATTCACTGAGCTATAAATGGGATCAGATGCAGGCCTATTTTTAGAACAGGCAGCACTCTTTATAGAAAAGATACATTGTTTTGTAGCAAGTTAATCCAGCATTATATTGGTGATTTGGAAGGCTACCTACTAGATGTACCTCCTCAGAAATTCTGTTATTATCTGATTCATCCACGCAGAGGGATATTGGTCTCAGGATATTTTTTAAGTTCTTTCATTGACTGGTGGGTTCTGTGTCCAGATTTCCTACACCTACACGGAGCTCATCTATGATGGACTGTAATGCAATGTAACACCCTCTCTGCTGCTTCCTCTGGACTCAGCACCATTGTTTAGGTGGCTACTGGGCTATAGAGGCACTTATCTGGAGCGATGGACATTTGGAGCTTGTTCAGCATTTTCCATGTCTGTGGAGCACCACACCCTTCCCACACTGAAGACTTCTTAGTTTCCTGAGTCTTTAAACAAATATGCTCAGCAGTGTACAATACAGTACAGTTCCTTTCTAACTTCTGATTTCTGATTAATGTTTCTTTTATGGATGTAACACCTCAAACCTCTCAGACTTGCCTTCAGCTTTGGTGTAAGAACAAAATTGCTAAGAAGAGAAAAACTGGTCAAAGAGATACAATACACAATACATACAGTGCAGCAAAGCACAAGGTTTATCTGTGTTTCCTTCATGTCACCAGAGGGAAAGGAAAGTTGAGGTATTTTCTATTGCTCAAGCACGGGAACTTTATTTCCTTCATCACTTCCCTCCCCACTATCCCTCAGTTAGATATTTTTATCATCTCTGGTTCACTTTCCCACTTAATAAACACAATGTATGCTCTTGAGAAGGAATTTTTTTTTCCCAGAATGCCTGATATAAAAGCCTAAATGGATTCCTGACTGTGTCTTGCTTCAATTTAAACTTGTTTCTCCATTGCTACTAATGCTAGCAAAAGTTCTTGGGGAAATCTATCCATTTGGTACCCATGTCACTCATCTCATGTCCAAATAAGAAACAGACAGAATTCACAAGCCAATATGCTGAGCTGATGCTTGGCATGTAAAAAATAAAACATTTAAACATACAAACAACAGTAGAAAGAACTGAAAGATTTCACATTTCACTTTTTATCACGTCTCATTTTCACTTGTCATGCATTTGGAAAACTGTCTGCAACAATATTTTTTTTTTCAATTTAATTTTTATTGACCGCTTTTCTTTTTTTTTTTTTTTAATCCCACTCACATAAATATGACAATATGAGTTATCTATGGATGATTAATTTATCTTTCTGACAGCTAGCCTGTCCAACGTATTAGAAACAATCCCAGTTTCATCACATCTCTCTATACTTGGCTTTTTTTTGCTACATTTTAGACGAAAACAGTCTTAATCGGCAAAGATGCATACAAAAAAAATTTGAATATATTTGAGGGCTTTAATTTGAGTTAAAATATTTTCTCTTTTCATTTTGTAACCATGCTGGAGATACATGGTTTTCCACAAGGAGTTGTAATAGTCTATTGAACACCACAGTTATGACATAGTATAAATATCATTTTTTTTTGTTTCTGGTTATTTCTGGAGCTTCAGTTTCTCCATATGTGATGATTGAGAAGCATATGTATTTGAGAAGCATATTACCTCACCTCAGACAAAGTTTCATCTCATACTCCCACTTTTCCCTTCACAGAGTATAGTTTGCATTATACTCCACACAGGAGCTTTGAGATCCCTCAGCTCTTGGGACTGTTGACCTGGAGTCAACCTCTGCCATACCCATTTCTGATGACTAAAGTCAGTGATGTTAAAGAGAGTTTCCTAAGTACAGTTCCTGAGGACAGATGGAAAGCAGAACTTGAATCTGTAATCCATAACACTTTCAACAGCAGGGAAAGTCCTAAATAGCTTCTTTCATCACCAGCCATTCTGGAGACAGGGATGTGAGTTCTTGTTCACGAGTCTGCTTCTGTTGTGAGAACCCTCACATGTTCAAGGACTACCTCTGAGAAACAGGATTTCCAAGCTTGGATTGTCAGTTTCTATATGACAATGATACGTCACCGAACTTGAGTGTGAATGGGAGGATCTGTTCCTCACAAGCTCATTCTTCACCAGGAGGTGGCCCACAAAGAGCAACACTTCTCTTGACATTGATAAGTACTTGTTAAGGGAAAGGGTTCCAACATGCCCATGAACTTTACAACTTATACCTCCTACTACAGCTTTTTGCACTGATCACACAGATCCCATGTTGTCCCTCCTCTAGCTGAGTCCTGGGAAGAGTATAATTTTGCTGTGTTTAGTTGCACATTCATACATACAGAGTAAGTCCTTCTAAAGCTCACACGCCATCTGGCAAAAAGCCATAAAACCTATTGTTGTACTGTGCCTCCAGTCTTTGGTGAACACTACTGTTGACACCAAAGTCATTGTGTCCTTGAACGTACCATTGTCATTTTTGCCAGCAGGGCTGATGATCTGTGGGTGTTCCTGAGAGCCAGCCATCTCAAAGGGATGAGGTGGAGCTGATGTAGATATTTAGAACGGAGAGCAGCAGTAGGCAGACAACAATGCTGATTCCTGTTCACTATAAACCAAGACTGTTGAGCTTTGGAAGAAGTGTAAAAATTATTTCTAAGGTGCTTACTATTAAGCTCCTGCTCTTGAAATTGAAGTCTAGGAACCATGAAATTATCAGATTCACAGATATGTTTTATATAGCTGCTAAGCCTCAAAATAATCAGTATTGAATATCTCTGCTAATAATCTAAAGTAGATGTTGGAAATTAGAGGATAAATCATGTAATACTGGATGACAAAATTTTATCAAAAAATCCTATTTATGGCACATTGTTTTGCTGTCTTTTACTTCAGTAATAACTGAACGATGTCACTTAGAACCATAACAGACAAACCCCACATTTTAATAACTGTTCTGGGTTTATCCCAGTGTACATATGAGCGTGCCTATTTGAAAGATTTCTGTCTCTCATATACCCATTTTATAACTGCTGCTGATTTTGGCAAACATCCATTTAAAAGCAAACATAAAATTTAACTGTAAGTTTCTCATAATCAGTCATATTATAATTTATATTGCAACATGCTCTAGGAGTTGTTTGCTTGCAGGGTTGTGAGACTCAGTCACAGAACAAGCCCTAATAGGGATCTGATTAGGGGAGAACAGCTCTGGGAAAGAATCTATTCACTTGCTGCAGTCTGTCTTTAGTCACAATGGTCCTTATGTATATTCTTGGAGGAGAACTTCCAAAAAATGGCCTGAATGAGTTAAAGAAAGAATTTCACTTTCTTTGCTAACTTTTGAAACTTAACCTGGCTTTTAAAAACAGCTACAGCCCAATTAAAAGGATTATTTCTTTGAGTTCTGAGTACACTGTCATTTAAATGGGGCTTGTAAATAGTACCTGCAAAAAACACCATCTGGCATCACACTAATAGTGTGTCTAAGGCTTTGTGAAACTTGGAAGAAAAAAATGGGAAACTATTTCTTAGCATAGAGTGTAGAAATATATGGAAAATTACGTTTCTTTGTAAAGTTCAATGAAGGAAAAAACAGGCTTCATTGGAACAGTAGGGCAAACAAGCTCTATTGACAATAACTTAATAAACAAATCTTTAAAATTATTAATTTTTTTATTAATGTTCATTTGCAATAATAAATAAATCCCAGCCCCTACTATCTGTCTATCCATCTTACAAAACAGGACCACATTCGAGAGGGCAAGGCTTGAAATATTGACCTAAATAATTTGTTTGTGCTGAAATTTCTGGAGCCTGAAATAGAGGTCTTGCATTGTGTTCAAAGCTGATCTCCATGATACATTCTACTTCAGCATAAATGAAAATACACATAGGGGGAAATCCAGTTGTGCCTTGTCTGTTTGCTGAGTGATTCTTTTTAACAATCCAGTTACCTATGGAGAGTTTCTTGAAATTTTATAGAAAACCCACATAAAGAAAATGTAATGCTGTCTTTTCACACATCAGGCTTCCTGATGTCACAAGCTGCATAACAAAACCTTCATGGAGACAGAAGTCATGTTCTCCTTTTGCCTCACTTTTTTGGTCTCCTCCGCCCGAGAGAGCCAGCCTAACATCCGTGCCTACCCCATGCTCCAGCTCTGTGTCACCAGGCAAAAATGCCATTGTTTGTGCACAGGGAGCCCAAAACAGCTCCCAGGGAAGGCAGCAGTGCCCAGACCTTGTCACTGCTCTCTTTATTCCTGTCCCCGTTTCTCTTTGTGGTGGCCTGCTGCCACAGTCCAGCCAGCTGTCCAGAGATCCCAGGAATTTGTGGTGTTGGGAAATCTATATGTTTTTTTCTCTTCAGCAACGAATCTGACCCACTGCATTAACCTTATTATTTCTACATTTGCATGAGAACAAGCAGTTCCGCTAAAAAAAAGCAAGCCAACAATAAATCTATGTAAAAAGCTGAGAAAAGATAACTGTAAGTCTGAAGGCTATTGTATAAACAATATGGCTTTTCTCCTGTAAGGCTGCACTACAGAAACAGCTGAGAAACACAGGAGGCAGGGGGAAATTGCAAGCATTTTGAAAGTTTTGAGGAAATACTTAAATTATCACAGCAAAGATACAATGAAATTAAAAGAGTCTTTCTCTTTCCCTCTTCAAAAGAAAGAGACTGCTCCATTTTTTCAGCACAATCACTATTTTTTATACTAAACTATAATTCCAAACTCTTGCAAGTTGTATGCACTAAATAATTCTGCTTCTGGATAGCACTTTTGCTTAGAAAAGATTTTTTACAATGTTAATTTTCTCATAAGGTTTTGGATATTTTCTTAGAGTTATGGATAACTGAACATGAAACTTTCAGAATTCGACTTTTACATAAATCATATAACTTTTTATGCTAAACCAGCAGAGCAGCTGAAGAAGCTGTTATGTAAGTATTAAGAGGACAGCTGCAGGTTGGTGTTTCATCATACTGTTCAGATTTGTTGCCCAGAAATCACTGTGAGGCCAAGCACTGATAAAAATCTTCCAAAATCTGTGTTCAAAACAAGACCAGCAGTATTCTGTAAACAAAGTCATCTGCACAACACAGTAAGAAGTTCCAGATATCGTTTGTGAGATCCTTTTAAAAATAGAGTTTCCCACAAAAATATTGCTGACTGAGTATATGGAGCCTGATCAGGCTCTTAGTTTAACTGCAAATAAAACCCTATCTACTGAGTCATTCTAAATTTGCAACAGATATTTAGAGAAAATGCAGAAAAAATATACACTTGTCTTCTTTACCTATTTGAACTGTAAGTTGTTCAGACAAGAGACATTTTATTTATGATTTTATAATAAAAAGGGCCCTACTCGCAGTTGAAGTCTTAAAGCAATAAGCAGAAATAATTAACGAAAAAAATGTCAAAAAGTTCTGAGGCTCACTGAACCAGAATTCTTTCATGTTTAAGAACAGAATTCCAATAAATTTACTTTACTTTAGACTGTTGTAACAGACAACTACAGCAGCAGGGACAGAATCAGTCTGCCGTTTTCAGAACTCCTGAAATTTCAGCCGGCACAAATTCTGGGTTTATATAAACAAGTACACACAACTTGTCAGTGTACCTTTGTGATCTCTTGTCTTTGAGGAATACTTAAAAACACTGAAAGGAACAGGTTAAGGCCAGAATAAATATGTTATCCATTCACTAGGGACATGTTATATATTACATCTGGACAAGTCAATAGAAGGGGCTAGAGCCTGTCCCACAGCATGGCTTTTCACTGCTGCCTTCATCAGCACAAAGCTGCCATAAACACTTTACTGGCCACCTTATCTTGGCACTGCAGAGCTCATTTTACAGCTTTGGATGGTAGACAGTTCCAGCTCCACTTCCCATACTGTCTTGAGCAGGGGAGCATGGTACCAGATACCCACTACCAGAGGCATCCCTTGTCAGAATAGTTTTTGGGAGTGTCAGAGACTGTGCCTGTGCCAGTGCACTGTTGGTGAACCAACTCTGGAGGGAAGCACAAAGGTAGGGGAGCAGCTCCAATGAGACATCTTGTTGGACCAGGTCCTCCTGGCCACAGGTGGAGTTAATTAGATTGACAATCTTGATTCTTCCACTCTAAGAAGAGGTTGGGTTAGTAAGACCTCTCTTGCTGTATTAGGAGGGCATAGATACCCCAATAGCACAGAGCACAGGTCAGAGTCATTCCTGTACACTTGGGCAGTCCCACATGTAACTACACCTGATGACTTGGTGTTGAGGTGACGGCATTATTTAATCATTCCTTTCACAACCAGGTTGTGTTTCTTTTAGTTGGAGTCTGCTATGAAAGCTAAACCTCCTTAGAGTGCAGAAAGTGGTTTGGCAACTTTCCCTTCAAGCTGTGGCAGGCAAGTTCTGGTGCCTCAACAAGTGCCCTTCCCATCCATGAAAGAGATGAGGCCCTCAAGCAGCAGAAACAGAACTTCCCAAAAGCACCACCTACAGCTTTCAGCTGAAATATGGCATTGCAGCCACAAGCTGCCCATTAATGAGAGCAGCTGGGAGATCCAATATGTGACTGTCCAACAGACCTCTAAGCAAGGAAGCATATCATGCCGGCTTAGTTGAATCCTTCTGTCACACCTCATAATAACTAGTACCTTCAAAACACTTTCTAAAAGTTTGAAGAAACTTATGCAACAATTCACATCTCAACATACTACTGCACTGCAAGTTAGCTATACAGACCTCTTCCTATTAATTTGCTCCATGAACTGCGTGGGACAATACCAGGAAAAGGCTGAGCTTTTTTAACAGGGAGAAGTATTTCCTCAGTTTCTTTGATTGCAGCTAGCTTTCCAGTCACACACTCACAGACAGGCTCTCAGACTCTCTCCTCCAAACTTTCTTTTACTCCCTGTGTACCTTCATACAGCTCCCATGCAGACTGCTGCACTGGTGAGATAAACTGGAGCTCTGTGCGGTTTTATAATACTGGTGCTGTACAGCTATTGAAACTGAGATGGAGCAGTGAGGTGCTCTAGCTGAAGAAGACAGCATTCATTAGTGATGGATTAGAACCCATTTATACAATGTGATTCAGGCACCTAAATTTAGGTGTGCAGAGTGTAGTTGCCTATGATGAGGCAGCTGTCTGTGACACCATTATATGTATAAAGGAGGTTGAAGGGTCAGTTCAGCTTCCTAAATCATAGGTGTCCTATGCTATTTGAAACTCTTAAGGGCAGCTATTACAGAGAGCTCACAGGAAATTTGTGTCCTGCTGCAGGGCAAAAAACTTGCTAGAGACCAGGCAGGATGACCTTGGGCTAAGAACTCACACATGGGCATCCATTACCATTTGAGGTGCTCTAGGAAATCCAAGCTGTGTACAAGGCTAGAAGACATGACAAAGGACCTTTGTGGAGCATGTGCCCATCTGAAATGACAGGTAAATATGCTTGTGTACGCAAGACGCCCTGGCCATCTCAACTGGCTCTAAACAAACATTTGAGGGTGACCAAACAATAATGTATATATCCTTGTCTAGGAAAATGAACCAAATCCCTTGTCAACGCAGCTGGGAATGCAGGTGCCGACATCTGCTGAGTAATCCACTAGAGTCATGCATTGCAGGGACAGGTTCCTCAGGAGACATGGTGGGGATTCACAGACACTGGGTCTAGTGTCTGTACTAGAAGTATCTTTCCTAGTTGCCATTCCAGAAAATTAAATGTCTCCTGATGGTCCTGTGTCATGCACACACTCCATGACTGTTGTGGAGGTGAGAAGACATCTCAGACAGCACCAGAAGCCCATATTTAGGCAACTGGATCCTGCAAGAACTCACCACTGATTATAGTGGAACCTTCACTACCAAATTCACACATTGACACTCACACAGTAGACACATCATTGTACAAGCCTGAACTGAGATCTTCACCTCATGCTGTAACATTTCAGACTACAGGCTGTTCTCTTGCTTTGTATCTACCACCATGGGACCCTGACTGCATATCCTTCCCGCAGCTGTGCTGAAATACAATTGAACCACAGAATCAAATCACAGACTATACTGCTTAAAAGAGATCCATGGTGATCACTATCTCCAACTACTAACTCCACACAGAGCAACCTGGAAGCTAAAAGATTATCTAAGACTGCTGTCCAAATGTTTCTCAAATGTCAACAAGTTTGGGGCCATGACTGCTTCCCTGGAGCACTCATTCCAGTGACCGATCACCCTCTCAATAAAGAACCTTTTCCTAATGTCCAGTCTAAACTTCCCTTGATGCAGTGTTAAGCCATTGCCATGCATTCTGTCACCAGACACCAGACAGAAGAGACCAGCACCTCCCTCTAATTGTAAAGGAAGTTGTAAGTATCAACCCATGCTGGCCGGGCCTGATCTCCTGGTTGTCCTGCATGTGCCACATGATGGCACTCAAAATGACCTATTCCATGACCTTTCCTAGCACAGAGGTCAGACTGACAAGACCGTAGTTCCCCTGATCCTCCTTCCAACTCTTCTTGTTGATGGGCACCACATTTGCTCCCCTCCAGCCAACTGGGACCTTGCTGGTGAGCCAGGACCGCTGATAAATGATTGAAAGAGGCTCAGTGAGCACTTCCACTGGCTCCCTCAGTACCCTTGGATGGATCCCATTGGGCCCCATAAGTTACAGTCACTTTAGTTACAAGTGGTAACTAAAACACATCTCACTATTTTGAAGCTAAGCAAATATACCTTCAGAGAATCTGGGTATGTGCAACTTCCCACTTGCTATTTCAAGTTCCTGTAACACCCAGGATCACAGTGACTCAGAGAACAGAAATCTTTTTTTTTTTTTTCTCCCACTCCCACCTCTTTAATGACTTCCAAATCTCTTCAAGAACCCATTTAAGCCTCTTCAGCTGCTGAATTCCCAAATTTTCCCTGCCATACCAATTGAACCAAATTTGCCTGAAAATTGATAAAAGGTCATGAATACCTGGTTCACTGGGTACAGGTTTCAGTGTCGTTCTCTGGTCTGGAGAGAGAGTATCCTCAGATGGAGTCCTCCAAGTGACATTAATTTTGCAGCTGCTCAGTGTGCCCATGGTATCATCTGATTTTTTATTTTTGTACAATTTCTAATGTATCTCATTATCACCTTGGCACCTAGGGACTGCGATTTGCAAGAAGGCTTCTGTTTCAGGGCAGGCTGAATTATATTACAGTTCCAAGGCAAGTTTGGCAACTGCTAATAGTGGCTGGCTATTTTTAGGTATTTTTTCTGCTCTTCTCTCAGTTCAGATCTGTCCTATTTAAACTCCTTTTTTTTTCTTTTTCTTTTTTTTTTTTTTTTTTTTTTATAGAAATTTTACACCAGCAACAGTTTTCACTGAGATTTTGGGGTATATTTTTACTGCTTATAAAAAGAGTTTTCCATTGGAAAACTTCCACTTTGATTTTTCTGGAACTGTGGTATAATTATTTTGGACCTAAATCTGTATCTCTACTGTGATGTGACAGTATCTCTCAGAATAAGGACTGAATTCTTATCTAAACCATTTGTTGACATGGGAATTTTTTCCATATATCCAGTAATCATTGTTTTTTACATCTGAATGTGAGATTTAAATATTTTAAGGGTCCTAACGGTTAGTATTTGCTATATATTTGCATGTTTTTGGATTTGCACTGTTCTAATTCACAAAGCCAAATTTAGTGACCACCTCAATGTCTGAAAATGGCTGGGACCATTTGCTGAGCTAAGAGTAGCACAGGGAGTAGAATTTGACACCTTCAGTACCGGTAGTAATAAGCAGATAAAAACCTACTTGCTCAGTATAATTTCACCTGAAGCCACATAGGCTATTGCCCTACATGGAGCTAATTTTGTCTGAAACCTATGGTTCCAAAAAATGAGATGGGAGAAAAAACATAATTTGGAGGAAGAATGTACAGTAGATTTTCCAAAGCAGCTGCCAAAATTTTCACACATACATACACACAGAGAAAAAATAGTGCAGTGGTGATGCTAGATGCTCTCTCGAGCCATTTTTAGCATCTTTCTAAGTGATGACATTCCCAAAGGAAGAGGATGTACTCTTTAGTATACCTTAAGTATACCAACAGAGTGCAAACTATATTAATACGTCATGAAAAATTGACTTGGCAAAGCCAAAAACAAAGATCTTGTTTACATTCCATTTCACAGGTATCTGTGTTTTTTTTAAATTACTGCTGCAAAGTTATTATCACACTGGGGACATACAGACAGACACCTCACTGGGTGACACATAACAACAGAGGAGCCATCTGTGACCTGCTGTGTATCATACATACCAGAGTAATATCTCCACAAAATATTTTCCCTGAAATATTTTTAAATCTACCTGACTTCTAATGGCCAGAAATATCCATTTTTGGCTGTTAGAATTCTCTGGAGAGAATTGTTGTGCAACGGAATGTGGCAAATAATGAAAAATCTGACCTGCTTAATGGAGAGGTTACAGGTTGCACATGAGAAAATGTAACAATTTTTTTTTTCTCCTTGGTAGCTCACTATGAGAAGCTTCTTCAGTGCTGTGAAAACATTTATGAAGACTTTTATTTAAGCATTTATTTTATTTAAGCATTTATTGCAACTGCTGCATGTACCTTTACAAATAGGGAATGAGAAAGCTAGAATGACAACTTTAATAAAAAAGCTGCCAGCTGGAAATGTGGGGCTTAGTTCTTATTTCTCTTGGTTTTGTATAAATAGAGATTAACTTCAATTTTAAAAGGAAGAACTAATCCTGTTATAAATTTGTAGGTTCAGACTGTGGATCCTGATCTGGACAGATGAGAAAGACCTAGTAAAAAGGAAACAACTATTATTAGTCTGTGTTTTCTTAAGATATTATAAAGTGCATGAGTTTACTTTGAGTACACTTGCCTTGCAATAAAATCAGAAGTTCCATATAACAGAAAGGCTTTTCATTCCAATTGTGTTCCACCTCCCTAGTAACTTAAGCAGCCCCCTCTTCTGTTTGCACAAGATTGCCCATATAGGACATAAAAGCACATTGTAGGTAACATTGAGGGTTTGGAGAGCCCAAATGCCATCAGTGTACTTGAGGGACAACATGAGAGGAAATCCCCATCCCAGCTTTGTCTTTACCTGTTAATCTTGCTTTCCAACTATGTGCCACACTGTTTCTTGTAAGATATGTGTCTGGCAAGATAGGCATTGTATTTCTGCTGAGTTTTCAACTAAGTGGAAACAAGCCAACCAGTAGCTTGCAAACGGTTAAATAACTAACCGTAATGTTTCAAGTATTAAACTGTATTGATGCAGGAACTTTGCAGATGATGCAACTCCACTGATTTGCAGGCTGATTTCCTACTTGCTTCAAGAGAGTTTCTGAGAAATTTCAGCTACCTAGCAGGGCTTGGAAATTTTCCCATGAAAAAGATGAGTTTGCATCCTGATGGTGTTTTGCTTGGAAAAGAAAGGAAAAATGTAAAATTTGTTTATGTGTCTGAGACCTCACAGATGATTGCAACCATTTCCCAGCTATATGCTTGATTTACTTTTTCCAAAATTAGCACTAATTGTAACTCAGTCTACTGAGAATTGCCTTAAGAGTACTGTAAGAATTGCTATTGAATGGCCTGGAGAGAAATAGCCCAAGTGCTAGAAAACCAACACAAAGTGCCACTCACAACTACAACAGCCAGGTTCAAAGGCATTGAAACAGCTAAAAAGCATATCCAGGCCACTGGAAAAAGCATGTAAGGTATTTGCTACAATACCAAGGTTACTGCAAGAAAAAGATCATCCTTTTTCCATTTATAGTATCTCTTCATAGAGAGCAGGGAACCAAAACTGCACACACTATTAATGAGTCTATGCTGGAGCATAATGATGCTTCCTGTTTCACTAGTTCTTCCTTCCATAATAAGTTTTGTCATTTGATTTGCCTTTTGCTTTCCACTGATGTTTTCAAAGCACTAAGTGCAGACTGCAGGATGTCTTTCCCCAGTGGTAATAGGTAATTAAAAACATATCATTGCACAAACATAGGTAGGATTCTTTTTCTCCAAAGCATTAGTTTAAATTCTTTAACTTAATCTAATTTGAACTCATTCTTTCTCAGCTCATGGCTCCGGCTTCTTATGTGCACATCTGTCTTTCTCTCCTTTACTAGAAACAACGGGATGTAATAACATTGGCTTTGACACAACTTCCTAGCATGGATGTTTAAAATACAGGCTTCTTTCCAGCAAAGCCAAGGCTTCAGCTGCCACAAACTTCATTGTCAGATTTCTGCCTTGTGCTACTTACAACAGTTTTAAGGACTGGAGTGGGGTCTCTGTGAAGACTGCTGTCATGAACAGGGTCTTTTTTGGTTCCTGCTTGTGCCAGGTGATCATCTTCATTTATTGAAAGATCCCTTAGTGTCACTTGGAAGGATGATGTGAGGGTCAAAGTGCTGTATTATATCCCTCACTGTTGGAGAGCAGTGACTTGCTCCATTTGGGGAGGGCAGCTGGGAACCAAGAGAGCAAGGCAGGGTCAGAATCAGCAAGGTCGAAGACCAAGAACAGATATACTTAAAGCATAGCTCAGGAATAATCAAGGGTGAATACTTGAACTTTAATGCAACCCCCAAGCCAGGGAAGGGAAGACCCTTGTCAATGTTTCTTTAGCTTTACTACACCGCTTCTTTCACAGGATCCTGGTCCCAGGCTACACAGCTACACACGTCAGGTCTGGCCATCAACTTATAGGCCACTAAAAATTCCTGGGGTGGTGATGGAAGAGGCTGTAGAGTATCTTAATGCAGTCAGGACCATGAGATTTGTGTCCTGCTCCTTTCCTTCCAAAAGAGGCCCAAGATCATCTGTGCTCCAAAAGTGGTACTTGAATATGAAATTGCTAATGGACAATGGAAGTGCTTAGGAGGGTTGTCAAGTTTGGACTGGAAAAAGTACCACGAAGTTCCTGGGAGAGCATAGTCCTTGAATCCTCCAGGTCTCCTCTAAGGAACTGATACAGTTTTGTCACCACTGTACATCATTTACTGGTTCAGGCAATTGTAATGGATTTCTCATTCCCTCCTGAAGACTTAGTATAAAAAGGATTCTTGGTCTCCAGTCAATATTTCAGTCATTATTAGAAGTAATGGAAAAACCTGTGTTTGAATGACACTTTGAATGACTGTAAACTGGTCATTTTAGGAGATAATCTAAGGTAGAAATATATTTTAAAGGTCATAGCAATAAAATTCTATATTTTTTCACTTGTCAGTAACTTAAATAAAAAAAACATCAGAAATAAGGGATTTTTATGCTTTGTTAGTAATTACTCTCTTTAGTTTTTATATTTGCCTTGCTCTCACAGTGGGAAAGACTGCACGTGCTGCTTCTGAAACTGTATGGAAGGAATGAAGATGCTCAGTGTTGCAATGTTTTCAGCCAAGCTTGTGTCATTTCTTTTTAAATTCCAAAATAAGGTCACAACAAAATTTCTCCATCCAAGTGAAGCTTCTTTTTTGCTACTGCACTTTGCCAGAAATATGAGCAATTGTAAATTTCCACACAAAGTTGAATCCAAAAAGGACAGTGAAGGTTTTCCATAGCACCTGTCAGGCAAGTACTCATATCCACTGATTTAACAGACAAAGAGTCGTAACCCAAGTGCTTTAGCTATTGACTCTGATGAGAACAGCAATAAGCCAAGTTTGAGAATTTTTGACAGTCTCGTCTAGAAAGGATAAAAATATCGAGGAATGAAGAGCTGCTTGGAAAGAATCTAAAAACACACCATGTAGAAAAGATTTAAACTGTACAGAAGGGGGAAATACACATTTTTATCACACAAGAATTATAAACCAACAATACATTCTTGAAAGCATTCAGAGTATGGTGAAAGCCCATTGTTTGAGATGCTTAAAGTGACATATTTCACCTGGGTTTTCACCATGAGGAACAACTCATGCTGGCAGATGAAAAGTTACCATAGCTTTCCTATCTAGTCTATTCAGCTCTAGGCACAGACACTAAAAACCATATTTTGATTTTTAGATATTCCCTCCAGTGAAGCTGGGTTTTAACATGGAAAAAATATACCCACTTGTTACATGGGGTTTTATTTTTGTTTTTTAGTTTTTGCTGCGTCAGATTATGGCCATAATGTTTCAGTGAAATAAGGGCAGAAGAAGAGCAAAAGGGTCAATTTTTCTCAAGATTGCCGTCTCCCAGTTGACCTAATCTTTTTGTAATTCTCTCTGTAATTCTCCCTGCTGCTAAATGATGAGACTAACATGCCTCTTGGTTGTTTTTTGAAGGCATGATAAAATTTGATGGCCAGAAAGCACCTCACTTTATTCCCAGTTGGTCAAGTTAATGCATATTACAATTTCTTTGGTATTGCTTGATTTGACATCCTTGATTTTGACCAGCTTTCAGATGGAGATATTTTTTTAAAATACAGGAATAAGACAATGAAAAAGTTCTGAATAAAGTATTTATACTGTTACTTTTTATGACTTTGTTTTTTTTTCTCTCACTTAACTTTTTTAGACATTATAATGCAGTTAAAAGATAGGAAAATTAAAAGAAGTTACCCTCTCAGATTTCAACTGATTTTGATAAATTTTATGATTTAAACATATTCCGAAAACTGGAAAATGGACTCAGAAAATTACTGTTTACTGAATAAGAAAAAATTACAGTTTTGGTTTGATGCTTCTGCTATCTGACAAAGATTTTTTATTAATAATTCAGAACCTTATCTGAGTTCGGAATAAATTGTGATTTTAAAAAGAAGCTAGTCTGATCAAAAAATGATTTAGAACTCATGTTATGTGAAGATCGGGCTCAAGAGCAGCTGCAGAACCTGAACATACCTAAGTCCATGGGACCTGATGACATGATACTGAGGGAACTGGCTGATGTAGTTGCTGAGCCACTTTCCATCATATTTCAAAAGTCATGGTAGTCAAGCAAAGTTCCCAGCTCCTGGAAATAGAAAAACACACACATTTTTTAAAAGGGTAAAAAGGAGGACTCTGAAACTACTGACCAATCAGTCTCACCTCCATATGCAGTAAGATCATGGACCAGATCCTCCTAGAAGATATGTTGAAACATATGGAAGACAGGGAATTAATTAGAACAGCTAACATGGTTTCTCCAAGGGCAAATCATGCCAGATTAACCTAGTGGCCTTCTAAGATGGACTGGCTACATCAATGGACAAGGGAAGAACTACAAATGTCACCTTCTTGGAAATTTGTAAGGCTTTAGATATGGTCTGCCACAACATTCTTACCTCTAAATTGAGAGATAAAGGTTTGATGCACGGACTGTTGTATGGACAAGGAATTGTCTGGGTGGTTGTGTCCAAAGAGTTCCAGTCAATGCCTGAATGTTTCAGTGAAAACTAATGAGTGGTGCTCCTCAGGGGCACATGCTGGGACCAGAGCTATTTAATATCTTCCCCAGTGAAATGGACAGTGAGATTAAATGCACCCTCAGCTAATTTGCATATGACACCAAGCTGATACATGTTAGGGAAGGGTTGCCATCCAAAGGGACCTTAACAGGCTTGAGGAGTGCCTCTGACACTTACCAATGCCTCTGACAACAGGAAGGAGGCAATGGTTTTAAACTGAAAGGGGATAAATTGGTCCTGAGGAAGAAATTCTTTACTGTTAGGGTTATGAGGGACTGAAACAGGTTGCCTGGAGAAGCTGTAGCTGCCCAACCTGTGGAAGAGCTCAAGGCCAGAGTGGAGAGGGTTTTGAGCAATCTGATCTAGGGAATGGCATCCTTGCCCAAGGCAGGTGGGTGATAACTACATGGCCTTTAAAGATCCTTTCCAGCCAAAGGCATTCTACAATTCTATTACTCTACTATTCTATGAAATAGGCATCTAGTCAGACATCTCTTGTCTGGGATTACCATAACTGACCAAAGGATTAGCTGGACATCTACTCTGTGGGTTAATAACTCAAGGAAAGGGTTATACACCTCCTAGCCTTACTTTAAGCTGATACTTCAGCTCTTCCCTTGCACATTAGTCTTAATTGTTCAGGTAGAAAGAATAATCAGTTCTAATGTTCCCTGCATGCTGGCAGCCTGAAATGTAATCTGCAGCCCAAGGGTAAAGATCTCATCTGAGTCACCTTTATTCAAGATGAAAACCTAAGGAATTCTGCTTTATAATCATCTAGGTGAGTTAAGCTTATATCTGCAGGACATGCTATGAAAATATCATTCTAGAGTCCTAATGTATACACTGTACAATATAGATTAATCCTACTCTAAGCATTGTTCCCTTTTGCTTTCTTCTGCCAAAGTTACTTTGGTCATTAAGTCCTTAACAAATATGTGGACTTCCCTCAGTTTTACCCCAAAACAAGGAAAGTGCTGGTTGTTTTTAAACTCAATTCTTTCTCTTCAGAGGAAGCCAATACCTGCTGCTAAACTCAAAAGTCAGATGGTGCATTTGGATGCATTTAGACATGACCTACTTCACAGTAGGGAGGAGGGGAGCGTGTTGCCCATATAAGATGATACTGAGACCCCACAGATTTGCATGAGGGACCAAACTTCAGCAGGCTGATGAGGCTGAATGCAGAGTGATGCTGAGCACAGCACAGTATACTGCAGGAGATTGACTGCATTAGCAGCTCAGCTGGATCCATCAGGAATTTAATGCCTTCAACCTGGCAGCTTTTTTCCACCTTAGGAACTAATAGTTCTTGCAAATGTATAAACTGCAAACATATCTTTCTGGACAGGCTTAGGGAAGAGAGGAAAACAGAGCCAGAATGGAAAAAGGAAGCCTGTCTTTCTTTTCACCCACATTTCTAGCTTCAGCGTTTCAGTGATATCTTGGATTTTGTTTAGCTCTCCAGCCATATAAAAACATCTGCTATGAGCCTCTGAAAAGGAACTTGCTAATCTGTAATGTTTCATGCACACAACAAAACAAGAACAGGAATCCACTTACTATATATCGCTGTGTAGCAACGTGACTGTGGAATTAAACAAGAGGCATCTATGTATTTATTCACAGCAATAAAAAACAAATAATGACACAAAACGTCTGTAAGAGCCTTCACAATTCTCAAACAATGCAAATCTCTGAAGCCTGCCCACTTACAGGTGTCCACTAAGGTGACAGCATCTTAGAATCATAGGATGATATGGGTTGGTAGGGACTTTTAAAGGTCACTTAGCCCAACTCTCCTGCAATGAGCAGGAACATCAACTACATCAAGTTGCTCAGGACCCCATCCAACCTTGCCTTGAACACTTCCAGAGATAAGACATCTACTCCTCTGGGCAATCTGTTCCAGTATTTTACCACCCTAATGGTAAAAAAAACCAACCAAACAAAAAAAACCCNAAAAACCAACCAAAAAAAAAAAACCCCACCAAAAAAAAAAAAAAAAAAAAAGAAAAAAGAAAACCAAAAAACCTTATAGCTAGTTTGGAGCTGTTCTCTTTCAGACTAAATCCACTACCCCTTGTCCTATCACTACAGGCCATGCTAAAACATCATCCCTGTCTTTGTTATAACCCCCTCTAATTCTGAAAAGCCACAATAAAGTCTCCCCAAGTCTTCTCTTCTCCAAGCTGAACAACTCCAATTCTTTCAGCCTGTTCTCATAGGAGAGGTGTTGCATCCCTCTGACCATCTTTGTGGTCCTACTCAGGACTGACTCCAATAGGTCAGCGTCCTTCCTCTGCTGAGGACCCCAGAGCTGGATGCAGCACTCCAGGTGGAGTCTCACCAGACTGGAATAGAGAGACAGAATCATCTCCCTTGACCTGCTGGCCTTGCTTTAGTTGTTTTCTCACCTATAACATTTAGAATATCTCCTTAGCAAACAATTATAGGATTAATATGTCACATTTACATCAAAACGACTGACTACCTGACTACTCTGAAACACAAATATCAGAGTTAAAATCTCTTACTTGCATTTTTTCAAAGTCATTAGTTACCTGCTTAATTTCACAGCCATCTGATTTTGGTTTAGTCTTGAGCTAGAGGTTCTCCAATGACTGTTCCTAAATCCTTTTTTAAGACCTTTATACTTTGGACTCAATGGCATTTTGCAGCATTGAGTGTAATGATTTAATCATGCACACTATGGAAAGAGAACACACTTTCATTTTTTCTTAAACCTGATATCAAATTTTATCACTGAGTATTCTGTAGCTTTCATACTGCAAGAAAGAGTGAACACACACTCCTTAATCCCCTTCTCTGTACTACTTAGGGTATTATGAAATTTAACACTTCTCTCACCCTTCCCTCCCACAGTTTGTTTTCCAAGTGGAAGATCTTGAGTTTGCTTACTCTTCTGTGAAAGTAGCTCAGTTTTGCAGATCAATGTTGTCATTCTTCTCAGAACCCTTCCTAGCTCAACTAAAGCCTTTTCTAGATCAATGGTAAGAATTTAATTAATGTGAAATATATTTGCGAAAACAGAACATTAATTCCTATATTTGTTTACTATTTTCAATAAGATACTCATCCCTAAGAGATCTGTTTTAGCTCACAGTAGCTTCACATGCCTTTGGTAAGAAACCTTTTTGAAATATTTTTGAAAATCCATATGTATGAACAACTGTAATCATCTGCTCATTGTCACCTGCAAAATACTGCAGTAAATTTGCAACTAAAAAGAAATCTGAGTTGATTTTTTTTTCCCACTGTATCTCATATTTACACTTCACCCACGGGCTGATTTCTTTCTGTCCTATAGTTTCCACAAATCTGTTTTATACAAAAGTCAGATTTACTGCCCTCAGAACAAACTTTGTAGTTCTTTTAAAGACTGATGTTGCATCTGCTTATGTTTTACTATATAAAAAGGCCTTCACTGTTCTAGCTGCAACTATCTCACCCATTTTATTCACATAAATATCTAGGATTAAGGATATAAATAATTAATTATTCAGCAAAATGCCATATACTTCAGCACTGGAAAACAGTTTCAAATAGACACTTTCCAATAAACAATAATTTTCAGTCATCCATCAGTTCAGGGAGACCTTACAGTAGCCTTTCAGTATCTGAAGGGAACCTACAAGAAAGATGGAGAGGGATGTTTTACAAGGGTACATAGGGACAGAAAAAGGGGCAGTGGCTTTAAACTGAAAGAGGGCAACCTTAGATTAGATATTAGGACTGTGAGGGTGGTGAGGCACCAAAACAAGTTGACCAAAGAAGCTATGGGTGCTCCTTCTATGGAAGTGTTCAAGGCCAGGTTGGATGTGGCTTTGACAACCCAGTCTAGTGGAAGGTGTCCCTGCCTGCGGCAGGGGGGGTTGGAACTAGATGATCTTTAAGGTCACTTCCAACCCAAACCATTCTATTACTTTATGATTCTTCTTCCACTTTCAATTCCCTTTCTCTTAGATCTCAGATCTTGTATCTGGTAGATAAATCCTATTTCCAGAGCAGTAATTCAATGAAGTCTGCATATGGAGATTTCTTTTCCCTTTAGCAATTCCAGTCTTGGAGGGACAGTTGCAAGCCTTTCTTTCTACTAGGACCTGAAGCCAAATGCCATTTTTCTCTTATGAAAAATGACAAGAATAAAGTGCAGTGCAGTCTTAACACCAACATACAGAGTTGTCCATGTTTTCATCACTGCATTTACGAAGACCTGCCAATTCCTGGCAACAGAATTCCTTAGACAGAATAAAAAAGACCAAACATATACTAAGTTCTGATCTAAAAGTAAAGGATCTGGTGAATTCTAGATTGAGGAATTATGACATGCTCCTATGCAACTCTTAGGGATGTACATATAATATATGGCTACTCTGTAATTCTTACTCAGAGAAAAGCATACACAGGAGTCTCTAAGCTTTAAAGATCTCACAGAATTTGCTGTCCATTCTTTTGCAAATCTGTTAACCCATATTGTGCCTCCAGCCCATGCTCTCGTATTTCAAACAATATCTTAAAAAAAATCTGTCAAAAGTGAGATGTTTTCGCACAGAGGCCTTCTGGTTTTATGCTCGGATGAGTAGAGGAAAGCCTAGAGCTTGCAGTCGTAACCCGTTCAATCCATGAAGAAAAATAAACCAACTAGCTCCAAACGACTTTCTGAAGTTGTAGGGAGTTCAGCACAGCAAGAAAGTGATGTAGCTCCACCAGTTTCCTCATACAGTGGAAGGACAGCACAGCAGCACACAGCTGCAGTCTTTGAATTGATCAGCCTTGTGTTGTGGCACTAAATGGCAAACTGAGAAATCAGGGAACAATTTTCCTGCTTGCAGACCTCTGTAAAAATCTCTTATACTCTCCATCTAACTTCTCTGACATAGGAAACAGGTTAATTATGTGTCAATCTGAAAAAAAAAAAAGGGCTATTTTTCTTAGCCAAGCCAATACATATATTATCACATGTATAAACGCTACACTTTGCAAAAGTATTTCAGAGGTTGGCAAGCAAGATCCACAAGTTTAAAAGAGCTTTTAATTAACATTGTACCACCTTTCAGGGACTGAGAGAGGACGAATACACTGAAGATGAAAGTGTACCTCTTTATGAGTCCTAGGACTCATAAATAAATAAATAAAACCCACTTCCATTTTTATAAAATATTCTAACATCTGACTGATTGGAATAAAAATAATATTGTAGTCCCTGAGATCACCACCTGCAGACTTATGTAACATTAGAAACTGTTTTTTAGGAAAAATATTAATTGCAGCCTATTATGAGCCATGAAAACATTACTCAGGGTTATGAGTCATGGCTCTTGTCATCAAGTTAAATGCCGTGAAATACATTTCCTAAGAGCAATAACCCTTAGTTTTACTCAATGCAGCAGTTGTATTAGTGTGGTTAAATGCTGGCTCTCCAAGGTTTTATTATGAAATAAAATGGGCCTATGTGAAAGGACTTGAATGGTATCACATGTATTGGGACTTCTGCAGTGGAGAGCTGATGCTGCCATAGCAACAAAATCTCTGGACTGTTTAAATTTGAAACTACCACTGTTAAGCAACCTGTTGTGATAAAACCCAGCTGTATTGGTAGCCTGTGGTCACCCTAATTTTTGCAGCCACAGTTATTTGCATTATGGTCCTTATTTATGTTATCGGAGGCTGTATTTCTCTAGAATTTCAGTCTGACTGGTACTCCCATAGTCCTTCCTCCCACTCGACCAAGGATTTTGTCAACACCAGATTCACAGAAGAAACAGCTCCATGTATGTGTCCGTATTTGCATACCTAGATACCAAAGCCATGACTGCAGCTGGGTATTTCATTAGTAACACTGTCCTGATTCTGCTATTATTTGATTGTAAAGTATAATCCCATGATTTATAGACAAGCCTATACATATTTTTGCATCTTATTTTATGTATTAATAGGTGTATCTTTCACCCTCATTCACAAGCTAGGGAGAGTAAATAATCCTTTTACCAGACACACACTTCTCCAGCTTCTTTTCTTTCCGAACTTAGCAGATAGGTTTAGAAGATTGCCTCTCTGCTTAGAAATTGTAATATTTGAAAGCTTATTGATGAGCTATTTTAAATTTCTGACTTTTCTGACTTTAGTTTTTACAATATCATGCTTCAGGTGCTCAGGGTTTTTTTCATACTTCTTGAAGAACAAATTCTATTTATCAAATATTGATCTTTTTCATATGCTCAACCTTTCCAGCCATTTCAGTTATCTGCTGCCTGGACAATATGAAGAATATGTATCAGTTTTTAATCCTTTTAATGCATTTGGTACAGCTCCTGGGTTATACCTTTTCATTTCTCAACTGTTAGTACTGGTCTAAGTAATACCATATTTTCTCTATCTGCAGCCATTGCTGCTCTGAACTTGGTTGTTCCTGCTCTCAGGCTGCTTATCTCACACTGATGGAGTAAAAGCTCTATCTAAATTTAATCTATTTTCAGGCATTTTTATGCACAGTAACTGCATTGAGTATGTTTGAGATGAAAGAGAATCAGTTGCTGTGGTGTATTATCCAGCCCTGCTGTAAATTTGCAATTGCTCACAGTCAGAAATGTTGCATTATGAAAGAGCTGCTACCTATTAAAATATTTCTGGTGGGAATCCATTAGCGAAAATTTATGATCCATTAGTGAAATTACCTATGTAGCCAACAGAGTTATCTGCTAAGTGCTGGATGGACACTCTTCTCCCTCTCCACCTGATAACTAGCTCACAAGTCATAGCAGAGCTTCCGACCACTGCTACTCCAGGGAAATAAAATGAGAGTATTTTTGAATATAGAGTCACTGCTATAAAGCAGAAACTTGCCTGTGGAGGGCAAGTTTCCTATCCATACAGCTATAGGAATGTAGTTACACTGATACAACTGATAGTATGCTGAGACTGAGACAGCTTCTGTAGGTAGTTTCTCTCACAATCTGGATTATCTCTTCAAAAGCACTCTGAGCCAAAATGAAACCAATCTTAAAAGCACATAAAGGTCCACAAGAGGGTTAAAATTAACATACTCTCAGTGATATAATTAAACCAATAGAGATGATAAACTACTCAGAGAAAACAACACTTAAATAAGTTTATTAATTAAAAAAAAAAAAAAGAAAGAAAGAAAGGTGCACAAAACACAAATTCACTATCACATAGACTGTTATATCTCTTGTTACCTCATGGAATGAGATGAGTAGAGAGTGGGTGTTGCATCTACATGTGTTATCACGACAACTGTGAATACTGGCACCTCAGAGGAACAGTTACTCACTAGTTTACCTTAAGGGGGACTTTCATTTCAGGTCTGGCACTGAGACTCTGCTGGTGTTTGGGGTGCACTGGGCATTCAGGCTGCTGCATTTTCCTTGTGCAACACCAAAGGTTCCTTGACCTCGGTGCAATGGTGTGGAAAATAGATTGTGACTCTCAACTCTCACTCAGGTTTTTAAAAATAAACACCTCTTTATCTTGTGGCCAGAGGCTAGCACAGGCTGTTTGATTGCTCTCAATAAATTTTCATTGCCTCTAAAGACTAACCAGCTTGGGAGCCCCTAATATATCATCATCATCACCATCATCATTAAATTTATCTTTGGCAAATTTACCTAAAATATCTTTCCAGAGGACTAGATTTCAACATAGCAAGGGAGATGAGAAATTGCTATTCAGAAGCTACTGTCTTGCAAAGGTTAGCTTATAAAAATGTGTCCTGATTTAGGGTGTTCTTCACTGCCTTTTTGGGGATGGACATTCAGTTACATTAAAATTTCTTATACATCCAGAGGTGTCCTTGCACATATATATATATAAGAGGAACTGCTGAGCTCTGCAAATAAATCACTTAGCTTTGCTTGGAGATTTTTAGGAAGACCTAAGGACTGTGAAGACAGAAAAATTGTTTAAAATATTTCCATTTGTCTTACAAAAAGGCAGTTTTCAGAGGGTAGTGATACAACCAGTACTATACCAGAGGCACCTTCCAAGGATAGCCAGGACACAGCACCAAACAAATGAGTCAAAGTGCCAGTTCCTGGTAATTTCCAAAAATAATTTGGAAAAATCAGATATCTGACATCGATGTAAAGATCTTGGCTTGTCAGTGGCTGTTGTTCCTTGGATTAAGCAAAATAAAGGATTGTGATAGCAGGGAAGCAGAGTTTCAAGAGCCTGGCAAGTAAAAGCAGTGCTGGAGTTCACTACTCCACTTCTAACATTATTCATCCATTTGCTTACCTACAGAATAGAAGGAGGAAAGGCAAGCTCAAAAGATATAATGTTGAGGTCTTGGCCAGGTTTTCCAGTTTTCTATCAATATTTTTAAAAAGATAAAAAACATATAGAAAAGAATCTTAATAATGTATAAATTTTTAAAGTGGTGTGACGTCTTACAGATGCGTTCAGATATTATGGAAGTCATTACCATGTTACAATGATAAAGAAAATATCTAGGAGCTATTCTGGTGATATGGGACTTATACATGATGGCAATATGTACCTATTACTTAGTCTGCTTCAAAATTTTTTTATTTGAAGCTGCACACCCCTAGAATTTTACATGCAGAATAGTGCCTCTTAATTCTTCCTCCCATATGAACCAAGGCAGTAACTGGGCCACATTTTCAATAAGTGGAGCTCCATATGTGTACATCTGTGCTTACATGTGCAAATCCCAAAGCTGTCCTTGCAGCTGAATGTTTTGATATCTGTTATTTGCATGAAAATTGTTTTTACTAAGAGTCAAAACATAAGTATGCTTTGTATCAAATTATAGGCCTCAGTTTCCTGGAAAGAGTTGAGCACATGAATTAATATAAACATGAATAATGTAAAGCCTGATCTGTTATCTCTTTTCAGGCTCATTCAAGTGGAAGAAATTGACTCCATAGTTGGGAAATGACTTTTCATTTGGATGGTAAAACACCCAAACATCATATGCTGGCCCAAAACATTGTCTCCTCATTGCACTCCCGGAGTCATCAAAGGCATGTTGGATTGTTTCAGGCAGCTTCCATCTAAAGTGGAATTGTCCCATGAAATCCCCAATTGCCATTTTATTGGCTAAGCAGTGTAAAGAAGTGCATGCTCTTCTCAAAGAACTGTTGTAAATTATCTTCCTGGTCACAAGGCCACAATAGGAAAATAATACTCTTTGCAAACAGGCATGCATTTGAAGCACATCACTTCCTTATGCAGATAAGTTTATATAGTAGCTTACACTTTGCTCTAAGCTCTTTCTGAGCATAAAATTTCTTGCCAGAGCTTTGCAGGGTCAGAGCAATGTGTGCACATTTTTCTTTAAAGTTGAGGAGTTTGGTCATAATAGTGATATTCTTAGCTCTCTCCTAGGGCTCTAATTTCCTGGGGCTTCTTTTATAGTCAGTTTCTTTACACAGTACTTCAGCTGTTCTGGATTGTAGAAAAAGTTACCTCATTCTACCAGATATAGAGTAAGCAAAAGGAGATTCATTTCATTGGCTACATTTAATCTATGTGCATAGCCCTTAATTTCTCAGTAGTGGTTTTTTCCTAACGTTTCTCATTGAAGGAACTATTCAAAATAATGCAAATGATTTTGACAAGGAAAGGATCCACAGGATCAAGCAAAGAGTGACTGATGTCTGTTCCATTTTATCTTGCATGTTGTCACCAAAGGTTAATTTTATAAACAAAGATTTTCCAGGGTGTATTTCAGATTTGCAAATGACAACATTATCTCCCTAGTCGACATCCTCCATCTGTGTCATACTTTCTGTAGATTGGGAATACATTACATTGCCTACTGCAGGCACGTATTTCACATGTTGGGACAAGATCTAAAATTAATGTAAGTGGATTTTTGCACTGGGACAATTCTTACCTTTTACCAGTGTTTCCTAAATACAGAGGAATGGACAGTCTGAGCTGAATGGAGGTACTTCTTGGAGCACCACTCTAAGTGGCAGAGGGTAGATTGGGGGGTACAATATTGTCTCCCATCTGACATTCAAAATGCTTTGGGAGTTTAAGTGCCACCTCCCTAACACCAGCATTGTTCATTAGGTTTTATTTTGGTAAGTGTCATGCTTCACTGATACATTCTTGAGAAGGAAAAGACCTAATTCCCACAGCTCACGAATGTGATTCTTTTAGCTACTAAGCACTGTGATCTAGAAAGTCTTCTTAAAACATTGTTAAAGCTTCTTCCTAACATTAGGTAATGACTTAGGTTCTCTCTAGTATTTGACTTAGAAGCCACATAAAGAAAATGCAGAGCTATGTAATAAACTGCATAATACACCACAGAACTGCCTACTTCAACACGCTTTATTTATTAAGAATATACAAACAATATCTTTTACACATCTGGTGACTTTATGCTACCATGGTTAAAGTGGAAATACCTTATTACCAATAGTTTAAAAAGGCTGCATCAAAAGACATGATGAACCCAAAAATAGAAATCACTGGAGAAAATTATAGCTGAATGCAAACAGAATTTTTGCACAGTATCAGCTATCAGGCAACCTATTTGATATATTTCAGATTAAAATAAGTAGTCCTCAATTATTTAACTAGAACATTTACAAATTTATAGAAATTAGAGCCTCTTCCTGTCCTATATATAGTATATTCCCCATCCTTGGAAGTGTTTAAGGTCAGGTGGGATGAGGCTTTGAGCAACTTGGTCTAGTGGAAGGTGTTCCTGGAACTAGAATTTTAAAATCCTCTCCAACTCAAACCATTCTGTAATTCTATAAACAGTGCATATATAACAGCATAGCATGAAAAATACCATAGCATTCATTTAGGATGATGGCCTGAATTCACACACTTCCTGTGAGTAAAGCAAGCAGTCTTCTCAAATGTCTGTTGATGAACCCTTTAACTAGTATTTCATACTGCCATTTATACCCTAAAATTTTTCGTGTATACTTATATAACAAACCTGGTGGTGCCTGACACCTCATTGCCAGTCTTACGGAAATTGCCTCCCCCCCTTAAATTAATGAAAACAATGCTCTCCTAACGCAGTGTGCTTTGATTCTGCAAGCATGCACATATTCCCTGCTCCACTCCCGGGTAGCCACAGCCTGAGCGGGACGCCAGTCCCCACTGGGTGGCACTAAATACCCAGGCGTGGAGTGCCGTGTCCTGCACTGGGAACTGCTTGAGTCACCTTACAGGATCTCCAGATGTTAAGATAGTTTTACATATACCCAGTTCTGAGGGTGTCTGTGCCTGAGGAGCTCTGCTTGTTGACTTAAGCCGTTTAAACCTCTCTGAGGCACTCACAGGGTCACAACACTGTTTTCTTCTAAAACATTTTCTAAGACACAAAATTCATGGCATATACTTGAAGTCAGCAAAAGGATCAGTCTCTTTAAACTGAATGTAGACTAAACCCATCAAGAAACTCTGTGGTTCCTCCTTTCAACAGCTTAGATCTTAGTGTATTGTTTCCTCCAGAAGTCAGACTGGGCTAATTATGGGGAAATCTGCTCTCAAAAGCATGAGAAAAAGAACTTGTCATTGGAAAACAGTCTGATGATTGGCAATTGAAAGATTTTTTTTAATAGAAAATATAATAAAAAGCTCAAGATAAGAGGTGGAAGTGTCTTCCATTTATTCATCAAGGGTATTTTTAAAAAGTGAAAATGAGTCTAGGCATTTTCCCATCCTAAGGTCAGGCAGGAAGCTAGGTGCATAGTTTTAAACCATTTCCTAATTTTGAATAAATCTGTAAACAAAACCAACTGGGCGAAATTCCTTCCAGCCAAACCTAAGTGAAGTCTGTTGAATTATGTCAACAGGAAAAAATTTGACCTATCTTGTTTGTAAAATAGTGCGCAAATACAACAAATACATTGAGTAAACAGTTCCAGAAAGAGTGCAGCATCATCATACAAAATATGTTCTAGGGTAGATAGGGAGCTGAAGACTTGTATCATGGAAAAAAAAGCTAAGTAAGGATTTACATCTGTTCTAATACATTTAGCCTTGCTGCTCTTATTTATTTCTCTATTTTATTTAGGACAGAAGAAAAATCTGACAGGACCAATCAGACAGGACCAAATTCATCTCTGGTCTAATTTAGCTGGGTTTAAGACCCAGACTGAATCAGTATTTTGATTGCCAGATGATGACGAGAGTGGGCTCGGGTAAAGTGCAAGTACAATTCTATCTATGTACATTGAATATCCAAGCCAAATGAGAATACTTACTGTTCAATGCATGGATTAAAACCACTCCAGTATCTACTTGCACAGGAGACCTGGTCTAGTGGATTCACAGAAATCTTGTTCCAGTCCTCAGCTTCTGTGGGTTATTACACCTCCCGGCAGAAGCCTCTTTACAGGTCCTGCAAAGCATGGTAAAATGCCATGGGTACCAGAAACTGCTTTTCACCATCTGTTGCAGCTGAGACCTGGGGACCACTGTAATGAGAGAGTTTTGAGAGGACAAGCCAGTCAATAATTTAAGCAGGCATCTATTTATGCTCTGCTTTTAGGCAATCCCTCTGTTACCAATCAAAAATCAAGCAGTAATTAAACATACATATCTAAACATAAAGCCTTAGGTCTACCATATTGTGAGACTGCTGCTGCATTGTGATTTCTCTCGGTTATATCATTAGACAATTCTTAGCCTACAAGGCACTGGTGGCTGAGTCCGAGAGCTCTCCAGCTTCAGCATGGGAAGCCAGAACTAAGGAGGGCATACGTTCCCTTCCCCAACATCCACTGTGTATCGTGCATGTTTGCACACAGCTTTCCTGTGGATCAAGACCTGTGTGGTCCAAAGGTTCACTTCCACTTTCTGTAGGTCACAGCCATCACAGGTCCAGTCCACCCTTTTCAGGCTGATGGTTTGCAGACAGCATGCTAGCCATCTGATTAAAGTTTTTTTTTTTGCAGATTGAGTACAATTATCTTAGCTCTACTATTTTTGTGCAACTATGCCAAGCAAACAGATATTGCACAATATTTCACTTCCTAAGTCAAACAGTCCTGTGGTATGTCTGGGTACAAGACAAACAAGAAGCCTCATGTTTCTGCTTTAGCTCAAGCAGACTTGTAGGATATTTGGGTATGATGCAAACAAAATATATTTCTCAAAAAGCTCTTCTCATTGCAAAGCTATCCCCATTGAGTCTTGCTTCTTGCCATTCTTGAGGTAAACTAGCTGATCCTGCAACTGAGTACAGCATGATTTTCCCTCTTTTGCCAAATCACGTTTTACTTGACATTGAGTTAGTCACTGACTCACCTGAGAACAGCCTCCACTCCTCCTCTACTTGAGCCACTGTAAGATGCCTTCTCCGAACAGGTAAAAGCAAAAGATAAATGTGCATGTGGGGGGGGGGGGGGGAATGGGACATTCATGTGCTTAAATGTTAAGATTACGATCGTACACTCCTTTGACTTACAACTTGGTAGCAGTAATGATTACTTGTTTAATGAGGGCTGAATATAAATACTAGAGGGAATTTATAATCTCCTATTCTTCAGCTGTGAACCACAGCAGATGGTTTCAGTCTATGCAGATTAAGAGCAAAGTAACACATTTTGTATTTCCAGAATAAATAGGAATAACTTAGCACCAATTACAGTTAGATAATGCAAAATACGAAAGACAGCATTCTGAACACTGAAAATTTATTGATTTGAGCAGATTTTGAGATAATAAATATTACGTTTGGCAGTTTAGAATCATCCACACCACAAATGGATGAGAAACTGTGAGAGAGAATTAATCTGCCATAGAACTGGGATTTGGTTCTCCTTTCCTTTACATGACTCTTCCACTCAAGACTTTACACTAATTTCCAATATAACTTTTTAATGTTAGAACTAGTTTTGTCACTGGAGTAGTAAGAGTAACGCCCCTCTTTACATCCTATCCTTGTCTCCAGGTTAAATCAAAGCATTGAACAGGAGAGGATAGATGGAGAAGTGCAAGGAAACAACAGTGCCCATCAGTGTGACCGGTACCAGTTCCAGCAGTCTTAATTGTTGCCATCAAAGCAAAGAAGAACTTTAACCAGGAATTTAAAGGTTATTTTAGATATTCATATATATATAGGAAATTTCTCCCCAGTGGGCAGCACAGGGAAAGTATGAAACAAGTGGGCAATGCATATGGTAATAGGAGCTTCTCTACAGAAACCACCCTGACCAGACCTGCACAAAGGCCGGCCCAGCAGCTCCCACACATTTGGTTTTTATTCGTGGCTGACCATTCTCCAGCCCAGATGGCTGAATTCATGCCAAACATGAGCTGGCAATTCCAAGCCAGGCAATCACTTGTCACTCTGCACATGGACAATGTTCAGGATGGAGAGAGCATTCTTCTGTATGAGAGCACCTGCAGAGGTCATAGGCATTTCTGTTGACAAGGTAGTGCCAAGGTAGGTCCCTGTTTATCTTTGAGGAGGGATTGATAGTTAGCAGGTGTAGGGCAGATTGGACCATGGATTTTGACAGGCAGGGTCCACAATGCAAAATGATACCTAGTGTCTTTGCTGGTCCCACAGTTCATGCCATCACCCACTTTCTGACACAGAACAGCCATTGTACAGTTATATCAAAATAATTATGGGGATTTAATGGAAGAAACAAAAAGTGTTACAAAAGCAACTTACCTTGAAAGAAAACCCAAACCTCTAGAGAAAAAGAAATAACTTTCCCTTACTTTCTGGCCAAATTTAGGGAAACAGCGTTTACACCAATATGCTGAATGGCTGTGAATGGGGAAAGATAGAAATCACTAGGACATTTACTCAGGAGAAAGCACAGAATGTGACAGTTACAGAAACAAATAATAGACTTAGAAGTCAGCAAAGCACAAGGTCAGAAGATGCATTAAAGTGTGGGTTCTTTTGATGAAACTCCAGATAGCAATTGTATGCTGAGAGATGAAAAGAGAAAGAATGATGAGGCAATAAACAGGAAAAGCAGGTGAGTTCAAGGGCACAATTTTAAGCTCGGAGGGGTTAAATCACGCCCAGATCTGTGAAGAAGACAAACCAAAGAAGAACAACTAGAAAGCTGAAGGTGATTAAAGATATGTGTTGAGTGGGCAACAGAAACTAAAAGTGAGGATGAAATTAAGTCCTTAGGAACATGGTCAGAAGAGGATGACAAACAGGAAATTTGAAACATCACTGTATATCCTGGCAGGAATAGCAAGTTGCAGACAGGTAAAGGGGTAAGAGGTTTTGGGTCTGGTACATGGCTCCTCCACTTCCTCTCAGCTCTCCAGTGTGAGCATGAATCATTATGTCAGCTTTCATGGTGAAAGGCTGCCCCAGGCTCCAGCAGTGATGCCCTTGGCACTCATTCTTGGTGTTGGGTCCCAGAAAGGTGTGAGTGTGTGGGGGACACAGGTGTGGAAGGCTCTCGTGTTGTAAGCAGGACTTGTGCACTAGGATGCTCCCATCAACGTGGCAGCCATTTGTTTCACTAGAGGTATCAAAATGTGGCACAGCTGGATCCTAATAATCCACAAATGTATCAAATCAGCCAGTCTGTTACCAATACACTTAATTACTCTCAAAGCTTTGGATATAAGACAAACATAACTCCTGTGCTTGTAATTATTATCCATAGTGGTGTCAAGGTAGCTCTGACTAGGACTGCATGTTTTGATTTATGCTATGCAAAATAGATTCCTTCCCTGAGGACCCACTTTGATGCCAGGGAAAGGCTGATTTGACCTGGTGATAGCAAGAGCTATGCCAACAGAAGCACAAAGTCCTGGAAGGACCATCCAAGGTGAACAGATCAAGGACTAAAGGACAACTGAAAAACAGCTTCTGGTTATCTAGGATGGTGTCTATGTAATAGACAGGAGAAAGAAAAAAAAAGTCACTGAAATACAGTATAACTGTTGTAATAGACAGGAAAATAGACAAGGATGGCAGAAACTTATTGTGCTCTAGGATACCTGACAGAACAAGAAGTGTTTATTTTTAGACAAGATACTAATGCATTAGAAAGTCAGTGCCCTAGAAGTCTTACTAAGCAAAGCAAAAACAATCCCTTTAAACGGCATAATAATAACAACTGCATAATAATAATTTGACCAGAAGTCAAATTAATTCCTGGTAGAACTTTTTTGCCTCCAGGGAAGGAATGAAAATGTTGTCTCCTTTCATGCACACAGTCACTGTGTTGCGCTTTTTTGTTACTATTTTTCTGTAACCTCAGCCCCAAGAGGTGCAATGCATTTTAATTTCTCTCTAAGTAGGTCACTAGTTCTCCTTTTCCGCACTGCCCTCTTTCTAAAACAACTTGTAGTCTAAACCTTTATTTATTCTCTTTAGAATAGNAAAAAAAAAAAAAAAGCTCAGCAGAAATTTCAAATCTATTTTAGCAATCCAACTGTATTCCGCTTTAACCTCACCCACTTGATACCCACCAGGCTGTTCCCAAGTTCTTGCCTTTCCATCTGCTAGTCCTTCACAGAGAAGGATTTGGGGAAGAAGGCATCCCAGAAAGATTAAATCTGTATACTGAAGAAAAGAAGCAACTTGTTCTTAAAGAGCATGACAAGGCAATGCAACTTGTTACTAAACCTGCCACCATTCCGGTCTTGCAGGATCTTTGTAAAAAGGCAGTATGTCACTGACCATCAGGAGTTTAATAGAAAACAGCCTAAAACTTCATCCCACGATGGCCTTCTTGCATTTATCTCTGCTGGAAATTACAGTTACCTCTTCTCCCACCTCCCAAAAGACCTGCAGAACTTGGTAATACAATAACCCACATCAAGTCAAAACAGTAATTTATCCAGCAAGAGATGGGGAAAGACCACAATGAGGGAGCAACAAGAATTGCGGTACATGCGGGCAGTAGCTCTGCACAGGATGGTGGGTTCATCTCAGATCACCTGAAAAGTAGAAAGAGTGCATCGCTTAAATATTGAGCCTGGGTTGTAACATCACTGGTTGCATTAGCTCAGCACCCTGAAGCCCAGCTTATAAATCAAGCACCCTGCCACAGGAACTGCTGTGTTAGAGCCGGTGAAAGCAAGCAAAGCAATATTCAGAATCCCATATCTGCCAGCACAAGACGTGATGTTCACAGGCACTGTGGGAGGAAGGTATAAATAATAAATGAGCTAAATAATGAAGACTAGCTGTACCTAATTATAGTTCTAGCTGCCCTTTTGAATAAAGAAAGTTCAAAGCTCCTGCAAAAAGTGGCTGATCCCTTTTCTGAATGGTGTTTGAACTTCACAGATCATTAACATGAGAAAGTGAGTAGATGCCAATAGAAGTGACGCCAGCCTTTCATAACCTTGTTGAAGAGAGAAACATTGTCGCTTAAGGCAGTTTATTTACACATCAAAACATTCTTCAGTTTAAATTACTATTTAACCTGAATACAGAAGCAATGTAAGAATTAAAGTTAAATTGTGTAGATTATTTGGAAAATGTTCTTCTTTATAGCTTTTGCTACCTGACTTGGGAGACTCATTTAGGAATGTAGCTCTTCAGGCTCTGTACACAGGGAGCATAAGGGTCAGTTAACTACAGCAGGACTGCAAGCCCCTAGCCTGGGCATTTAGGTCTCTAATGCTAAGTGTGTGAATGCATTTACCTCCTCATCCATCTCTATTCACTGAGAAGAACTTGTTCCTAATGACATTCTGATCCTGCAAATCAGGGATTATGAATGCCCGATCACCCGGAACTGAATTTCCCTCAGAACAGGTTAAAAACATGGTCCATGGAATATGATACCTTGTTATATAGGTTGGTGGATTTGTGTTCATTTCCTGCTCTTGATGACTTTGTGGTTCAGTACACATTTGTCTCATATTTTTCTATTTGAAAAATACATAATTCCTAACCACATTCTAAAAGAGGTATTCATCTTTGGATAATAAAGTCTTAATTATACACCAACAATTACTGTTTCATTCCCAACACAAATATCTATCTGTATGGGCACAATTAAGTTATTGTTACATATTTCTAAATAATGTGACTAGTAGACATAAGGACAGCTTAAAATCAGAATTTTTCCTGAACTTTTACGTGCATTTACACTTTCATACATAATATGAAACGTACTTCCACATAAAAATGAAATCTAAACTGCTACAGGATATTGAAACAACTGCATTTGTAGAAAGTGCAAATCTAATCAAGGAACTTATAAAAGTATACAATACCTTTGGGCAAATAGTAAGCACCATTAAGATGCTTTTCACCATCCCTTATTCTATCAGTGGAGTGTTTCCTATTATGTATAGGCTTGTGCATTAGACTTCAGTAACACTAGAGCAACCTCTAGGAACATAAGCAAAGTGTAGGCATGTTGAATAAAGAGCAGTGTGTGTCAGAAGTACATGGTAAAGAAAAAATATATCATGTGTTACTAGTCTGTAATACCATCTGTATATGGAACAGACTATCTCAAGAAGGCATGCCAGCAAGTCATCTTTGAATTTAAGCACTGATTTTTTTTTTAATTTAAATATATATCATACTTTACAGTGTAAAACAAGATAACTGGCTAAATTATGCATAAATGTTTTACTGAGTTGATGTCCTTGTAGCTAATGCAAAACATCCTGCTACTCTTTTATATATGATATAATCGCTTTAATGTATAAAGGATGCCAAGGTTACAAGTATTAGGTACACAACATGGCTTGAGCCCATGTTCATTGTTATTCTCCATCATCTGCTGGTGCTACTGCTATTTGCTTCAAGCCAAGAACAAAAATGCAAATTTTTCACCTCTAGTACTCAAGCCATGGGAGAAAAGTGATCATCAATAAAAGAACTGAAATATACTTGTTTTAGGAAATGAACTGTGAAAGCTCCTATTGCACAAACCACTGGGCCTGATCCTCAGATGAGGAACATTGCTTTGGTTCTCTCTCATTCCATGGAGCTATACCAGTTTCTACCAGCTCAGAAGATATGGCTGGTTACCTGGAGCACTGTTATACTTCTTTTTAAATGTCTTTTCAGATACTCTGACACCTACTTCACCTTCCAGTTTTCTGTGGTATAATAAGGATTATTATCATCCCAGATAACCTCCCCTACATCACTATTTCCAGGTGTTCACTTCCAGTTTGGTTCTTGACTATTATTCAGCACTGTGGATAAGTAATTGTGGTTGGTTTTTTGGCGTGTTGTTTTTTGTTTTTGTTTTTGTTTGTTTTGTTTTGTTTCCCCTTGTGCCTTCTCATTTTCTTTTTAGTTGCTGTCCTTCTGCAGTTATTTCTCCGAAGACAAATGTTCTGCAGAAGTGGTTCCATGTACAGACTTGTTACAATGCCATCCCAAAGCCCCATGTTTTACCAGGTGTGCATTTTAATTTTAGGCTCTAAGAGATTTTGCTCACATGAACTCTAGTAAAACCATTGGTTTTTTAGTACCTTGAGTTAACATCCAGAGAATTGCCACACATTTTTTGTCTACAAGATTTCTTTTAATTTAATGAGAAAATAGGTGTTTTGGCAAAAAGGATTTTACTGTACTGTTTAAATATGAACATACTGATGTATAGCACTGAGGTTTGAGAAAGAGCTTAAAAGCCTTTTATTTTTCTCTTTTACATAGTTGACAGCAGAGCTGATTGAAGGCATTTTAATGGGATAAGAAGCCTATGATACCATTTAGTAGTATTTATGTTCTATCCAAATGACCCGTTTTCAAAATAATCTCTTCCAATGGCTCACCAAGATTCACAGTTCCTAGACTGCAAATTACTTACTATTTTATTACTTTAAGTCAAAGCACGTATTTGTGGATGCCCCATTCCTGGAAGCACTCAAGGCCATCTTGGACAGGGCTTTGAGCAACCTGGTCTAGTGAGAGGTGACCCCACTCATTACAGGGGGGTTGGAACTAGATGATCCTTGAATTCGCTTCCAACCCAATGTCTCTATGATCAAAAACTAACTAAAATAAAATGTTTTCAAGAATGATTGGTTAATATTACTTGTGCTACTGTGGCTCGAATTACTACTTTTGAATGTCAGGAAATATATAGTGAATGCCTGTACTCAAATAATGGATTGAAGACTAATGAAAGTTGATTTATTTTTGTATTTCAAGATGGAGAGTAAAAGTCATTGAATATCTCCAGTATTATTTCCATTTAAGTCAAAAGACTGAGAGCAATTATTTGGCACAGCATACACTAATAAAGAAATTCAGTGACACAGGAAATAATTTTTTTTTGCAAGAATAATTGCCTAGGCTACATTTGCAGAAAATAATAGAATTATCTATCTCTTCCTTACTAGGAATTAGAGCTTGTGAGGCTCTGGTCCATGGTGCAAGAGTCCATGGTGCAAGTTTACAGAAAAAGATGGTCTGGCCCTCTCTCACCTGTCCTTGCACACCTGCCCCACTGGAGGCATAGGTACAAGTATATCAACTGCTGTATTTTCAGTTTCTTGTCAAGAAAGAGCAAACACAAGGAGTGTTGTTCTCTGTAACGCAGCTTCCCTTATTAATGGCTCACACTGGAAAAAGAATTGTCTGAAATCACTGGGGTGCAGGACTTTGGCACTTCAGTGCACAGAGGATGCAGAATGCAAAAAAGTAATGGGCCACCCTTCAGATCACTGCAGATATTGGACTTTCATTGAATGTCACATTGTTTTTTTACTATTGTCATCTGATAAATAGATTAATTTAAAATTAAAAATTTATTCAAAATGTTTTTCTTTCCTCGTCTAATAAGACATTTATGAAGTGCATCTGAAAAATGTGTATTTGGCTAACATATAATTAATAAATTGCTGTGATTATGTATTTGATAGTATAAAAATTATTTCATTTATCTGCCCAGGAACAGTCCTTGAATCACATCATACATGGCCTCTGCTATTCTTAGGCTGTATGCCTAGGGCAGATTCTCATCAGGATATAAAAATTTAGCTTAGCAGCAGAATCTGTAATCCGTGCTTGAACATTGCTGCACCATTATACTTGCTGTGCTTTAGGCAGTCTGTTAAGTGTTTTGAGATTTCATCTCAAGGCATCATAAAAGTAGAGAAATGAGGTTTGTAAGCAAGTAAACACTTAGCAAAAACAAATCAATGAAAATATCAAATACTGGTAGCAGCATTTGAATTTACAAATGCGGATAGTGCCTCTCAGCATCAAGAAAATGAAGAATAAGGAGCAGGAAGACAAACACTGACTACAGAGAACCCAAATGTAAAGGGCAGTAATCTAAGCTGTAATCCTGCCCTGTGAAAAAATACTCTGTTAAAGGGATGTTAAATACATTAACAGCTGCAAGATATATACATGCACATACAAATATATATATATAATAT
>VXAU01003698.1:30737-49841 GCA_013399695.1 Formicarius rufipectus | reverse complement strand
TAATATATAAATAATAAATAAATATATATTATATATAATATAGATAATAAATATAAAAAATATATAAATTATATATATAATTATCTGAAAGAGTAAGAAGTATCCTAAAATGTTCTAATATGTGCACTGCTTAGTGTTTTGGGCTTTGACTAGAGCTACCTCTTGTGATGGACCGTGCCACTTGTCCCACCATACACACAGACTTCTTTACAGGACTCTTTCAGGTGCAACTATGCAGGCATGGCCACTGTGGTTCTGTTTAACCTGGCCTTTTGTCCCAACAAGTGCCAGGATGGATCATTTTATCAGTACAAATCCATGATGTAACCTCGAAATCTTTTAAATTAAGTTCCATTTGCTCTAGTGTATTTAATTCTGTCTTCCTGAATGTTTATACAAAGTAAAAAAGGGCCTTTAAAATAAGTGAGCAGCTGAAAGAATATGGTAATATTTTGGGTGAAGGAAAAAATTGTAAGGACAGACAAATTTTTGTTCTACCATGTATTTACTAAAAAGTATTTGATACCCACAGTGTCAGCTTGGAAATCAGTTTTTGTAAAATATACACAGATTTTCACTGCACATTGTATGAAATTAGTAAGGCTGCACCACTGAGAGCCAGGCTAGATGAGAGGATAGGGAGTGCAGGGGAGACTCCTCAGAGAGACAGAGGATATGGTAAGAGATGTTGGAATATCAGGTGATGCTTCGCCAATCTGCAATGCTGAACACTCATTGTTATAAATGTTATAGCTGTTACCTTCTTAGCTGTTATTCAAAAAACGTGAATTTATTTTACAGAATAAGAATGAGAAAGCTACATCTGCACTGCTCATCACAAAACCTCCACAGTAAGGAGTCTGCACAAGGATGGACTTGTGACTGATGTTCCTAACATGCTACATCCAAGGAAGACCCTGGTACTTACATCTTCTCCAGTTCTGGCACTTGTCCTGAATTACCCTGCAACATGAGAATCCCACAACCAATCATGCTGGAAAAGAGCTCTGAACTCATCCAACCTGTGACTGACCACCACCACATCAACTAGACCATGGCACCGAGTGCCACGTCCAGTCTTCCCTTAACACCTCCAGGGCAGTGACTCCGCCACCTCTCTAGGCAGCCCATCCCAGTGTTGGATCACCCTTTCCGTGGAGAAATTCCTCCTGGTGTCCAACCAACCTGCCCTGGCGCAGCCTCAGGCTGTGTCCTCTCGTCCTGTCACTGGTTGCCTGGAAAAAGAGCCGGTCCCCGACCTGGCTACAACCTCCTTCCAGGGAGTTACGGGGTGCGATAAGGTCACCCCCGAGCAATTCCCCGAGTATCCGTCTGAGGCCATAAAGGCAATCAAAAGCTTATTCTGGCTTTTCCTGACCGAAGGAGGACAAAACACAGGCGCAAGCAGTTCAAACATGCGACACCCGGGTGTGAAAAGACGGAAGACACAGGGCCTGAAAGCAACCTCCCCAGTTCCTGAAATTTCCCGCGACTTATTACAGGCGCCCGTTTCCCACGGACCATCTGCTTTTGCACGCAGAAGGCTAAGATTCCGCAGGGCATTCCCGCCCTGAGGTTGAGCTAGGGTTCCCTCAGGGCCCCGCGCGCTTCCCGGCGGGACCCGTTCCCTGCGGGAAGGGCCGGCGGGACACGCCGTCCCGCAGGCGCGGCGCATGCGCGGAGCCGCTGGCCTTGGCGCTGCGCGGCCGAGGGCGAGCGCCAGGCCTCAAGGAGAGGCGTGGGGAGCAGGAGGAGAAGAAGGAAAAGAAGGGACCGTCGCTCCTGCCGCCGAAATGTTCCTGTGGGCTCCCCTGCGCGCCGCGGCAGTACGCTCGGTAAAGGGGGCGCTGCCCTCGGGCGTCGGGAAGGCCGAGGGAGGGGAGGGAGGCCGCGGCGCGGGGTTGGGAGTGGGGGCTCGGCGGGGATGGGCGTAGGTCGGTGCCGGGAAGCCAAGCCTGAGTGCCACGGACCGACAGGCCTTGCTCTTGTGGAAGAGCAGCCCGGTCAGCTATGTCTTCAGCAGCAGGTCGTGTAGCTTTGCTCGCTGTGTGGTTTCACGGGATGGCTGCAGCCTCTCCCTGTCGTGTGACCTGTCCCGGCCCTGGAGCTGCTCAGGGCCGGGTGGGGTGGGGCTCGCAGCAGTCTGGTCTAGTGAAAGGTGTCCCCGCCCACAGACAGGGGAAGGGGGTGATCTTTAAAGTCCCTTCCCGCCCACACCATTCTGTGATTCTGTGATGCTTCTGCAAGACATCTCAGCATTGCTCTAGGATTCAGTATAGAAGTAATAATAAAAAGTTAAATTTGCTATAGAATGATTAATTATGGTAATACTATCGAATTACCTTAGAAATACCAGCCAGAATCTAGAAACTTTGACCTGTTTTGGCATGACAGTGAGTACAGAGAATGGCTGAACAGAATTTACGTGTGGGTCTGGGTTCTGTTGCTATTTCAGGTTTGTGTTTACATTTGTCCTCTTATGCCTGACCTGAGCACTCGGTTCAATAAAGCTGAAGAAACACGTAAATGCTCACTGGCCAAGAACTTACTAGTAACGATGGTTTCTATTAACTTTAAAATATCAAGTAACAAATTGGAAAATTCTTCATTAAATGTTTGATGAGACTTTATGTTCAAGACACTTAGGAGTGGCAGAGTTAAATCCTTTAATTTCTACATTGTTTGAATTGGTCAAGGGGTAGTCAAGAGATTCACTCTCCTGTTAGTACAGGAGAGCCCTTAATAGTCTCTTATTGACTTATTTTGAATTATTAATGATGAAAATAGAATTAATGGTGTTTACAGCTAAAAGTCAGACTGATTCTGGAAGCAGCCACCAGCAGTGTGTGACTTATTAACATTGTGTTTTGTTTGTAGGTAGGACAGATCCGATACCTGCACAGAACAGCAGCGCGCAATGCCACCGGAGCCTTATTTGTGGTAATGATCTGCTTTACTGTAAGGGGGATGTGTAAGAGGAGTTTGGTATATGCTTTTTCTAATCTGCCTAAAAGCTTCTGGTGGGCAGAACTTTGCTACAGAAACCTGCTGGTATTTACTGAGAAGCAGAACTTTGTTATTAGAGTTGTGATGGAGTATCAAAAAGCTTTATTTTGGGGTTTGGCCTTGTGTTTCTTTTGTAGTAAAAACTCTCAGTAGTTTGTATGCGATTGCAGGTGAGACTTTATTTCATTATAAACCAGTTCTTACATCCTTTATGTATTTGGGTAATATGTGTTTGTAATAGAAGCTTATTAAACTTTTTGGAAGTGCAGTTTCTTGATTTCTGAAATGTGGTGCATAATGACCCTTAGGGTCAGGTCTTCATCCTTTTATTGTGGTTCAAAAGTGCAGCTCTTGTTCACATTTTATATGATACAGTGTGTTGCACAATGACCTTGTAACTGAGGCCATTAGGCATTATCATGATATATATGAATAGTAACAGTGCTTGCAAAATATAAAAAGCCCTCAAATTTAAGTGTGTAAAGCAGCTGTGTTGTCTACCTTTGAAGAGAACCTGAAGCATCTCAAGAGAGGTGCATTCTGTCCCATTCTACTCCATTCAGATCTTTAGCTAGTCTGCAGTTTAACAGCTGAACAATTTGGCATTTTCCCATCACTTTGTAGAAATCAGGCCTTTACTAGAGAGTTGACCACTGTTGAAAACAGCTGCTCAAGAATTTTTGGACAGATTGTTGTCCTTGCCTTTCTGCAACTGTCTTTACAGCTTTAATCATAAAATAAAATTAATGGGATTACAGTATGTGCTTCATATAGTTTTCCAGAAGTCTGAGCAGGCATTGATGATTAATGGAGTGAGAGCTAGTATTCAAGGAATAGAGGAAACATTGCGGGCTGGCAATTTTGGAAGCTTCAAATGTAGTTGGAGGTTGGTGAAGACAAGCAAAAGGTGTCTTTTGGCACACTGATGGATGTTGATGCCTAACATGTGAAGCTAGATAGCTTTGTAAATTCTCCAGGAATTTTTCAAGATTTATGTAGCTGTTCAAATCATTTGCTGCAGGGAGGAGCCTGAAAACAGAGAAAGGGAAGTAGAAAAGTTGAGTGTTTTGCACCTGTTTATTTAATAGCATAATTGATGACTCTTATTTTGCATCAGTTTTTCTGGAGGAGCATAGGAAATTGTTTCTGGGGTTTTTTTTCCTTTTTTTTTTTTTGGGTGTTGGTTGGTTTGTGGGGGTTTCTTTGGTGTTTTTTTCTCTTTTTAATAGCATAATATTTGTTCTTCTGTGAAGTAGAACACAGTGGGAAGAAGACAGTTGACTGGCACTCTTTGTGTCTAATTGTTTGCCCTGACTAAACTTCAGATGTTACTTAACACTGCAATTTTCAAGGGAAGCTTGTCCTACTGGTTTGAGATGAAGGCATTACTTTAATCAACACCAGCTGTTTATATACAGACAGAAAACAGAATTACCCCTGTATTTCTTTAAAGGAAAAAAAAATATAAAAAAGCTGATGTGTCAAAAGTGTCAAAGTTTGATTCAAAATTGCTTGTGGACGAGTAATGGGCTTACCTGGGAGTAACTCTAACATGTTGTGGTGATCCTCTTCATATGTTAGTTTACACACAAATGTCTTGGTTTTGTTTTGCATATTGGCACTTCTTGTTGCACTTTCCACATACAAAATCTATATACAAGGAAGGGAAATGCATGCAGTGTATTTGTTTTGTAACAGCAGGGGACAGGCTAGCTGTCATAAAATTTAGTATTAAAAGGCTTTTCTGATTTGTATGCCTATGCATCCCTTTGCAGACGTGTTACATGTCAGCAGAAGCACACAGAAGTAAGAGAACTTCTACTGAGACACCTTTTTATTCTGAAACAGCCAAGAACTTTTCTCTCAACCATTAAACTCCTATCAGGTGCCATCACAGGCAGCTAGATCACACTTCAAACGGGCGTATATAAAGTTTAAAACTAGGTAGATTGTGTGTGTGTTGTAAGAGTGATGCTCCAAATCTGTAATTTCTGATGACTAGGGAAGGCCTGATTCCAAAGAAACATTTATTATAATTACTTTCCTTTGTTCAAACATCCACTTTCTATTTTTTACTTTTACCTGTCTTTAGCCTCCTTAGAAGCTAAAACTTAGCTCTTCTACTTCGAGGTTTTCAACACAGTAACTGAGTTTCCTTAACACATTAACTTCTCTGATGTGGGCTTCCTCATAGGGCTGCATGGGGGGTTCAGCACAGAAGGTTAAAGAATTGCTCTATTATAGTTCTATTTACTTGTGACAATGGTCAGTGAAATACTTGGGTTTCAGAGCACTTCCAGCATTCTTAGTTTAAGAGAGGTTTATATCTTGAGTTCTGTTGGAATAGCAAATAAAGGTTACTTTCTCTTTAGAGAAGTAGTAAATTTCTTTTCAGTGCTCATTTGATATGGTACTTAACAGGTTGTTGCCCTGGACATCATCTCTTCGGAACACACAATTCCTTCATTTTTGTTTACAGTGCTGTAGACTGGTGTTTATGACAGCATAGGTCAAGTTTCAGGCCAATTTTTTTGCAGTATACATAGAAACTAAATTATTCCAATTATTGTACTGTAATTCTTCAGTGCTCTTTAATAATTTTCTGTGTCAAGACACATGATTAGATCACTGAAAAAAAAAATAAAGTAGCCCAGGTTGGGGTAGCAAAAGGAAGGTGAGATGACCACTCAGCAGCCTTAGTGCCTTCCTTTGCAGTTCACACAGCTGCAATACAGATGTGATACAGTCAGGACATGAATGGAATGAAAACACTGTATAAGACTTTGGGAAATTGGGGAGCACGAGTCAAGACTTGGAAAAAATGCATGGATAGTGTTTGACCCTTCTTTTCAACAAATTGCTGTAGTTGGTAAAGACACAATTGTTTCTACTCAGTTTGTGTATGGAGCAAACCTTAATATATCAGTTTCTTTTCAGAAGCATCTCTTATATGAGAAAAGAATGAAAGACCTGGGACTGTTAGAGTCTAAGACAAGACTGGGGTGGAGGTGGGGGGGGCAGGTCTTATCAGTGTCCATACCTGAAGAGAGGTTCAAAGAGGATGGAGCTGAGCTCTTTTCAGTGGTGCCCAGGACTGGACCAGAGGCAATGGCCCCAGAGAACATCAGGAAACACTTTTTCACTGTGAGGGTGATGGAACACTGGTACAGGTTAACCAGCGAGGTTGCGGAGTCTTCATTCTTGGATATGTTCAGAAGCAGCCATCTGGACAGTCTTGGGCCAGCAGCTCTGGGTGTCCCTGCTTGAGCAGGGAGATTTGGCTTAGATGACTTTCAGAGGTCACTTCCAACTTTAACCACTCTTAACATAGTATTTTTTCCAATATTGTGTCCTTATTTCAGATCTTGCTCTTAAGAGTCTGTATCATAAAAAAAAAAGGTAGAAATGCACCTGTGTCATTTAGGAGCAAATAAGCTCATGCAAGTCTCAGATAACTGGTGCGTTGTCAGACAAGTGTGAGATTAGGGACATATAATAAATTTCTAAATGCTCAGGAGGCTCAGAACTGTAAGCTCTTGATGAAAAGTATCCAATGCTCCATGGCACAGAATTGCATCAAGCCCTTTGAGGAAAACGGAAAACATAAAAGGTGGCATGATCTTATTTAATGTTTACCTCTGCTGCAGCCTTTACAATAGATTGTGGAACCTTCCTACAGCTATCTCTGTAGCTTCCAATGTACAGTCTTTATTATTCCTCTATACATGTAGAGCACTTGAGGATAGCAGTTTAGAGATGATAGACTGAAAAGAACAGCTGCTCTAGTCAAAGAGATTTTAATAAATCAAATATACTAATTTGCAGAAGAAATTGAGACCAAGTACAATTGTAACTATCAAATAGCTATGGAAGGTGAAATAATACCAATCTGAAATAAAATAGGCATGCAGATTTGAGACGGAAAAGCTAAGTTATGGAAATACTTATGAATCGTGGATTTGACCTGTGCAGCTAAGACACAGAAAGGTCTGTAAGGGAAAAAATAATTAAAGTTGCACAGTATTTCCAATAATTTTTCCTCCGCCAGCCTTTCTGTGAGAACTCACCAACACTGCATATAAGTTGTCAACTCCTTTATCTGGAAGGATCACTCTGAAATAGTAGCAGTTGCATTCCTAAAAACTGTTTCATGTTAACTTGTAAACCACACAATAAACAATAAATAAATACTTAATAGAAAGTGTGTTCAAAGGGTATCACCTATCTTTCTCTAATTCATTTTATTAGAGGAAAGTCATCCTTGGCGGAGCACTATTTATCAACTGTAGTTTTTATATTTGATTTGAAACTGTGGTTAGGCTACATGCTTTATTTGATTTGAAACTGTGGTTAGGCTACATGCTTTCAAACTGATGGTGGCAGTAGTACTGTCTGCTTTGGGATATAGACAGGATAAACAAAGGTAATCTCTGTCTAAACCAATATATGTAATTGAAGTATTTGCCCTTCCACTATTTCCATATTAAAATTTCCAAATCCAAGAATAGATATATGGCCATACATGTTCTAAGTTCTCCACTGATGACAAGCTTTCACTGATAACAACGGTATGCGAGTATCATGCAATGTTAAGATTTTTCATTAAATCCTTTGCTGCTCAGTACGAGTGCAGTGTGGCAACTACAAAATCACCTTTGCTTATTGGAGGAAGTTATCAAAGTGAAAATCAGTGGATGTGGCTTCTTCTAAATATACTTTTAGAGGCTTTATCATTAGCTGGTTGTGGATTACTTTTAACACAAAGCCTCAAATATAGCTTGCATTTCTCCCCAGACTTTCCATTTAATTTGACATTTTCTCAATTTGAAAATTGTATAAAGTTTGGAATTAATGATAGTTGTTTAAAGGAAACCATAACAAGCTGCTTAGAGACAACTGAATTTTTTTTGCAGGAAGGTTTTCTGATGGGTAAGGATTTTCATTAGGACTAAGATTTTATTATAGGAAAATGTAGAAGAACTAATTTCAATTGGATGTTTCCTTAGAAGACCACCTTAAAAATAATTGATAGAATATCTTATTTTGGAAATACTCATTAAAAATTCTGCTGCTTCTGATTCAGAATTGTATATAAAATTGAAATGTTGACATCTTTTACAAATCAAAAGAATATGTTTAAATGTATTAATAATATGTCTTAAACTGTGAAAATAATTTAGTTCTGTAGCAAGCTTCTTGATGAATTTTGAAGTTTTCAAAATTGTTTCATGGTAAAAAAGTGGGCTGTTGTTTTAGTTTCTTGTTTATTAATGAGAGGACTCTTAATCTGCCTATTACAAGTTTGAACATAATAGCAAAGTTGTATTAACAATGTCAAAATGTGTATTTTCATAACAACACCCTACTTCTCAGTGAATAATTTTTAGTAGGAAATAACAGGAATAAGGAATTATTTTTGAGTTATTAAATAATTATCAGTATTTCTTATAACTTTATCAAATATATTTAATAATTTGAGTAGTATGAAATTTTTATCTGGAATATACAGTTTTTATTCAAGCAACTCAACTGTAACTGTGTAATGAGACATTTTACAACAGTAAATGTGTCCTAAATGATTTCCTGAGAACCCATTTTTACATGTTTTTCTTTTTTTCCCCCTGAAGCACAGAGATAGCCCTGAAAATAATCCAGATACTCCATTTGAGTTCACACCTGAAAACCAAAAGGTATGCAGACAAAATAAAGTTAAATACATAGACTTTGTCTTTAGATCAGTACTGATTTGTTTTCCTTCTTTGCCTTTAAAAAGCGAGTAGAAGCTATCATAAAAAACTACCCAGAAGGACACAAGTCTGCAGCTGTCATGGCAGTACTGGATTTGGCCCAAAGGCAGCATGGATGGTTGCCCATATCAGCTATGAACAAGGTATTTAGCACCTAAGTATTTCAAGCATAATTTTACTGTTTCTTTAAATATCTTACTAGAATATTAACATACATTTGTCAAAGCATATTAACATGGGAATTTACATGTGCAGAATTCTGCGAATTCCCTATGAGACTACATTTTTAAAATGAAAGGGAAAACTAAAGCAGAAAATTCAGGGCTCTGTTATTTATGTTATGTTAGCCCATTGTTAGAAACTACAGACAAAAGTAAACTTTCATGAGCCCTATTCAGATATGCTCTTTTCCCAGAATCTTCCTGGAAGTAGGAAGAGAAGCTTCAAAGATTTTGTTCTTTGAATTGGGGGAAAGGAGAAAAAAAAAACAACGTAATTTCCTCCTGCCAGATTAGTGCTACTACACACATTGGCTGGCTTGTACACAATCTCTAGGTCCATAAAGACTGCAGAGCAGTAGTGTAGTAGATGTCAGGAGTGTTGTGTAAATGCCTAACAGCAAGTGCCTGAAAGATTTATCACATTATTTATTAAAATTGTTTCAAAATAAACAGGGAAACAACTACACTGCTCCAAAGTGAGAGGTTGCATGACAGTAATAAAATACCAAAACATTAACAAAAATCTGGTTTATATTCCTATGAGTATGTCTATTGAATTATGTGTTACAATCTGGCATATCATCAGTTTTAAAGTGAAAAGTTTTAAATTCAGGCAAGGTACATTATGAGAGGATTGTGTTACAGAAACTACGGAAGGGGTTAAATGTGCATTTAAAGAAGAGCAACTTAATGTCTGCTACTGTTTCTGCAGAATAATATAAAGCCTCAAATCTCCATTAATGCTGTTATTTTTGTTTAAGTTTCAGAATGATTTTATGTTTAAAAGGATCTTAAGCCTTTTAAGTGAACAAATATTTTCCATGATTTGTTGTTTGCCTGCTATAGAAACTGGAACATAAAACAGTTAACACTGTTGAAACCGGAGCCAGTTCTCAATTTGAGCAGTTTGCCAGGGTTCCAGGTTAATGAGGTCAGGGATACTTGCAGCAGAACGGGCTCTGTGGAGATTGTGCTTCACTCCCCGTTTATTACCTGTGACCCCAATCTGCAGATGTAGCCATGGTGTCAAGAGAACCTGAGGGACACCTATTCTGTACGATTAGGTGAGTGTGGTTGCAGGCTATAAGTATGCCCTTACCAAGAGGCTTACATGGGTCAGTGTGGGCAGACTTAAAAGTGTCTTCATTCACACAGCAGAAGTGCAGTGTGAGCTGGAACTGGCACTGAAAGCTGAAACCCAGCTGCATCTGCCTGTGTGTGACACTAGGTACTGGAGGGGAGTGGACTCCAGCTCCTTGCTGTGATGGCTTTGTGGAGATTATGCTCAAGCAAGGTGACGCCAGTCAGGGTAAAACTCAGGTGTCTGGCCTTGTCACTTGGAATATATTTGTGCTTTGATACCCAGCCCCTCCCTCTTACTTATTGGTTACTGCAAACAGGACAGAGGGTTATATTGAAATGATCTGTTAAATGCCTTTACTGCTGCCCTGTGAAGATTCAATATAGTCTGTTTTCCCTATGTTACAGGTTGCTGAAGTTTTAGAAATGCCTCCCATGAGAGTATATGAAGTAGCAACCTTCTACACCATGTACAACCGCAAACCTGTTGGGAAATACCATATTCAGGTCTGCACCACCACGCCGTGCATGCTGCGAGACTCTGACAGTATTTTAGAAGCCATTAAGAAGAAACTTGGTATGACACATTCATAATACACTTTTTGTATTTTTTTACCTCTGGTTAATGATACTGAAGTAAAATTCTTCATATAGTGGAAGAAAAACTGGCCTTGTTTGACTTCATAAGGTTCACATGGGCTCACCTCTCTAGCCTGTCAAGGTCCCTCTGGATGGCAAACATGTTAACATAAGTTGGGAATTCTCCATGAAGCAAGTCAATTGAGAATGCTGCATCATATGAGATGTAAGGAGTAGTCATGGGTTTTGTGTGTGGTTTGGGATTTTTCCCTCCTTTTTGGGTGATTATGGAGAGAAGAGATGGTAAGATCATCAACCACAACTCTTTCGCTTCTATGAAAAGCTAACATTTCCTAAAAACTGGTGGTAAGAGCTGTAGAACATCTGCTGATTATCTTGCATTTCATATATTCCATTGTGTGAAAAAGGCATCTTTAAATGAAAATTGTCATCATTTGTTACTGCAAAGATAGCTTAATTTCAGCTAAAACTCTTAAAGCAGTAAGAATGATTCTGTAGCTTTTACTGAGACACTGGCCTTACTTCGATTTTTATCCCTTCCTTCTAACAACTTGAGGAAAACTGCTTTTCAGCATTCGGGCTTCCATGGAGTATTTGTAGAGATCAGATTGTTCTTTGACTAACTTACATTTGGGGGAGGTCTGTATCTGTAGCAACAGAACAAGAACGCGTCATGAAAGCTAAGTATGTGTAAAGCACTGTTTAGCAGATTATCCTTTGTGTATGAACTTGGAAATTGTTTATGAATTTGCAGCTAGCAATATCAATGCTTGGATCTTGTTAATTTGGGAATTTAATACTCAACACTGTATATTATCATTTCTTACCAGCACACAAAAGCTGTTTGCATACTTTTCCATTCTATTGTATTTATTACTGAAATGTTCCTGAGTAGATCCTTCGTGTTTCTTAGAATTGCCATTTCATGGTTATTTCTCAATTATACCTGTAAACAAGGTCTCAAAAATGTAGGTGAAAACTGACTTTATCATAGTTTATTAGGATCTTTTAAGAGAAACATTTTGGACGCATGTAAGAGGGTTTAACTGTGCAAATGGTTGTAAGGCCAAAATACAACTAGTGCAATGTCTATGGAGTACTTAGAGTCATGCTTTATTCATCTTTTTCAATAACCATTGCTGAACCTAATATTGTTTATTGGTTTAGGTATAAAAGTTGGAGAAACAACACCTGATAAACTCTTCACACTGATAGAAGTGGAATGTTTAGGTGCTTGTGTAAATGCACCAATGGTACAAATAAATGACAATTACTATGTAAGTATTACATTCCCTTTTAAAAGATTGAATTTCTTGGCTGGGTTACCTGTATTTTCAGTTGTTCCAGATTCTGAAGTTTTAGTCAATTTTTGAATTTCTATTGGCAGGCACAACTTGCAACCTAGAGCATCTTTTATTTTCTTGGCCTCTTCCTAGAACACTTCATCTGTATCAAGAGTATCAGTGTATTTTTCGTTTCAGTTACTGTCTTGATTTGTGTAAGAAGAATGATGCATTTTTGTGATAGTGGTCTGCCCATAAATCTGGACTTTTTAAATTGGTATAAGCTTTTAAAAGCACTTCAAAGCAATCTCTTAGAAAGAATGCACTAGTTTAAGAAGTGTTCTCTTGAACTGTACCCACTATTTTTTTTGTCACAGCAGACACCATCCTGCAGTATGTGCAGTGGCATGTGTACAGGGGGTAGGCAGAGATCTAGCTTTCTAATACAACAAGGAAGCTGAAAAACACAAACCCTTGTTTTAAGTGGCCAGCATCAACACTGTTACTTTTAACATAATTTCTGCAACTATATATGAACCAGAAGTTTTAACACTAAAATGACAACAGGCTTTTTAATTTTCCTAATACTTTAAACAAGTATGTGTATTAATGGGTAGGATCAAAATTACCTGTCCTAGGGTCACACCTAAGTCAGTCACTGTCAAATGAATTTTGAGTGCTGCAATTAGCACGATTTCTGACTCTTTTGCTTTTGTCAAAGTTTTTTTTTTGGTTTTTTTTTTTGTTTTTACAGGAAGATTTGACACCCAAAGATATTGAAGACATAATTGATGAGCTAAAGGCTGGCAAAGTTCCCAAGCCAGGCCCAAGGTATGCCCTATTTATATAATACTGGCCACCTACTTGAAGGCTGATCCTTCTGAGAAACTAAATTAGTGTTCCAGTGATTTGAGCTCACCACCTACAGCTAAAAAGCATTAATTAATTTACCAAACAGAACTGCATGCATTCAAAGCCAAAATGAAGTGGAAAGAGCCGAGAATTTGCATGGTTTTGATGACTGACTAGAGGAGCATGAAACTGTTAATTCTTAGTATTTCATAGGTGAATAATGTTACCTGTTGGATTTTTTGGCTAGATCATTAAACCAATAAATGCTTGTTCATTGGCTGGTTGGGTGGGTTTTTTCAGATTTCTGAGACAAAAACAAGACTGAAGTTTGTGAAAGGGTTATTATTACTGAACTTACCTATTTTCTCTCACTGCTTTTAGCCCAACTGCATGCTTTTGTCAATCTAGGAATTAATTTGACTTGGGTGTTACCTATTGTTTCCAGAAAGACTTTTTTGAATACAAGAATAATCATCTCCAAAAGTTACAGTTTCAAAACACACAGGGAAGCATCTGTAATGAAAATATGACTGGATGCTGCCTGGCCAATTTATAAATATAAAACTAGTGCTCCTATCTTGCATTTCAGTTACAAAACTTACTTGTCACTACTTGAATTTGTAATCCTTTTAAGAGGAGCATCACACTTTTTTTGATGGATTAATGGAAAGGAAAAAATAGTGGCTTCAGCCTTAAGTCAGACTTGTAACTGCCTTTACCCAGAGATTAAACAGAATCTGAGGTTGTAAAAATAGCAATGAGTAAAATTGCTTTCATTTTTCAGGAGTGGACGTTTTTCTTGTGAGCCAGCGGGTGGCCTTACTTCTCTGACTGAACCACCCAAAGGACCAGGCTTTGGAGTGCGAGCTGACCTCTAAGGGTTTTTGTAATATAAGATGAACTGTCTGAAAATTATAATAAAGTAGCTTCAATCTAAGTAAAATTATGTAAACGCTAATGTTTGGGGTTTATTCTGTTTTGTTTTTTTTTTTTTAAAAAAGAACAGTAATTAAAATACCTAACTTACTATGGGTTTTACTGCAAACCTCAGTCGTAATTCCAGATTGTAAGAGAAGTGGTCCTGTAGACTGCAGAATGACTCACTGAGAGAGTCCACTTATGATCACTGAGAGGTCAAAGTTGCATATTTTGATCTCTTGCTGAAAACTTTTTCAACTTTTTATAAGCTTCTTGGAAGAAGCAACAAAATTCTCTAAATTGCAATTCTGGCAAATGCACAAGGAACAAAACTGAAAGGAGATTATCTGACAAAACATCATGTTATTTTTATTTGCTGTTTATAAACACACAAAAAAACCCAAAACAAAACAGAAAACAGGAGAGGTTATCTGAGCCTTATTGTGAAAAAAAAAACCATAATCTGGTAGGTTCAGTAAGAAGTGATTCTTCTTGAGTTTAACTCTTCTAAGTACTGTAGAGTGACCAGGAAAAATGTGAAAATCCTTTTTATCACGTTACCAGAGAAAGCTCCTACATAGCAGTAGTACTCTGCTGAAAGAATGAACAGCAACAAGAAACAACTTTCTATACAAATTTTTCATACAGACAAGGTATGCACTCAGGGGAAGACAGAGTATACTACAACAGTTTAACATATGGCTAAGGGTAATAATAGATGACACTGGGTATTTGATTCACAGTTCGTTCTTTGACTTTTCTGCTGTATACTAATTGTTAAGAACTAACTGTTACGAACTAATCTGTCTGAAATTGAGGCATTTCTCAGGATATAAAAAAGCTGAAGATAGTGTTCATGTTTTTGGTTTCTTTTTTTTGTTTGTTTTTCTAAATAAACATGATTGAATATTGATGCTTAATATTCATAAAATTGGGCAAATGCTTTAGGTGTATATACACCAGGCATACATTTCTATGTATATTAGGAAATGTGGACACATCAGTCACCTGAGACCATATCGTACCTGCCTCTTCTAAAATCTGCCACGGAGCTTAAATTCCTACTACAATTAATGCTATAGATGGACCTTAACTGTATTATAGTTTTATTCTATATTGTATTCAGTTTGATAGTCTGATTAGCAGTACTTTCCCAAACAGTTCTCTCACTTCTGAGTTAAATGTTATTTTTACAGATTCCCTGCATGACGACTATCTTACGTAGTCTGTTCACGCACCACCTTCATTTCAGTACGCTCCATAAAGTTCAATATATTGTTAAAAAAGTAGTGTTACAGTTGACAATTCTGAGAGCAAAATAAATCTGTAAATAATTTGTATGAAAACCTTCCTAGCTAAATTTATAAAACAAAACAATGCAACTGCATACAAATGGAAAAGTTTAATAAATTGAACAAATCATGAGTGAAGCAGTTTCTCAATAGGCATATGAAAAAAAAAATCTTGTATAGAAGCGGTACAGAAAACAGTACATAGCGTGAAATACTATCTCTCATTTAAAGTTGCTGAATGCTCTTCTGAAAGGTCACTCCGTGTTTGTAATAACCATGGGGCTTGCAGCAAGCCAGGCATCTGGCACTATGTGGCACTTCTCTGGAGACATGAGACAGACAGCATTATTACATCTTGATGCAAAGACAGACTCATTTTAGTATCACAGTCTGACTAAGCTCTTTGCTTGACTATAACAATAAAGTTGTGTTCTACTTCATACAGCCATACTTTATTCTAACCTGGTGTGAAAGCAGGCATTTTTTGAAGTACATGTTGAATACAAGTATTTTGGATGCATTGCGGAGCCATCATGTTCTACAGATTATATTCACAGTCTTGTATGTAACTCTGAAATCAATGGGATTCCCTAATCGTGTTGAAGAGAAACAGTTTTAGACCTGCCAAGTTTCAAACTTCCAAGTATACAAAACCAAAGCTCTAGAATGCCAGACTCCTCCCATGTGTAAAGCCAGACAGAACTTGTGGCCTTGTCCCACTTTTCACCTTGTTCATTCTATCTGTACATGAAAATTTTGATGTCTGTCTCATTAGCAGAACATGGACCTTAACAGTTTGCCATTTGTTGAAGATTATTACTGATGTTCCACAGACAAACTGTCAGTCATTTTGATGCACTATATGAGTCTGCCAATCACTTGACTAGAAAAGGATAATTTACGTTATCCTTACTGTGTGGCAAAAATCTATCACTGTTTAAACTTAATAGAGCAGCTGTGGGACTGTGAAATAACTGAAGAAAATAACCATTTCTCTCTCACCCAATTCATCAGTTATGTTCGGCTTTATGAGCCTGGCTTCTGCATCAAAAGAGTTTGGACAATCGTATTAAGATAAATGACCAAAGAAAAAATTTGTATTTTGCATTATTTCAGGTTCTGGTGAAATATCAACATTTCAAACATCTCACCTAGAAATACATATTCTGCAGTACTTGGTACATGTAGTTGTTTACTACATAGAAAATTATTTTCACAAGATTAACTTACACAGGCTTGTGATGAGAATTAACAAAGTCATCATTATGAAAGAGTTCCAGAGTAGTGCAAGAACTGATATGTCCAAGTTCTCTTTTCTGGTCTTGAAAAGCTGCAGACACTACCTTGTCCATGCTTTTACAACCAGTAAAGTGTATTGCACTACTAGTAGCATATTTTAGGTAACAAATATTAAAAGAACATAATTTTCATTATCCTGAATAGCAGAGCGTTACTAATATTAACTGTGGGCAGTGGTGCTAACCTGTCAAATAATTACGCACTAGAAATTCTGCAGTGTCAAGTCTACCAATTAATATCCTGGGTTGTAAGAGTACTGGGTGATGAGTTAAGCAAAAAAACCCAAACCAAACCAAAAACAAACAAAATCCCAAAAAACCAAAACACCACAAACACCCCCCAAAAAACCCTAGTCAACTACAACAACAGTCAACACATTCCTGAAACTGGTAATGCAGCAGCAACATAACCAATTCTGTGCTTTTAGTGGTCCTCTTTCCTCCTCTTCTTCAATGAGAGAAAAATTAAAGAACTCAGATACTATATTAGTTCTCTAAAAGTGAAGGAAAAAAAAGCAAAAGAAACTGGAGAGGAAAAAAATACTACCTAGAAATGATTTTAAAATAGGTATAAGTCTTGAGAAAGGAAATTTGATTTAGGTCACAGAAGCAGAAGGCACTCAAAGCATCCACTGTACTGAGAAAGTGCGAGGTGGTGGTTCTTTCCTTTGGTGAAGATTGAAGAAAGTGGAGTAATAAAAAAAACACTGGATAAACCAAGAATGTGTCTGGTGTTGGCTAACAAAAAAGATTTTCAGGGCCACCACAAACTACTAGGTTATCTGAAAGAGGGTTCTGTCATGAAATAGAAAGAAGCAGTTCCTCCTGTGAAGAACGTTAGCTGGCCCCACTGGCTCACCTAACACTTTTACTAAAGGCTGGTGCATACGCTTTCATCTGCGTGACATCCTGTAAGTTCTTGGGATCAAGATTTTTGTACTGCAGTCTGAGATTTTCAGTCCTTCAATTACTAGACTGAATTCAGCAACGATGCATAGTTCAGACAGATGCTGAACCCATTTGCCTTAAGACCAGAAGTTCACACAGCTGGTAACACAGGATGTTTCACTGGGGAGGGCATATCAAGGAAGTGCTGCACATGCCACCACTGTGCAGCTACAAATGCATTTTGCAGCTGTGCTCTATGTAAAAGGGAGGGGCTTCTGCAGGCAAGGGGAAGAAACTTACGTCGGGTTAGCAATTAGCAGTCAACTGACCGATATTTTTCATTAGTCCAAATACTTCTTCAGTTTCTGACAGATACTACTATCATATCTTAACATCTGTTGCAGACGTTTCTCATGAGACGCCCTCCCCCTTATCTCAGCTATTGTGAACACCTCTAACACACACTTAGCTCTTGGAACCACACACTACTCATGCATAAGGATGAAAATGCAGAATCACAATGCTGTATCCTGTCATCTTTTCCAGTGTGAATCGCTGTATAATACTCTGACAAGAAAAATTATTCTGCTTTGGGACACAGCTCTTAATCCACAGATGCTGACATTCTGTAGGTTGTCTCACCCTCAATCCGCCTGCCACCCAAGGGACCTGTAACCAGCCTGACATGAAAGAATATGAAGTGAAAGCAACTTACTTCATTACATGGTCACAGGTACTCACAAGACCTGATAGCACTCACTGTACAGTAAGAGAACCAAGTATCAAGCAGGCAGCTGCTTTACATCACAAATGACCTGTACCAGCATTTGTACAGTAAGATTGTGAAAGGAAATGAAAGAAGTTTGCCTAAACAGTAAGCTGCTGTGCAGCATGGAAATATGAGAGATTTGTGATGCCATTCTCTACCCATGCTGGTACATGATGGGTAGCTGAATACAAGGGAAGTCCACACAATAGGTGGCCTTCCTCAAAGTATTCTTGTCATTCTGAAAAAGAATCACTTTTCTCACCTGAATAGTAAATATTAAGACTTTTCAACACAGTAAGAGATGAAAATAATCCAGTAGTAGAGTGAGCACGGCAATTAAGATTATGCTTAAGGACTTTGTTTAGCTGCCTTCTCAAAATACACCTGGCAGCTCAACATCTCTAGTGTCTTCCAGAAGCAATATGGAGACTATCATTCGAGAACCCAATAGTACAGCACTACACAGGTTCCTTTAGTCTCGCCATAAGCTCCCGTTTTAACAGATGCAAAACCTTCCACGAGTGCAGATGAAAAGACTCGTTTCCAAGGCTGCAACCAGGGCTAGAACGTCAGTCTACTTCTGAAACCTCTTTTGACGCGTTTATATGACATCTGGCGTACTGCTGCAAGCAGGGTACCCCTCAAACATCTTCTCTGAACACCTGGACGTTGTCCGCTCCCGCAGCTCCATGCCTGCCCCTGCGGCAGGACCTGTGCCTGAGCCGGGGTGGATGCAGCACCAACCAGACCCCCAGGCACGGCGGGACCAGCACGCCGCAGCCTCTCCCGAAGGCGAACGGCCCCCCGGGCTCTCCGGCGCCGCGCCACACGCCCCTGCCTCGGGGGGGGATGGGGGGGGGGCGTGGTTCTCCCGAGCGCTGCGGGACCTCCGTGCGGAGCCCCTCCGTGCCCGGGCAGTGCTCGGTTCCTCACCGAGACGGGGTGTGGAGCGGGGGCGTGCGCGCACGCGCGCTGCGCCGCGCCGCTCCGCTAAAACTCACTGCGCCACCGCCGCCGGAGAAAGCGCTCCCCGGGGACGGGGCGGAAAGGGACGGGGTGAGGTGGGCCTGGGTCTAGGTCGGCTCCCATGCCGCGGAGGGAAGGCGGACTGCAAAACTCTTGTCCGCCACTTCGTCCCATGACAGGCTGT
>VXAU01003698.1:0-29237 GCA_013399695.1 Formicarius rufipectus | reverse complement strand
TTTATGTGTGTATGTCTGTTCTCAAAGTCTTGTCTCCTTGATAAGAAATAAAAGGACATATATATATATATTATTTTTTTTTACTTTAAACTCCCAGATAAAATTAATAGTTTGCAGAATCACAGAATTAATTAGGTTGGAAAAGATCTCTGAGGTCGTCAAGTCCAACCCATGACCCAACACCGCCATGTCACCTAGACCATGACACAGTGTGCCATGTCCAGTCTTTCCTTAAACATCTGCACCATCTCCCTGGGCAGCCTATTCCAGTATCAGTATTATTTAATATCAGTTTTATCAGCTGGAGCTCTTGTGGAACTTGCCTGGACACTGTCACTCTGTTCCATGCCTGCCTTCTGCAGGCCATGTGATGTGGAGGAAAGTCTGAATTTTATGCCTCTGAATTACAAGGCAGTTCATGGGATAAAGTAAATCTTTAATGGAGAAAAGTGAGTGAGATGTGATCCTTATAGGAACAAAAAGCTATCGGACAGATGTGGAACAGTCCAAATGTACTTAGTTTCCAGGAAAAAACTGTCTAATCTTGGAACATGAGGAAAGAGTGAGATCATCATGTCTATAAGAAATCATTAACTTATTAAAATAATATGCTTTTATTGACATGTCATGATTTGGCAGGGGGATGGATTCCTTCTCTCTAGTTTTGAAATGGTGAAGGTTTGGTTGTTTTTCAGTGGATAGTTTGTGGCAGCTTGATTGTCCTCAAGTGTTGGTTGATGTAGGTAAGGACATGATGAGCTACTCAGAGGTGCTGTGCAGCTGCAAGAAGCCAAGCATTTTGTGCTTGCTTTCTTTCTTGCACTGTACTCCTTTGCCCCCAGAGCAACAGATCTTCAAAATTATCAGAGATAATTTTCAGAGGTATTTTAACTGTTCTTATTACTTGGGGCTTGTGAAGGTGTTGGGTGTTTCTCAGTTTTCTTCATTCTTCATGATGGAAGTTCAGACTCCTAGCTGACCTTGTGACTTGTTCAGCTGGGGACCTTAATCTCACCCTCTGAGAGTTTAGTAGGTTTCTGTGCAAGCTTGAGAAACTGTCAGTTTGAATAAAACTGCAGGGTTTGAGGTACAGCAGAATACTTCTTAGGGAAGGCAATGGTGATCTCTTTGACTACCTGTGTCTTTAATTTACACTCCATCTCCCACTTAATCCTTTTAGTTTTCTTGCAGGCAAAATGTCAGGAAGTGCCAGTGTTTTTCTCAGCACCCAGAGGTCTATGGTGGCATTCTTGTGGCTATGTCAATTTTTCAGTGTATGTTATGTGAGTGTCTTCTGATTTCTCAGCTTTTCTTTAGTATTCATTGAGTGCAGGCAGTTGATCAGAGAGCCTTTGGTTCTTTCACAAAGATGACGGCTCAGTCTTTCAAATATAAATATTTCTGCTTTTCCATTGCCATCTCTTTGTGTGTTGTTCTCCGACCCAGAGGATTATTCTAAACCATTTGTGAACTCTGACTACTACAGACATTAAAACTTAGAACAGATGTTGTGTAAGGAAGTCCCATGCAACAAACTTAAATTCATGTAGGGTTTCTTCCAGCAGGCTCTTGCACAATAGGTAACTTCTTAGAGGAAAAGTCTTTTAATAAGCAGGCTAAATGAATGCTTGTATGAAGCGTCTATGTTTGCTTGGCATCAGGTGCAGGAGGGGCTGCTCTTACTGCTTACTTTAGGATTTAAAGCATATACTGGAAATTGAATACCTGTGTTTATAAATTAGTGGTCATCAATCATAGTGTCAAACAGCAGTTTCTTTGCACACTTAGGTGTCTGTTTAAATAGCTATAAACCCCATAAACTGGCAGCTTGAACTTAACTAGGTGGAAAGTCCTGGATATCCTTTTTAATGGAAATATGGACACCTAAAAATGACTGAGCTAGAACATCTTCCTCAGTACTGGACATACAGACAGGACATCAAATTCCATTGTTTGAACTGATTTACTATGTTTTGATGATCTTAGGCTGATGAAATTGCCTGAAAGACTAATGCAGTCCATCACAAAATAGGTAATGATTAACCTGCTACCACACTATTAATATACACACTCAGAACAACTTCCTTTTGACATTTTTAGGGATCTTACCTAATGAAGAAATGGGCTGGGCATGAATGTTTGATGTTTCTTCTTTTCTGTGTTCTGTCATAAATGGAGTATTAGAAATGTTGATTGGTCATTTAATCTCCAAATCAAACTATTTTTTAAGTACATCATTAGTCTCTACTTAGACTCTAGTGACAGATGGTATGAAATAAATATTAGCACAAATTCAGTCTTGCATTTTGTGTTATTACACTGAATGATTTTGTTAACAGAATCATGGAAGTCAGAGCCGTGCTAACATCTGAAGTTTTTTCCTTATCAGTTAATTACTCCAGAAAAGTCTGAGGAAGTTCTTCTAGAAGCTTATGGAGACAGTTGAGGACCTTTATTGGCACCTTGCTTAAACCCTAAGGATTCATTTAAAGAGAGATTTGAAGCCCCTGAGAGTATAGCTTTGCATTGGCTTATTTTGGGTTGTCTCCCTGGGTCTGACGAAGCATCCGTATGGCTGCTGCAACTGCTTTTATCTTTAGCAAGCAACAAATGAATAAATGCTCTTCAGTTTCATGACTTCTACTCAGAGTGCTCTAGGTTAGTGATAAAGTCACAAGAGGATGAGTTTCACACTGCTTTATGTTAAGAAAAGTCATCAGCAATGTTAGAGACAGAATTGTGAGCTATGTTAGAGACAAAAAGTAAAAATGCAGGCTGAGGGGGAAAACTTGATTTGTATGATTTTCTTCTCTGGTCCTGTCATGTGCTTTCTACTTGCAAGTAGCCTGGTGGAGATGAAGAGTATTGGAAAAATTAATTTCTTGCCCTATGTCTTGCATTTGTGAGGCTGGAAAACATCAGAGGTAGAAAGCAATTTTTTCTCCTCTCTGGCCTTCAGGATATATTAAATGCAACAGAAACAAAAAAATACACATTTCCAGGAGAACTCTTGTGGTAGGTCTTAGAATGTTCCATTGCTTGATGACAGCAGAAATGGGCTTACTTATGTAAAGACTTTTCCTAGGATTTCTTTTTCAAAGCCATTTGTATCAGTCCTACTTACTAGGTCTCTGGCTACTCAAACCTTTCAAGCTCTCATAGCCAGATAGCTTTCTTAGCTGTTTTGGGGAGATGTCTTCCCCTTGTTTATGTTTCCTTCAGTATTACATGCAACAAAATACTATATAAGAGAAACCAACTTTCTGTGGTGCTCTATGCTGTTCAGCAACCTGCTAATCTGGATTCTTACTACTGGTACAATGATAAAGAGAAAATGGAACATTCATTTAGTGATACTGTCTTTCTAGTGTGGGTAATGCTAATCCATTTGTTTACTTCAAGAAGGAAGAGTTGTCTTGACCAGTGTATTACCTTGTAAAAATAAATTAAGATCGTGTAATTTGTCTTGAAAATAACTGGTTCTTTGCTTTCCAGTCCCTTTGATTCTCCAGATGACACAGTAAAACATTAATGAAGGTTAATTGCAGTACTCACTGTGGTTTTACAGCTCTAAATAGTTATACTTGTCTGCAAACAATATTCTGGTTCTCTGTTTCTACTCCATCTGTTCTCTTGCTATCTGTTTTCTCCCTTCAAAAAAAAATTGTTTCAGTAAAGTAACTGATAGATGATTTCATTGTTATTTTTGTGATATGTGGTGATGACCAAGAGGTGGCAATAAAGGCTGTTGTATGTTTTGCATGTCTTCACAATTTAGTCAGGACAAAAATCTCTGTTACCTGGTTGGGAACCTGTGAGTAAGCTAAGTTTGCTTTCTTTCCTGCACCTGCTGCTTAAGGCTGTCCTTATGACTGGTAGCACTCAGGCACACTGTTTTACCCATGCTGAATCCTGCTAAAGTTGGAGGACTGTGAGTAGGTGTTGGCAGTACATCTGTTTTTAGTCCGTGAAGGGCCTTTGCGTGTTTTTAAGTAAGGTTCTTTCTGTTGGTGCTACAGATAAGTTGTGGCTTTCCTTGGTTTAGACTGACAAATTATCATTAGCGTATGAAGATCTAAATAGAAAATACTGAGGTTCTAGTAATAGAGTAGATAAGAAGTTGCTTGTCTTGGAGATCTTTAGAGGGTTTCCAGAGGGAAAGAAGCTTCCTGTAGAAGGAGTTTAAAATCATTTGGCAGTAGGCTAGCTTATCTTAAGTTTGGGGAAGTACTGGTAAGAAGGGGTTTTGAGTTTGATAGAGTGCGTATACAGTAGTCTTTCTTAATTGATAAGGATCTACTTGGTTACATCTTTAAGGAGTAACCAGTAGATCAGACCTGGCATTTACAACTCGACTTCTCCATTTAGTTTAAAGGGAGTATCATATTATGCTAAACATCTGTGCAGCTGCTTCCTTTGAACCATAGCTCATCCTAAAAAAGACTCAGGAGGAAGCACCTGTGAATATACAAGTTTTTAAACGTCTCGATTAAAAGGGTTGACTAATGGATTTAGCAATAAGTGTCCTTGGCTCCTAAGAGCCAGAGTTCTTGGGCAGTCATATTCTATCCCTTCCGCAGAACAGATTTCTTCTTTGTAGAATCAGGGATCTCCTTTTTTTTTTTGAGAAGCTATTCAGAATAAAGGGAGATCCCTTCAGGCACCCTGGAAGCTTATCTATATCTGATTCCAAGACTTGAGGTTGTTTTTCCGTGGAAATGTTTATTTTGACACCTAGGTATGTCCCTCAGCAGGAGTATGATCCTTGTATTGCGCGCAGCTGTCTTAATGATATGATTTAACTTGTGTCTGATGTACATACTCACAAACCACAGAGGTTCTTCTGGCCACCCATGTAAGCATTTGTTGGAATAAATCCTCTCCTGACTACATAGCATAAGTTGCTGGAGAATGTAGAAGACACAAACATTTTCATATGCTGAATGTATCAGCAGGAGGAGAGAACTGCCAGGAGACTTGCTGCCACTGGGGCAAAGAGACAGAATCATAGACTAGTTGAGAGCAGAAGGCATCTCTGAAGGTCATCTAGTCCACCCCGCAACATGCTGCAGGCTCAGCTAGAGCAGATTGCTTATGGTCTTGACCAGTTGAACTTGACTGGAATTTGACAAATAAAACGTGAAGTTCTAATGTTAGTCTTTTGGTATTCCTTGCTGAACTTATTGCTGTAGGCTTGACAAAAAGTGTCAAATTTTTATTTCCAGTATGTAGTAGAACTTTTTTCAGCTGTTGTAGGTAATGTGTTTTTCCTGACTAATGTAATTTTTAATAGTCAGAGGATGCATTCTTCTTGTACTGCCTGTGTGTGGTAGTCTTGTAAAGCTGTGGTGCGTTTTACCAAGTTTTGCTATGCAGATTCTTAGTAAAATAATTCTTTTACTGAAGTGACTAATTAACTGGTTACATAAGTAAGACTTCCTTCACGTTTACCCTCTTAAAAATGCAAATTCTGATATCTTTTTTTTTTTTAAAGAAAGAGAAGACAACCCCGTGCATGTCTTCTGTTTGATGTTTGTACTAGAATTTACTTGAAAAAAGTCCCTTCCAGAGCTTGCAGGTCCAAGTAAACTTCTGAGTGAGAAACTGAAAGTGAAACAACCTTTTTTTCTGTTGCTGAGGGAGAAATACAAAAAGTAGCTGAAGTTTAGATTATTAGTAAGACAGTTTCTTCGTAATTATCATTTGAATGTTGAGAACATCTGAAAATAGTTTTGATCTTTCAGAGTTCTTTTAAGAAGAAAAACAATTATTTATTTAAGCAGTTCTGTCTGTACCTTCATCATTCTGCTTGTTTTTTTTTCCCAGTGCTTCTGTGCAGAACAGCCAGCCTGTGTTAAGAACAGTGATGATAGTATCTTCCATGAAAAAGCAAAGGGTTAATCTGAGAATAGAGAAATGCACTTGAGAATAAGAGAATGCTGACAAGTGTCCTTCAGATTCATCTTGAATTCTATCACTGGTTGCAGTTCCTTACCCAAATGAAGGAATGCAGATAGAAATATTGTAAGTGGTTCAAAAATAGTTATGATGCCCCTTGTCACTCTGTGGGAGTAATTTGTGCCACAGTGAAATGGGAGTCAGTGTCTGACTTCTGGAAGGCAGTTTTATCATCATTTGGGGAGAGGCAGTGCTTTTGTTTGTTTGTTTCTTTTTTTGCTGATGCCAGAAGATAACCGTTTGTTATCTTCTGATTGTTTCTTACTGATAACTCATACTGATAACTGATTGTTTCTTATATCTTGTCCTTCCCAGTTTGGGCTAAGAGATGTGTGCCTGTGAGCATAAAGAGAAGCTTCCCCACAAGTCTCTCAGAATCAGGGAGGATTTCCTGCTTTTAAATAATTCCTAACCATTTTTGGGTGAAAGTATCGTCTGGTTTATGTATGCATGTTCCACAGACTTCAGCTTTGTTAATTGAAACTGTTGAATTTTAAATCAGATTTGTCATAAAATATAAGTGCTTTGAATGCAGCACTTTTCTTCGTTATTAAGAGGAAATTACATGATAAAGTAGGTGTGATAGAATGATCTGTCTTTTTTTGCAAGATAATACTGGTTTATTGATAAAGATTCTGCTATTCCTGTGCAATCCTGGGTTACCATTGGGATAGCAAATATCCTACTGTTTTATGCTTTTCTAGAAAAACTAGCAGTTTTCCAAACCTTTTGTAAAAGTTATTAATTACTTAAGACTATGGTTTTGCAGGTTCATTTGTAATATATACAGTCTGCATGCTTCACTATTCAGCAAGCCCACAGCCCTTCAAAAACTTCTCTGAAAGAATAATAATTCTGTAATCTTAAACTGGTAGGACTTCTGTGCTGAAAGTTTGTCCTGAATATAAATAAACATCTGTACTATTGAGGAATAAATCAGAGAGTATACTTATTATAAAGACAGTTTCTTGATCCTGTGTGTTTCTTTTAGTAAACAACTAATAGGTTGGATATCATACTTGTGAAACTATTCCTGTTCAAAAATAAAAGTTAAGAAATCACAGTATTTGATCTTACGTTTTTGTTCCTTCAAGTGCCTTCTCATTCATTGCTTTCCAGTTTCAACTGTCTGTTTATATCAAGTATTCCTTTGGGATCCCTGTTGCAAAGAACCATCTTCCCCAGTCCCTTGTTTTCTGAGTTGTGCCATCCTGTCAGTTCAGGCCATGCTTGTCAACATGTTTTTTTTACCCTAAGTAACATTATGTAAACAGATTAATTCCCATTGCTTTTGGATTTTTTTTTTTAAGTCAGGAAAGAATTCAGCATCCTAAGAGGGAGTTGGACCAGAGTCAGCTGGGAAAAGAATTCATCCATTCTTTACTTCTTTTGCTTCCTGCCTTTTCTCAGCACCCTACAAGATATGGCAGTCTCTTAATGTCTTCTTTTGAATGGCATTTGAAGCAGATGGGTTTACCCAGGTTTAGGGTCCTTGAATCTAACTGATGATTTGAGAGTGTCCTGTCCTTTGGCACATTTTTGGATACTTGGTCTCCAGTATTTAGTATATTGCTGTGACATGTTAAAGAAATAGAGTCTAGCACAGTAATTTTCTTTAGTTCTTCCATGTTCAGTTACCTATGTGGAAGAACATTAAAGGTCATTTCTAGATATCTGGATTCCTTTGTTTCTTTTCCTCTGTCTTGTTCTGTTAGTTACTTTTAGATCTTACGTGCCAAGCAGTATTCAATTGATTGACAAAATATCCTTGCAGGTGCTAAGTCAAAATGTTACTTTTTAGGGATTTTTTTTTTCAGTGCCTTGGAAAGAGATAAACAGCAATTACTTCCGTGTGAGTTTAGAGGTGTGATACCAACACACTAATTTTTTTTTAATATATTTTTTTTTCATAATTGTGTCGTGTGGAGTGACATTTGCAGTGGGAGGCTCTCAGAATCTGTTTGAGACTGGAAACTTCAGAGAAAGTACAAGGAAGGAAATGGGAGGAGTGTGTTGCAAAACAAGTGAAACGAGTGCATCTTGTTTTGTATTTGCATGCCCCCTCGCCGTGACACTGCTGCGTCAGAAATGCTGTCTGCCTTGTATCTGTGCACAGCACAACTGGGTCATGAGTTGATGGTTTTTTTGGTTGGCACTCTACTTAAAGTGATGAACAGTATGGATCTCTGGGATAAACCACATTTGTGCAGTCTACGATACTGCTCAAAGAGGAGTCCTGTGGTAGAAACTGAAATGAGTTCTCCAGTTTAGGAGAAGGTTGGAGGTAAAAGGGGTCCTATTTTGAAGATAGTCTAACAGTGACCCTGAAAATTGCCAGTTTTCAGTCTTTTTCAGAATTTGTGTAAGATACAGGCCTTTTATGAGTACTTGCCAAGTGTTTTCCTCACATGTGGGTATCTGAGAGTGTTTTACCTTTTTCCTTCAGCAGTGGTAGGAACTTCTGCATGCAGAAGTTCAAACTGAAGTCAGTGGTAGCTATGGTCTGACCAAGTATGAAGTATTATCTAATATGAAATAATCTGAAAAATAAAGTCATTAATGTGACAGGTATGGCAAATTGGCTAAATTCCTGACTTTATTATTTCTGTGAACTTAAGTTCCCATCTGTAAAATGAAAGAAATAATGCATTTTCATCTTCCAGCAATATTGTGAGGGAGCATAACTCTTAGTATTGATTTGTGGATAGTAAGTTGGAAAGGTGATGTTAGGGATAGACCCTGCTTTGTATTTAGAATGTTTTTAAGATTTAAAAAAATCAGACATTTTCATGCCTTTAAGAGGGTAGAAATCAAGGTAGGCTGAAATATGAGGGAATTGTGTTAAGAGTGACAAATAGATTCTCTGGAAGTAAGTGAATCCGCTTGCTGCAGCTGTTTGTGCTTAGTGGTTCCTCAGAAGTTCAGCATGTTGTCAGTAGGTTGGTTTCATTTGGACATGTAGATTTTTGAGTTTTAGTTAAAAATGTGTGAGGTGAGAGATGTCTAACTCCAGTAAGAGTTTTGATCCTTACTTGGTTGACATTTGAATTAACTGTAGTTGCAAGAAAACCTTCAGAAAGATGCACAGGTGTATTTCTAATGATGAGCTGTGGCATGAAAGAGGAGCCATCTCTTGCTTAGATAGAGCTGTTACTTAAGGATGATCTCTCCGTAATGTATGAATCCGTAGTACCTTTAAAATTCAAGTCAGTCCGTGTAGCAAAACTCAAAGACATATTGGGGTGTGGTATTTTCAGTCAGCAAATTGGATTTTTTAAATTGAATTTTGGGCCAAAGTTTTTTCTTCTTCCACAGCGTGCTACTTGTAAAATACTGCTACATGATTTATAGGTGCCTACAGTCATTCAGGAATAGGAAAGTTTGTGCTTTCCATTATTTTTTTACAAAAGCTGAAAATGTCTGACTGGATAACAGACGCACCTAGATGACCCTTAAATGTCCCTTAACCTCAACTGTTCTTTAATTCTATAAACAATGAGGTTCTTGTATTGTTGGTAAACATGTGCTTAGTTTAAAAAAAGGGGGGGGAGGGGAGGAAAAAAACCTTACCAAAATGGAATCAGAAAATTGTAGATTCAGTCATTTTCTTTAATAGAGTAGTTTGTTATAAAGAATTTGACAAGCCTAGGTGCTACTACTACCTCCAGAATAAATTGAAGAGTATTGTGGAATTTGTGAAACTTGACACTTGAAACCAAGCCCGGGTAAATTCAGGCTATTAAAATAGGGATTTGGGTAGAAGCCCAAGGTCCTATACGGGCAAGTGCAAAGCCCCTGCAAAGGTTTTGTTTGTTTTCTGCATAGGAAAGAGTTGTATGTCCTCTGATTTTTTTTATTTTTTTTTTCCTCTTCCTAGTAGAAATTCCTAGACTATGAGATACGTTCCTTATTTTGGTAGGAAGTAGTGGTGAATTCCAGCTGAAGTATTGGAAAATCTTTCTTGCTGCCTGACTGTTGGCTGTTTTTTAGGGACTTCATCCGAGCACTGTGTAGTGTAGTGTGGCATGCAATGAGTAGATACTTCAGAGTATATTAAAAGCTGTTCTGTCTTTGAATAGTCACTGCCTATAACTATTTCTTTTATAGTTTTATAAAGGACACCTTTATGAAATGAAGCTCAAATACATAAATTACTTGCTTATTGTGGTAAGATTTTTGGAGTTGGGATCTCAAGTGCCTATGCATTTTCAAATTAAAATGTAGAAACACTCTCTGCCAGGACAGTGAGTCTAGTAATCCATTCTATTTATTATTAGCTAGTATCAGAGAAGTCTTCTAAATACACACATACAACTTGTCTCATGGCATATATTTCTGAAAGGTGTGTTTGTTAGTCTGATGTTTTGTTTTCTTTGATTTTTTTAGTGTACCCTCTTAGGTCTGGTAGGGAGACTTGCTGCAGGGAAGCAGTAAGGCACTGTGTCTGAGGTTGCACAATAGGTGTAGCAAAGAAAGGAGTAGAACTAATCTCGGCATTGCATGTTCTAGCAACAAGGTCATCTCAAGTATTGTGCAAATCTTAAAATTGTTATAAAATGTGATTTCTCAGTTCTAGACCCAGAGTGGTTTTGTCATATTTTTATTGTCAAATGCTGTAAAATCTGCCAAATTTGTGACTCATGTCCAGGCTGGGTACTGCATTTTCACTTAATACAGCAACAGACTGTTGCCTTAGGCACTGTTAGTTTGAGATGGTGTTGGAGCTCAGTTCTTTCATCATAACCCTGACACTGGAATCTGCATGCAAAGAACTGTTGCAATCATGTGAAAAGACCTTGTGAATATTTTCCAAATAAAAATGTTCTTGTCACCTTTCATCTGTAAAGGCCCTGAGATGTATCATTCAGTGAGTGTACTCTCCAACACACCAAATTGGTGCGCTACCTCAAGCCAGTAGCGTTTAGTAATTTGTTTGCTGGTTACTGCTAGAGAACTGAATTGTGAGTACAGTGAGACAACCATGGAGTGCAGGGCAAAAAGTGCCTGGTAGATTTTTCTCTGAATTGTATTTTAAAGTATTACAGTGTACGATACATTGAGGAAATGGTGATGATAAAAATACAGTTTCAAATAGTACAATGTACACAAATAGCCTTTATTTAATCTTTTCTTATGCAGAATATGTTTTCCTTTCAGCTTGTAAAGGATAATACGGTTCTAGCCTGCAGCAGGAGGCAAGCTTGGCAGTAGGGATGCACTGCAGTGTGTGTTTAGTCCATTATAGCTGCATATGTCTAATGTATTATCAGCTTTTGGAAAAAATGTTTTACTCTCTAAATTTCATACCTGCTCAACTTTGACTTAAGTGAAAATATTCTGTAATCCTGCTTAACAGTAACATGCATGTAGTATTCCAGCAGCACCCTCAATTGCTAAATGTTTGAGAGGAAGTGTTTTTTTTGAGGATCCACATAACACTGTTGTCATAGGACTATGCACAAGAAACGTAGAACTATTCCTGCTTGAATGAAGCCTTTAATAACCCCTTCATTGTCTTAATTGTAAAGATCAAATGAACTGCAGAAATCATTATAGAATAGCTGTGTTTATATAGTCCTCTGCAATGAAGACCTTGGTGCAATGACTTGTATTTTTGTGGCTGCAGTCAGTCTGAGATGTTGACCTTTCAGAACACTATTTTGTATAATGTTTATAATGATAAGAGTTTTGAGTGTGTGCTCTGGGTAATGTCCCATCTTTTACCATCATTTTGACATTCTCATGAGACATCTGCAGTGTTTAAGATGTAGTTTCTACAAGTATGTCTGTCAGAGGAGCTGCGAAAACTGACTACAGTAGTAGGCTTGTCATTCTCCAATAAAATGAAAATGCTATGGGATGCTTGTGCTTTTTTACAGGGGCATGTGAATGGCAAGACTAAAGAATTTTGGTTTGTGTTCTGTGGTCTTGGGAAAAATTCTTGTGTGTTGGTCATGGAGTCTTTTGTGCTCTTCTCTCAGTCTCTTCCTACCTCATCTTTCAAGTTTTTCTGTCTGCTGCTTCCTCATCAGTCACATTGTGTCATATAGCTAATCTGAAGCTTTAGTCTTCACAGACATACTTCTCTGTGCAAAATTAACATGTTAATATACAGACGGATGTTCTTTTTATACATGTAGTCTTCAAATTTCCAACCCAGAGAAGGCCAGTCCTGTATTACTGGACTTCACTGCCTTCTTTATCTTGTAACCTGAATGGTCTCTTTCCCCCACAGGCCCAAATTGCTGGTCTTGTGCCTCAGCCTCTAACCAAAGTGTCCCAAGTAATCTCTTGTTCTGTCTCAAGCCCTTTTTTTCTTAACTGCACACTGTCCATGAAAAGGGAGATGTTGATCTGCTACCATGTGCATTTACTAGGAGCTGTTTCATTGTATAGCAGTAGGTTCTAGTTGAGTAACTGTATGTGTAGCAACAGTGAGTTCAGTAAGAAAAAAAATTGACAGTGATGTTAGATCTTTCATCACATCTTTAATTTAGCATTAGTAATGGTGGAGTTAGTTAACCTCTCTTTTGGAAAGAAATCACTTCTTTAAGCTGTTTGCTGAAGGATACTTTTGTGAAGGATGCTTTTGTTGTGAAATAAAATACTGAAGTAATTTACATTTTACTGGTAAGAAAAGAACAGAGCAGTTAAACTTAGTTAAATGAATATCTTTTTGCTAATTCCTTTTTGCTTAAGCTCTGCTTCTTATGGTATTTAAAAATACTAGTTTTCTGTAGATTTTTGGTCCTTTGTACTGTACTCATTCCCTTTCTCCCAGTGTGTTAACCGCATCTGTCTTTGACACATTCCTGCCAGAATGCAGATAACATTTGGTGTGGCTAGGCGTGAGCTACCTACATACTTCTTAATTAGCCAGCGTGTACATACGGGTTGGCCAGCTGGCTTTCTCTGAACAGAATATGTAATGTTGGCTTTTGCCTGCCTTTCGCTCAGTTCAGCTGTTCTTAGACATCTCCCTCTTATACTCATCCAGCAACTTTTTTTTTTTCTTTTCCGTTATAGAGTCTTGATAGCTTTGAGGTCTAGATAATTTCAAAATAAACTTCATAGAGGCAAAGTCTTAGGGGTAGGAGGGAGGAGATTGCTAAAAGAAAATCAGGTTAATCTCTTAGTTTGGATCAGTGACTATCTTCTCGCTGTAGTTGTGTGCTCTCTGTGGTTTCGTAGCTTGATTGCTCCTCTTTTAAGCTGAGAGATGTGTTTAGGAATATGCTGAATGTGCTCCAACCTTTAATGTGCGTTTAGTATGTGGAACTGAACTAGAAATAGTCCAAAGCAAATCTGCTGAATGTGACTAGTGTAAATTCTGAATTTTTGTTACCAACTGTTCCACTCTACAGATCCGCTCTTGATAATTCTTTCCTTCTTGCTAATGTAGATGTAGCGTTAGCTGTCATTTTCAGTAGTTTAATTTTATCAAAACATTCTGAAACACTTCTGTCAGCTATTTATAGCAGAAATTTGGGACAGTTGATACACTGTTTCCCAGTCTGGAGTAAATCCTTATTGGAAGCAGGGGATTTTTTTTTTTTTTCCTCTGTAGATGAAATAACATATGGGAAGTACAGGATAAAAGAGGTAATTGGGAAGCCTGCCTTATTCTAGATTCCTGACTTTTTAAATTTAAATACTTTCTAGGGCACAAGGCTAAATGTAATTTCTCAGAAATTAACCCCTCAAGTACTCATACTGTCACAGAAGTTCAGTCTTGTGCCCCCTTGACTTGTTGGAGCAGTTGCAGTCAGCTAACCTTCAAGATCAGCTGTCCAGCAGGGCTACCAAAGAAAGTCTTCCCTAAGCATGTAATATTTTGTTTTATGTGTTATGGGAAAGACATGCAGGAATAAGAAAGTAGGCATGCATTGTAAACCAGAAAGGAAACAAGTAGTTCTGTCAGCACCAGAACTAATGATAGTTAGTTGCTTAGCAGTTTGTCTTGTGCTTGATTGACTCAGATAACATGCAGGTCTCAACTGAGACTCCCCCATAACTATGGCAAGAGAAGAAAAGTGGTTTATGAAGGCCATCTTGTGTGGGGTTTTCTTATAGGCAGTACGGCATGAAGCTCATATTGAAACCTTTCCTTGGGGAGAAGTGTGATGGTTTATTTTTATGAGTATTCATGAGCCACCTTTTCCCATTAAATTTGTGAGTAGTTAATATTTTTGAAAACTTCTCACTGCTGTCAAATTTAAAATCCATCTATAGGCTTGAAACTCATTGATGAATCATACATATGCATGTAATACAAACACATGGGCCTCAGTTTCGCAGAAGACTGGGCTGAAAGTACTGCACGAGAGAGCTAAACGAATTCTCTGAGGGTTTTTACATAGATAAAGGCAAGTCCTTTCATACTACTAGATGTAACCTTATACAAATTCACACAGTAACTTGTTGGTATTAGGGATCTACTGTATGTTTAATTTTCTGTAGCTAGTTATAGCTGAGATTCTGGAGGATTGGGGGGGGGTTGTTTGTTGGCCAGATTTTTTAATATTAAACAATCCTAGATTTTTATGTCACTGCCTCTAGATATAAGTACTTACCTTTGTTACTTTAAGGAGGAAATAGAATTTTTTAGTTTCATTAGTTGAAAAATGATTGAAAGAAAAGATTAACATTGTTTCAAATGGTAGAACACTGACAACTGGTAATGAATGTGCAGGAAAGATGTTGAAACATAAAATCAGAATATCTCATTTTTGTTACATGCGGAGATGTTTCTTTAGTAGGCAGCAGATTCTGTTTTATTGAAAAGCTTGAAATAGATCAGTTTGTCAGAGAAAAAGCACAGCTGTGCCACTGTGTCAGATGAAAAGTGATGATATTGCTTGTTGTGACAGAGGAGAATAATTTGAATCTAAAGGGTTTAACTTTTAATTTAGGGTTCTGGTGATCAGAAATGTGCCATCAAGACTGCCTAATAAACCAGTAATTGCATTAAGAAACGGCCCTGAAGGAAACTCAAGGCAGACAGATCTAGGTTTCCCTGGAAGACCTTGTTAATATCCTACATTTTCCCTTTGAATGCAAATGTTTGTGTTTAGAATGTGAGTTGAAATGGCACTGAACTGCAGGGAAACAGAAATAAAGTAAAAATGTCATGCAAATCACTTCTTCGGGAGAGAATTTTATTGTTACATATATGCTATGTAATCACTGGTTGAATAGTTTGCTTGATTTTTGGATCATGGTGATAGCTTAATAATTAAAAAATCCCTACCCATGATGAAAAGTATTTTTTTCTCAAGTATTTGAAGCATTTGTCAGCTTGAAAAGTATTTCACACAGAGATTTTGCAATAGCGGTCTTGTATATAAAACACTTAATGAAAATAGTGCTGTGTGCCAGTGTGATGGTTGTGGTGATTCTGCTTTAATAACCCAGTGTATGATGTTCAGCTTTAATGAACTTCCAAAGCAGTTTTCTTTGCAAAACGTAATTGGCTTGGGGTCAAGAATTTAATGAATTCACATTTAATTTTTATCGTGGAGTCACAGAGTGGGTCAGGTTGGCAGGGACTGCAGTGGGTCATCTGCTCCAAGCTCCCTGCTCAAGCAGGGTCATCCTAGAGCCCATGGTGCAGGATTGTGTCCAAATGGTTCTTGAATCTCTCTGGTGAGGGAGGCTCCATAACCCCTCTGAGCAGCCTGTGCCAGTGTGTGATCACTTGCACAGTAAAGAAGTTCTTCCTCACATTCAGGTGAAGCTTCCTGTCCATTAGTTTCTACCCCTTGATCATTTGATAAAGAAAATGGAAACATCAGATGCTTTCTGCTTTCATTTACCTATACTTGTGTATTATTTGAGCTAACTGTATTGTTTAAAAATACTTGAAATTTACTTTGAAAGTGTTTTCATAGCCCTGTTGCCCCTGTGCAATAGCTGCATCTTGAGCTTGGGCTTTTTTTGGTTTACCATTTTAAAAAAAATGTTGCTTCAGAGGACATGCAGGAAGGCCAGGCCTTTTGTGAAGGAGAGCTGTAGTTCAGTTACTGTGGGTTAGCCCCTGCTGGTGAGGGAAATAAGAGCAATGGAGCCAAGCCTGAGGTAATAGATTTTCCTAAACTCTTGAAGCTGGGCTTGTTGCTGTTGTAGACCAGGGAATGGCATATGAAACCAGGAAAGGAAGAGAAGCAAAGCTAGAATGGAGGTAGTTTCAGGGAATCAGGTAGCATTAAAAAAAGGAGGGAAAGGAAACAGCAGCATATGCAGTAAGAAATATTTTGATGAAAATAATAATTTTCACATGTTGGTAATTTTTAAAGTCGTTCTAATCGTGAATGGGAATTGTTACAAATAAAACTTAAAGGAACTATTTGAGAGGCTAACTGAGCAAAACCACATAAATAACTTGTGTCACTTTCTAAACCTGTGGAAACAGAGATACTTGCTGCTATGATAATATGCTACGTATGGACTAATCAGAGGAGTAGTAATTTTTTGTGACAATAGTAATTTGTTGCTTCTTTTAGGATTAAGAAATGTGTTTGTAAACTACACAAAACTCATTGAGTGCTCTCCATTGAACCAGTAATCATTTTTCTTCCTGCAGCTGTTATGAAAAGCAAATCAAAAGAAAGGCAAATAACCATGTGCTTTGATGTCCATTAAAACTGAACAATTACTCTCTGTATCAGTAGGGCTGTATAAATCCTATTGACTCTACACAAATGGAGGAAATAATGTATCTTTTGTCTTGAGTAAGAGTAGAACAGCAGGAATTTCACAATAGTATGTCTTGTGTCACAGTGGAGACAAGATTCAGGTTACTGAATGTGAGATAGTTTCTAAGTAAGCTCTTCCTGTTTTTCATAAGCTTGCGGTTAGTTTAAAAAAAACCCAACCAAACAAAACAAAAACTCCTCAGACATGTATGAAAGGGAGGAAAAAAGCAGACCCTTAGTGCAGCATTTCCTACTCTACTGGCTTTAGGATTAAGCATTTTGAACTTTTCTTCTCTCTGTTTTCCCCCCTCCTGTTCTGGAAGATGAAGAAAGTAAGATGTTACATTGTTGTATACAGCAGTATTAATCTTAGCCATATTCTCTCAGGGAATTTTTTTATAGTTAAGGTCTTGTGGGGGATGGATGGGTGGGTGAGATTTAGAAATTTGAGTACCAGCATTTTGTGTGTCAGGTCTGATACACAAAGTGGTTTTCTCATAGTCATCTGCCAAACAGAAAACATCGGTTTCTGTTGTTAACTGTGTCAAATGAAAATAGTGTCCCTGGTCCTGTAACATCAACAAAAGCAGCAATAGAAATATTGCACCTGAAACAATGACTTGCTGGGATATAAAATTGATACAACACAGTAAGTCTGTGATCACATAAATATTTGCAGCATAGTACATCAACTCAAAAACACCCATAAAATGTCACAAGCTTTAAAGTGACGTCAAATGCAGTTTTACTTTTCATGTGACCTTTCCTCTCAGGCACTCTTACAGGAAGAGTGGCTCTTCATTCTGTGAAAGAGCAAGTTGGACTTTTTCCATTATGTGAACCTGTAATGACATTTGTTTGGTGTACCCTGGAGATGAAACGCTACAGAGCTCTTGAAGCTTTATTTATTTTTATATATATAAATATATACATATATGTATGACGGTGGCTTATGTAATTAATTTGATAGTGAAAATTAAGGATTCTAGTTCCAGGTCTAAGCTTTAGAAGATTTTTTTCTTCTAACAGATGTCTCTTGATCCAACAGAAAAAATAGTAAATCACCAAGGCTTGACCTTCTTTCTGTACACTTTGAGTAGACAGTATTTCAGTTTCCCAGGCTAGAAAGCTTAATTTCTCTTCCCAGTGTTGCTAGAAGGGGTCTTGTGCATCTTCCTAGTCTTAAAATTGAGATACCGAACCTGTGAATGTATTAAAATAATCAAGAGTGTTAAGTCTGCCAAAAGGTAAGTTAGAGGGATGAGGCAGTTCAGCAGCTGACTTGGTGGTTTTCTGATGACATTGTGCCCAGCAGTAGCTGTGTTAGACCTTTCGGGGTTTTACTCCAAGGGTTAAGCTGGACATAAGTGGGATGCTTGAAGCCAGGTGTCCTTATTAGTCATCTTTTTTAGGGTACTATTCAGCTCTGCTACCATCTGCAGTAATGTTTGTCCTGAAATGACACTGCAATGTGTATTTTTATGTAATGCTGTTTGTTTGTTTTTCAGACACAGGATGAACCCACTGATACAAGATACAGCTAGCTAAACAGCTATAAAATGCCCAAATTTGGGTCTACAAAAACAGTTCAAGTTGAAAATTCTGACAGCGATAGCACCATGGTGGAAAAAACAACTGCAAGAAAGGTAACAAAACTATATTCATGTCCATTTAATTTCAATGAAGTAAAGAGCATGTGTCATGATTTTTGTTGCTGTAATGGAAAGAGGTATATATAAATCTGTGTTCTGATACCTTGAGTGCAAAAAAAAAAAAAGGAACACAACATTTACTTTTTGCATGACTTTAACTATACAGTAAGGGACAGAATTTATGCCTTTTAGGGGAGTTGGATGCATTGGCTTTGATTTAAGTTAGTGTATAGTTTCCATATCTTAGCTAGTATGAAGTCTTTATACACTTAAAATTTATAACATGATTCATATTTTATTTGATTTTATGGTGTCTTACTCTCCATAACAAACACACAAAACATTTCTGGAGGCCAGTGACAGAGCACAGATCAATGAACAAATACAAATTTCTTATATCTCTTGGTAACACAAAGACTTGTTCCCTCTGCTAAGGAGGGCTTGAAAGCCAAATGCTGCAGAAGGGTCAAGATGAGGGAGTCCCCTTTAAAAATGGTACAATCCATCTTGGAGAATGAAGGAATGTGGGAACTCCAGTGATGCTGAAGCATGGTTTGTTGTTTATAGGCGTGAAGTATCCGGTAATTTTCAAATTTCTACATCCAAGTTGCAAATAACCCAGTTCTCCAATTTGTCTGCCCGGTGCACTTGGACAATACACTAAGGGTTTATCTGTGGTATTAAGGAGTAACAGACACTGGAATAATCTGCATTGTGAATTATGAGTTAGTTACTTCTATATTGCCCTAAGGAGAGTGAGTCCATTTATCTCCCAATGGTCTTTAAAAATGTATTCTTTAGAAGAGAGTTTTGTGTGTGTATGGTGATACTTTTTTGTTGAAACATGTATTCTCTGTAAGACCATTTGACAAATGGATATAAGTCAATAAAAGATTAAAAAAAAATAAAATTAGAAGATTCAGCATCTACTTGAAACTGTTTGTATTCCAAAAAACATTAATGGAAAATGTTTGATTTTTTTTTTAGTCTTTTCCCAGTTTTTTATATGGGTCCCAGTAAAGTGAGGCCAAGGTAGTTGTTTCTGCTAACTCTGATGAACTATTTAGATAAGAAGAGGAAGATAACAGTAAAAGGGGGAGAGGAAATTGGCTTACTAGTGAAGGGATGAAATAATACTGGGTTTTTTTCTTTATTTGTTTGGGGATTTTTTGTTTGGTTGGTTTTTTGTCCTAGTCCTTTTTTTGGGATATGGTCAAGTTAACTGAAGTGTCATTCAGTACGGGGAAAGAGGAGGGAATGTCTGGGGCATGCAACCAGCAAGAAAAAGTGCAGTGACATTTAGTGGTATTAAATACAGTCTTTTTATTTCTACATTTGTAAATAAGTTCTTGTAAAGATTTTAGGTTATTTATTTAACAAAAAATTTTTTTCAACCTTTATAAACTTAATTGTCTTGACACTTTACTATTTCTAAAAGAAGCCAGACTGTTGACATAAGAAAATCTTGATGACATAAGAAAATCTTGATGACATAATCAACAGCTGTTCACGCTAGGAAAGCTAAATTGTGCCAGTTTCTTCAAGCTTTATTCATGTTTATAATTAACAAAAAAATTACAATCTATAATATAGACCTTAAGAATATTTTCATCTTTTGTTCACTTTTTTTAACGCAAAAAAATTACTAAAATGTGTCATGTTTTAGTTTTCCTTTTCCCCATTTCTTTGCTAAAGATATGACTTAAAATGCTTGGAGTGCATTTATTTGTAGGTTTGAGCATATAGAACTTATTATGAAAAATGTTACAAATTTGTTACCTAATGTAATTGATATGAGGAAATACTGAGGCCTTCTGTGAAAAAATGTTCATACAAAACAGCACCTCTTACAAGTGAACAGCAATATTAAAGGGCACCACTTTCTAGAAAAATATCCTCATTCTTCTCAAAATAAAAGCTAAATTACTTAAGACTATTCCAGTGGTTAGCATATTAAGATAGAACTAAAAATATTTGCAGCGTTTGGTTTTCCTTCCACAGTTGTTGAACTGTTTAGCTCATCCTGGTTGTGCAGTTGCCTGTAGAATGTAGTGAAATTTTTTCATTATGAGAGTTAGTCTTTCATATTTGTCCAGGAGTTAATGCTTATCATGCTGTTCTAACAACCACTGAATAGATAACGTGAATCAGCTACAGATTCAGGTCCTCTGAGAACTTTGAAAAGGCATTAGAAGTAACATTCCTGTTAATAACAGGAGTTTACATCATACTTGCTTTAGGGTACGTGTATTTTTATTTCAAATGCTCATCTTGGGAGTACAAAAAGAAAAAAACTGTAGGAGAGTGTACAGCAGCTAGACCATTTAATATTTGCATGAGCAACTTTACAAACATAAGAACATAATGAAATTTTTTATTCATCTGAATTTATTGTTTAGAACTTCCATGGTCAAACTCAAGAAGTAAATGATAGCTATGTCATCCAAAGGAGAAACACATTTGGAGTTTGTAAGAATTAATTCTTGTCTTAGAACAGTCCAACAATAACGCCCAAAGCCATTTAATACGATACAGAACATGCTTCAGTATGTAATTATCTTTGATAGGCAGAAAAAGAATGCTTATTCTCTCAGGGCTCAGTACATCTGTTAGGTTATATGGCTCTCTGTTGTCTCCTTTTGTGTCTTGTCATTGATTGTAGCAGTACCAGACAATAGAGCTGGAACGAGATCTCAAAAAATTGTCCAGACTGCTGTTTGTTAGCCTTCTGAGACAGTTTCTGCTGAACAGATTAAAAATATGTTCCTCATCATGGCACACTAGCATGGTTTTGTTGACAGAGAAAATTCTTCCTTGTTACTATGTCCTCCAGTGAGGCATGCATTAAGCGTTGAGACGTGCAGATCCAGTTCATCCATTTGCCCCAGAGTAGAATAAGCTGTACTACGTTCTTGACAGATGTTTGCCAGACCTTTTCTTTAAAGACTTGCCTGATGGAAATTCCTTTCTCCTTGGGCAGTTTATTCTTATCCTTAATTATGCTGATTGACATAGTTAGATACTTACTAGAAGGATAAATAGCCTTTTCTTGTCTCCTGTTGCAGTCTAAAGCCATTAAATGTTCTCTAACTGTTGTGGACATGGCAAGTATGTAATACTTTTCACTTTGCAGCAGCAATTTACATACCTCAACGTTATCCTGTGTTGAATGTTTTATCTGATTAGCAGTTTTCACTTCAGATTAATGAAGCTCTTTAGAAAGTCCACAGATACGAGTTACAAGTTGTTTTATAAAACACCTCAACTTCATTTTAGGTTGCTCCTGTGGATCACATTATGCTAATACACAAACATACTGATGCTGAATTTTGAACCTTGCTTTGGACCTTGAAAAAGAGATATCTGTGCTGTTGGGAGTAGCTGGAACCAGGAGTAGCTGGAACAGTGAATGCTCACTCTTTAAAACAAAATACCTGTTCTAACCTGCAGGACTTGCTGCTTCCTCTTGCTTTCTTTTGCTTGAAGCTGGATCCACGAGTCCATTAAGAGTTTTCTAACTTTTCCCATGGTGTTCTGTGATTGTACAGTTCATTATTTTTATTATTTATAGAACCTTGTTTTTATCCTGGCTTTTCCAATTTTATTTTTCATTTAGACTGCTTTTCAAATTAGTCGTTTTGCTTTCCCTTTGCCAGTGATCTTTGCTTCTCCCTCTTTTCCAGTTGTGATGATACCTGCATATCTAACTGTATCTCTATTTCAGAATTGTCACTGAAAATACTAAATAGCATTGATTTTGTACAGACTTCTCATACACCCTGTTCATTCCATCTTTTGAATTGGAAAGTCTACCATTGGTGGTGACTGAATATTTATTTCTAGAGTAGCTAAGGAACAGAATATTCTCCTTTTTTTCTTTTTTCACTTTCTGTGTATTCTCTGCATAGTCCACTTTTCAATTTTCACTGTATCCTACCATATCTGAAAGTATGCATTTTGAACTGTCTTTCCTTCTAATGAGGTCATCACAAAATTAATATTCAGTGATACTCAAAAACTCTTCAGTCATAATGCATATATGTAATTTAAGAATAAATATCAAACTATCAAATTATTTGAACGGCTTGTTGTGAGCACCTACCAACGTATTTTACTAATGACTACCCAAAAGAAGGGATTCTTTGAAAGGATTACCAACTGCCAGAAGTTTGTTTTCTTCTTCAGAACAAGCTGAAACCAATGTTTCCTGCTTGGGAAATTCAAGTTATTTATAATTGATCCTTTCCACTGCATAGTACCTAAGATAATATTCTAGAGAAAGCAGTAAAACTTTTAAGCCATTGTATCATATTGCAGGAAATTTACATCCCATACATATGAGAAATAATTGTATTGTTTGGAGTGAGGTGTGAGAGAGATTGGGCTCAAGTGAGTCACTTTTTTCTGCAGTGGAAGAGATCAGAAAGGGCTTCATGGAGTTTGGATCTGCTGTTGTGAGCTTACATATGCACTTACAAATGATGACTTGTGTTAGGTGGATTAGCTTCTTTCATAAGTAATACCACAGGCACGGTATTTCATAAGGTCTTAGGGGAGTCTTAAGGGGGTTTAGATTTTTAGATTTTCTTGTTCCAGCTTATAAGAAAAAGGGTGGGTGGGTGTGGTTGTATTTTTGGGGTTTTGAAGAAGGGTTGCCTTTGGTTTTGGTGTGTGGACTTTATTCTGGGTTTTGGTTTGGGGTTTTGCGTTTTTGGGTTTATGAACTTGGGTTTGATAGTCNTCTTCTGAAAGTCGTAGAGTTTGTTTGCAGACTTTTTTTGGAATCACTTTTGGCAACAGTTTAAACTCAGTGTCAGATGATACCTTTTTACCTGTGTTTGTTCTGGGGGGAAAAAAAAACAGGAAAGGTGCCTTTGAGAACAGTACCTTTACTTGGAGTTATTTTCTAGTTTTTCTTCAATCAGAATAAATCTTCTAACTACTTGCTTCAGAAGTACCAAGGAGCAGCCTTTTGGTTTTCACTGATTGGCAAGTCAGCGTATGTTCTTCTCTATTTAGGAAATTAATTTATTAATGATGTAATTTGATCATCTGTTAAGAATGATACAAAGCTGTAGAGTTGTGATAGCTGACATAGCTGGATACTGTGTTTCTGCAGCATGTATTGAACCGAAAACATGATGTCCCTGCAATGCATCTTGATTAATAGGCTGAAATATTGGGGTTTGCAGAGGGTTCTTTCAAACAGTCTTCTCACTAGCCTAGTATATTTTAGTCTCTCCTCTGACATTAGCAAAGTATTTAAGCATAAGTTAATATTGTGCCTGTTCAGTGTTTTTCTCTGTTTATTGTGAAATATGGTCCGTAAGTCAAAATCCCCAGATTTATACAACTCAAAAATCCAAAGAGATTGTACCTGTTTTTTCTATATTTGATATGAGTTTAAAAATTGTTATGGAGTGAGAGTGGAGGCAGGGGAAAGTTTTTAGGGGTTTTTTTTGTTGTTACTAGTCACAGTATGAATTGCAATATGGGCTTTTAATGTTCTTTTACTGGGATCATTTTGGTCAGGGAAGGAAATTGGGATGGTTGTCAAGACTTAGCAAATTCTTGTTCAGTATGTGTTGTTCCTTTGCTTATTAATTAAGGCTCTAATAATGAACAGCAGCTCTACAGTGATGTATTAGAAAGTAAAAATAACACTAATTAAATTAGAGGTTACTAATTTAAAAATGACAGAAATGCTATTAATTGTTTTTATATAAGGTTAATTTAAAAGTTTATTCAAGAACTTTGTAATATGCATACTTAAACACAAGCACATACATTCTCACAATAGCAATCTTTTCAGTCTGTTTACATTGTAAGACCCTTCTGCTTTATGCAAAAATTATTTAGTATACTTTTTATTTATATTAGAGCAAGGACAAGATTGCATCCTACAGCAAAACTCCAAAAGTGGATAGGAGTGATGTGGGGAAAGAGATGAAAGAAAAGTCTTCCATGAAACGTAAACTTCCTTTTACAATTAGTCCACCCAGAAATGAAGATCGCAATTCAGACACAGGTAGAACCTTTTTATTTCCTTAAATAATTATTTGTTGGTAAAGTAAGTCCTAATTAATTAATTGTATATTATGTTTTTATATTGGTTTTTTTCCCTTTGAAAAGGATACTGAGTATAAAAGTTGCTTGCTTGCTTCTGATTGTTGCATCTCAGTCTGATAGGCTCTCATTCTCTCATTAGCAACATCCAGCATGCCTCCACAGTTTATCTACGTTTTTCCAGTTGTTTCTTAACCTCTTTCTTTTCATTGTCATCTCTAGAGGTCCTTTGTTAAACTAGTAAACTGATGAAAAAACCTGTAAGTGCCTTGATTTGAAACACAGCTGTCAGCCTTTCAGTGGCCATGTTTTCAGGGAGGGAAAGTGGGAAAGACTGGTAGGTGTACTGCCTTCCATATAAAAGAGAAGTTTGCTAGGGTTACTCAGCTAACTAAACTAGCTGAGGAGAGCACACTTTTTTCTCAGTTCAGGTTCCTGTGGTCTCTCTCTTTAGAATACCATTTCTGCACAGACGAGTAGTTTTTCCTAGCTTAAGCTTATCCTATTAGAACTGATTTCAAGACTTCAAAATACCATCCTTAACATGGCTCTTTTCAAATCAAGATGGAGGGATCTGGATACAGTTGCCTCTGAGTTTAGATAATTAGCTATCTGTGTCATTGTTCAATAGTAGTTTTGTTGGTAACAAAAAAATATCCACGTCCTGTGAAAGGTCATCAGACAGCATGTTCCCCAAATTTCTCAGAGGCTCTGTACTCCAGTTTTTTTAAATTGTGCTTATTGTACATTTGAATATTTTCAGAAACAGGCACTTCCCTTATTATGCTTAGATATAAGTGTAAGATAGAAGTATATACCTCAGTACGTGTTTAGTTTTTGTTTAGGAGTGATTTCATGAGGAAGATTTGGCTCTTGGATAATACATACACGTTTTTGTTACTGTAAAAAGAATATGGCATGAACCGCAAATTTGAAATAGTCATGTTGAAAAACAATACTCTTGGCTTTAGATCTGTTTGCAGTGGGTTTACAGCATTCTAGAGTCTTACGGTATTTGTGATACTACTTGATTCGGAAAAGACCATATGTGAGTTAGAAGTATGCTCCCCAGCATCTGCTTTATTAAATTTTTTGCTTGGTATTAGACCATAACTATTTTTCATAATGGAAATAAATAACATGTGGATCTAATATTTAGCATTTATTGAATGGTTTTTATTGTTCAAAATCTTTTGTCATCTCACCCCATCCCATCAACTTTAAATAAGTCATGGTCACAGCATGTTACATAGGTAACATAAGGTAATTTTTTGTGTGTTTTGCTATAGTGTCTAGTGTCACAGTTGCCACAAATAAGACTGATTATTCCAGGCACTTAGACGTACAAAGCAAGTCCATGCTCACACTACAAAGTCTTTCTGTTGCAAGTTGTAGCAGGGAGATGAAATGAACAGTTCAGGTAGGGGCAAGAAATATTTAATAGTAGCAAACATCACAGCTTGTTGTGCATTTCATTTCTGCTGAGGCAAGGGCAACTGCAGAGAAACTTGGTGCATAAGCTTTCCAGAAAGTTTTATAGGAGGAACATTACTAGGATGACAAACTGTCCCTATCATGCTGATTTTGTACCTAAACAATTTGGTTAGACTGGTAGGAATTAAGCATTTAGGTTATGCCAAGTTTGTGACTGATGTGATGTGGATTAGTAGTGACATCAGTGATAGTGAAATGTAGTGCTGCTTCTGACACAAACTTGGCATTATACATGGAAAAGGCTTGGTATCAGTGAACTAAACTGTTACCTCTGACAGAATTGTCTCCCTAATAACTGCGTAGAGAGAATGACAAATATTGAGAGGGGAGAAAGTTTTTGGAGATGAGAGTGTAATAGTAGACAGAGGGGGGAAGAAGAAGAGGTGATGAAAAGCTTCTTATCAGCTAGTAGTGCTAAAATATAAAAGCCTTCAGATTTCTTCTTATTTCTTCTTTGTGAAAATACGTGTTGGTATTCTAGAAAAATGGTTAAACGTTGTGTTTGGAATTCATAATTGAAAAGATTTGGAAAAAATATGTGGCACTACTTTATTCTTCCACTCTCCATTACTGTTTCAGGATGTATCTTACCCTTTTCCAGTAGATTCAGTTTTAATAGCCTACAACTAGGCGTACAACTTTGCTAAATAGTTTCTCTGCATCAAGTGATAAGATCATTGAGTCTGATTTTTAGGTGATTTTAAAGATACAGGGTCTTTAAAAATGTGTCTGAGTAAACAAAAAGATGCCATAAAAAGTAGCTCTAGGATAACAAATTTAATTAATGGTTTCATAAATTGTTTATCTGCAAAATGCGTGATAGGATCACTAGCTGATTGTAGAAACCCCGTGATAGTTAGGTTTCATCCTGTTTAGGCATGTAAATCAGTCATAGAATAGAGATATCTAATTTTTAGAACTTTGCATCCTTAGAGCTGTCTTGGTTCTATCTCCAGGATCTTTCATAAACTAAGATTTTGTATTTGCTAAATTTTGGAAAATTCCCCTGCAGTTCACCTCTTTCTCCTTTTTCTGGTGGGCTTTTTTGTTTCAGGTCTTGTCTAAAAATGGCAAGTGATAATGAACACAGACAGCCAAACTGAACATTAACTTACAGTGGAAATACTTTTTTATTTCATTTGATATCTGCAACACTATACATAAAGTACATTTTACACCCAGTCAGTTTTGGCAAGACTATAATCACATGCCGTTTGTAGTGTCCTGTAAGAGTCTAGTGCAGTTATAGCCCACTTCTTTATCTAAATTTAATTCTCTTTTGCTAAAAAACTGGTGCAATAAATTAGTATTAAATATTTTAAGATTTGGCCTTTGCTAAATCTTTAGCAATTAGAACTGACCCCCATTGCCTAAAGGTAGTCCTAAAGATAGTCATGCAATGCTAGTTGAGATGGCTGCAGTAGCTTCAAGGTCTGCACAGGTCTGAAAGATAATGTGAGTCCCAGGAGACCTGTGGCCTTCTGAAGAGACCTGAACTGAGGGCTCCATTGTGACATCCCCATTCTTTGGTCAGAGCAACCACAAAAAGCTAATACAAAATAGATACATTGCAGACAAATTTATTTATACTGCAGTATAGTTTCAGCCTTTGTGTAAGTAAATCTTAAGGATGAGTCTACGTGCAAACTTTGATTAAGACTGGTGGTTTTGATGGTGGAAGGAGAAGCATTTTTCATACCTTTTAAAAAAAATTCTCTAATTTGAAGTCTCCCAAACCATAATTTGATTAAAATACCATCACTTATTTAGGTTACATTAAAAAAAAATAAAATTGGGGTAGTTTTAAATAACCTCTGATGTGATTATCAGAGTGAGAACAACAGGCAAGTGTTGATATTGCAAAGGTCAACTTTGTTTTCTTTCTCTGCTTTATTAGTCTAAAGAGAGAAATTTGAATTTTTCATAATAATTAAACATAACTACAGATTGTAAAAATATTTTCATTGTGAAGATAGTCTTGTACATAGTTGATTTTTCAGGAAGAATAATGAGTTACAATTACACTGAACTTGGTAATTTGTTGAGCTTTCTTGGAAATCATGTTTGCCAGATTTTCTGTTTATAGTAGCATCTTGATTTTGTTTTCTGACCCTTTCAATTTCAGTCTTTAAAGTAGTCCCAACACAGTCATACTTCTTTTAGCACTTGGTTGACATCCAGGAGAGCAAAACAACTGACCTCTTTATGTTGCACAGGTACATCAGAGTAACACAATTCCTGTACTTGCACATCCCATAGTTACAGAGTTAGTGTTGCTGTTGAAGGGATTGTTTACACACTGCTTGCTGGATTAGGACTTACTGTTCAATTACGAGGAGTTTCTTTAATTTTTTTTTTGGCTTCAGGCAGGAAAGTGGAGGAGGTTTTGTGTGTGTTGGTTGGTTTGGTTAAATAAATGTCATCGCCTTAATAATTAAGTATCACAATAGTACCTTGATATCTCTACAGTGTTTAGTGCATTGTGAGGTCTCTTCATCCCATTCTAAGAGTTCTTGTTCCCTGAGCGTAGGAAGCAGCAGTCAGTCATGTGTTTCTCTTTAAAACAACTTCAGGAAGGTTGCTGTAATCACACAGAGCTCAGTAACTCTCTGCCTGCTTCATCATCTACAGAATTGATCATATTGACCTTTCTTTTATAGTTTTTAGCAATGAACATACTAGTCTTTTGTTGTATATCATTCAATCCTGTAACTTCCTTAGAAGCACTTATTTCAAGCAGTTCTTATTTTAACTTCACATAGTCCTGTTTCTTAATCCTTACAGTTTGGACTATGATGGGATTATTTTACATGAAAACAGACAATCATGAGCCCTAAAGTTTGAATTTGGTCTTTAGCTTTATTTCCTTTATCCATTAAGATGTTTATTTTACCAAATGAGAATACTCTGTTGGTTTGTCTTTTTCCCCCGCCCCCCCTTTTTTTTTGAGAAGTCCATATGTTGCATTATTGAATAATTGTCCTAAAACGTTTAGGAATTATTTCACTGTGAGTTTGTAATTTATCCAATTAAAAAAAAAAAAAGGCAAGCTAACAAACAACCCAGATACATTATTGATTNTAATCACCAGTGTTTTTGATGTTTCTTGTGCCGGAACATTTAAGTACTGTGAATGCATTTCGTGAAGCTCTTCTAGAAATAAATGCTCAAATGGTCCTCAATCACAGTTTCACATAACTTGACTATTTTGAAAAAAATTTTTTAAGGGTTAGGTGAAAAACTTACGTTGCAAAACGGAAGTCTTGGAAGGGATATTGTCCTGATAGATTGGGCTGCCGTATTATGAGGTTTATTTAGCAAATATGATAGACCATGAAGCCACTTTTAAGAGTGTTGATTTTAATTTTTTTTT
>VXAU01003697.1:692236-718267 GCA_013399695.1 Formicarius rufipectus | reverse complement strand
TAAGTCTTCACCTGAAGTGGGGTAGGGTGAGGAGGGAAGCATGTGCAAGATAGAACAAAGAAATAGAAAAAATGAACTTTTTAATAAATTATGTTTTGCAGCAAAAAAGCAGTTTCATGAATAAACTATCAGTGACCACACAGAAAGGGCCTTTATGCAAATCCACTCTTATATTAGACACTTTTGTTAAAATAGATTAAAATAGTTTAATTTTGAAATAATTCTAGAATGTGATTTTATATCCTATTCAACCTCCAATATCATGCAAACATAAGAGGAGTCAAATACTGCAACTGTAGATGATCAGATGCAAACAAGCCACTGAGTATGGCATATGAGATAAAATGAGAAGACATGACATGCTATATTAAATATTTTATAAATCAACAGCCAACAACTTTGTTTTAATCTTGAATTGCAAGTACAACACAGTTCAAATAAGCTGATCACCTGCTTCCTTGACACAACCATGACTCAAGAAAGGACTTCTCCAAATCACAGGTTTCGTATCTAATGTCTCTCTGGTCAAAATTAGAAACTTTTACTCAAAACATACTTGCAAAGTAAAGGATGGAAAACACCCTTTTATTAACATCATTTTGCATAATGTCTTTATTGATTTTTATTAATTTTTCACTATTCTGAGGCAAAATGTAAGCTGCTGATCTAACTTAGAGAAAAAAAAAAAAAATAGAAGAAAGACAATCCACAAAAGGGGAAAGTGAGCCTAGGGGGAGGAAATGGGTAACTGTCTGAAACCACACAAAGATTTCCATCCTGGTACTATGTACCCTTTGAATACAATGACCCGCTATCACATATAAAGCACAGAAAAATGTATAAGTTACATTCGTTATCTAAAAACGAATGCTGTCCTGAATCAAAACCGTGATAGTAGTCACCTGAATAAATACTACAGCTAGAGCGCATTACATGTAGGTAAGGTTATTCCAAATTCCTTTATTCCATTACGTTCCTTTAGGGACAGCTTGAACTCACCCTCAAGTAACAACCCACAGTGGGTTAATAGTATTTTGAAAAACCAAAACACAGAAAATTCACTATATCCTTATTATCTAATAGAGAGGTAATGCTTGGAGAATTCTTGGCTGGAAAGTAGTTTCAATAAAAGGAAATCTAGTAAGCCTGTCCGTAATAAATGCATACTTTGCCAAATGTTTCTCTTCACTGAGTTGCAAAAACAGCTCCTGTACAGAGTCTTCAAATGCAACACCACACTGTCTCACACATAATTTTATGACACTTTACTGCTTTGGTTTTCAGAATTAAAGTATATTATATATTCTCAGTCCTCAAGAAAGCATCACACTTTAAAATGTATGTTATAGCTTGATTTGCTGTGTCCCTTAGTTTCACAGCACTGTAGACTATCAGATTTATATCTGAAGAAGTTTCATCATTCCAGACAATTTTTCACTTGTTTGTATGTTTTACTTTGAGCTGCAGTATTATCACTGTTTATTATAGTAAAGTCTATGCTTCTTTAATCAAACAAAGATTATACAATTTCAGTAATTTCTAATCCTAGCCAAAACTGGGATTTGGATGGTGAACAAACTATGACTCAATCCTGAAAACACCGTGTGATGTTTGCTAATAACACAGTCTTCTAGAAAATATGGCCTGGAGTGCTTCCACAACTCTTTTGCCGAAAAGGTTCATGTTCTGAGAATCCTATTAATACACTATTACTCCTGGATTACCTAGTACTAACCACTTAAAACAGACACTAAATTCTACTTCTAGACAGCCAAGAAGAAGCTGCTAAGATTCTGGACACAGACTTCAGGATAATTATTAGAATCACAGAATTATTTAGGAAATTATTGGAAAGGCCTGCATGATCATTTGAGTCCAACTGCTAACCCAGTATGGCCAAATCCACCACTAAACCTCTTCCTCAAGTGCCACATCTACACATCTTTCATGTATCTTCAGGGATGGTGACCCAGCCAATTCCCCAGGCAGCCTATTTCAATGCTTGAGAAGTGTTCCTGAGAAGAAATTTTTCCCAGTATTGAAACCATTTCCTCTTGTCCTATCCCTTATTACCTGGGAGAAGAGACTGATACTCATCTGGACACAATGTCCTTTCAAGTAGCTGTAGGGAACCATAAAGTCTGCCCTGTCCTACTTTTCTCCAGGCTAAACAACTTCAGCTTTCTCAGTTGCTCCTCCGAAGACTTGTGCTCTAGTCCCTTCCACAGCTTTGTTACCCTCCTCTGAACATGCTTCAGAACCCCAATGTCTTTCTTGTAGTGAGGGGCCCAAAACTGGAAACAGGATTTTAGGTGTGGTCTCCCAGTGGCAGTACAAGGGAACAGTCACTGCCCTGGTCCTGCTGGCCACACTATTGCTGATCCAAGCCATGAAGCCATTGGCCTTCTTGGCCACCTGGGCACACACTGTTGTCCCATGTTCAGCCTCTGTCTACCAGCATTCCCAGGTGCTTTTCCATGGGGCAGATGTCCAGCCACTTTTCTCCCAGTCTGTAGTACTTCTTGGGTTGTTGTGATCCAAGAGTAGGATCCAGCACTTAGTCTTGTTGAACCTCAGACCACTGGCCTCAGCCCATTGATCCAGCCTGTCCAGATCCCTCTGCAGAGCCTTCCTTCCCTCCAGACCCTTGCCTATTTCATCAATAAGGATATTAAGCAGCACAAGCTTGAATACTAAGCCCTGGTGAACACCAATTGTGAACAGCTGCTAACTGGATTTAAGTACATTCACCACCAGTCTCTGGGCTTGTCCTCCAGTATTTAATTCCCAGTCACCAAGTCTTTCAAGGAGTGAAAAATACAGTCACTCAGGCCATGAGCAGGCATTTTTCCAGGAAAAAGTTGCAGGAATGCACTTCACTGAAGCCCTGGTAGACAACATCACGGTCTTCCCCCTTCATCCATGCCGCGCATTTACTTACATGCTTTGGCCTAGGCTGCTGGAGTATATGACATCTACTGCTCATCTTGAGTGTCTTTTGCAAAGTATGAACTGCTCATCCTCAATTAAAGGTTCAGATTTTCTGTGCCCTGTTTGGTGTATACAAGTTATGCGTAAGTTGCCTTCAGTGAGTTACACAGTTTGGCTGCGATCTAAACTAAAATGGCCTTCTGCTGAGGTTCAGGACCAAGACTTCTGAAGCATTACTGAAAAAAGGTATTAATTTCTGCTTTGAGCTACAGCATATATTGTCAGTGGAATAGTCTGCTTCAGCAATGTAATGGATAATTACTGGAAGTAGCTCTAATTTTGAAACATTCTTGAAATATTGTTAACATTTAACCAGCACAAAAGTCCTTTTATTGACTTTTATTGACAAGTATTTGTGGACATCTTTCAACTGCAGACAGCAACCTCCATCAACATGCCCAGCTCCAGACTACACATCAACAATGCAGCGCTACCAGCACTGGCGGGGAAACCTGCTTAAAGTACACATGCTCAACTGCAAGGCTCTTAGCTACAACAAACAGTACTGATGCACCTACTCACAATAACTGAAACAAATTGTAGGAATTAGGACATTTCAAACCTCCATTTCAGGCAAAATCACTTCAACTTTTTCTAATGATGATTAAAGCTATGTTGTAACATACACACAAACAGTTAAATAATTTGGAACATAACCTGAGTGAGATTTGCAGCCAACAGCCTTTGCCCTCTATAGCCCAAATTTCTTAATGCAAGCAGGGTCTTGAGAGACTAGTTTTCACACAGCTATTTGTCCAGACTCTTGGAGTACAACCTAACTGATGGCTAGAGATTCAAAATGTGATGCAAGAACTGTATTTCTCATGAGCTTTGTTCATTTTGTATGTTATTTTCTTCAGATTTTACTGTTCATCAAAAGTTGTTTTATTCAGTATTCCGTGAAAACAGCTAATAACTGAGACAAAGATATAATTTCCTGGATATGTTCTACACAAGCTGAGTACCTAACTCCTTTTACATTTAAGGGACCCACTTTTTTTTCTAGTGTGTAGTGAATGTGGTCTACACTACTATTTTTTCTGCTATTTCATTAGAACTCATTTTTCTGTTATATTCAACACATTCTAGACTGCAGTAAGAAGGTGACTGACTACCACTTAATTATTCAATGTCAGGATGCTCATCCCCCTTCTATTATGTTTGTTTTTCCCAATATAAGGAATATTTTAGTACTTAGAGAGAACCAAATCAGACTCCAGGTAATCCAAATGACTTCCTGTTGAACAACTATCATGTACACATACAAACACAAGGTCTACAAAAACCCTGGATCAATTTCACTACAATAAGCAGTTAAAAGTTTTCAACAATCACAGTGTTACTCCTGTAAACATCAAATCACAGAACAGTTCCATTTCAAAGTAAGTTACAAGATGAGTACAAGGACAACCATATCCCACTTTTCACCAGTTCTCGCTCCTGATATGCACAAAGAAGCACCTCTGTGCTTCTTAATTTAAAAAAAATATAACCAAGATGACCAATCCATCAAAATATGATTTAAATATTTCTAATAGTAAAACAAAAGGAGGGGTCCTTTAAAATTAAATATTAACTATCAACTGCCAGAATACAGTTTAATTACGATTTGCAAGGAAATACTGGTCGTTATGCTTTGCAACATGAATTAAATAATCAAAAAATCATGTAATGTGTTAAATTACTTTAAATGAGTTACAATTAATCATACTTAAAATTAGAAAATATATTGCAGCAACCTACAATAGGTTAAGAAGGTACTCTACTTTTTCATGAGGTTTAATATGTGTCTAACGAACTTCTAAACCCGAAAGAGTTGAAAACCACATCAAACCCTTTTGTGAAGATTTTCCTTACTAACAGGATATTTTTGCCCATTAACAGAATATGAATTATTGGTTACTTTATGACATTATAGAAACTAGTCCAAAAATGTAACTAAATTTACAAATTATTCTAATTTTCTGTCATTTTGTTTCAGGTCTGATAATAATCTGGAAAAAAAAGGGTTGTGCATTTAGAATGTGGACCTACATGCAGAATATTGTAGGAAAATACTATTCAATTAGACATTTAATCTAATGCTTGAAACAACCAAAGGTAAAATAATAATTTAGATAAATTATATATATATAAAAATATTCAATGGCTGCAATCATGAGATCTCCAAAATCACATCAACTATGAGTATTCAACTTGATGACAACATATGACATTAGAAATAAGCACTTCACTTATATTCATTTACAGTAACATTAAGGAAACTGGATAGTTTCACCTTAACTCAACTGGAAGCATAAACTTTTAAAGCTGTAGACAGTACAACCATCATTTTGCATAATGTACATTTAAATACAAATGAGGATAGAGGAGTATTTATTTTGTGGGTCTGTCTTCGTAGTCTCTTTCAGATTTATGTATCCATCACCTGAGGCCAAAATAGGGAAATGTGACACAGCAAATCCAGGCATTATAAAAACTCTATTTAGATACACTTTTTTTTTTTTTTAACTGGTAAAGAACAGTGCATACAAAATGCATTTAGGAAAATAGAGGTCTATTGAATCTTATTTACACAGTGACTCATGAACTCTACAGATTTCCTGAATCCCTAGTTATGCAACCTGATTAGCAAGATAATCATGTTTCCTAGAATAAAATACTAATTTTTGAAACAAAAATGATACTGTTACTTCTTAAATTCAGAAAGTTTCTGAAGTAATTGATTTTTAAACTGTATATAGATTATTACTACATCTATATACAAAGCATGAGAGAAAAAAGTCCTAAAGAGTTGTTAAAGTGGGTGTGCTTTTTTTTCCAATAGCCTGCTAAACTTCAGCTGTCTCAACTTATAGTTATCATTGCAAATATGCAGTTTATAAATATAAATTCCAAATATTTTTTAGGTAGTTATTTTAGCTTCAGAGATAAAAAAAAGTACATACAATAGGAATTTTTTTTTCCCTGAAGACTCAGAAGTGATATGAAAACCAATGAAAAGCATGCTTTTGCTGTGATGCATTCCCCCCAGAAGTCTTACAAAAATGATACTATTGAATAATGTAAACATAAGTGTCAGGTTGCATCTAGAGTAACAGACCACACATTATGGAAGAACTTACAACAAAAGATTGCCAAATTTCTGATCTGCTACTGATTAGCAGAAGAATGTTATGCATTTGTTTCTAGTTGTAATCTAACCTTCATGCATATTCAAAAGCTAACGTGTATATTGCGTAGTAACAATAATCTTCCATGCTTCCTTACACAGTACCTTCAGTAATATGAGTACTAATGAACAAAATTTCAGGGAGTTGGCAAATTCTGTGTAATTTCACTACACAGAAAATATATGCAAATTTCAAAAAGAACAAACTTGTTATTAATTACAGCTTACACTGATCCTTGACGAAAATATAAAAATAAGGGAGGTTTTACATATAAAACCATACAAAAATAATAAGGAGGGTTTCCCATTATCACTTTACAGTGCTTAACACTTCAAATACCGTATTTCAATCACATACTTATGTTTTACTGATGTTACCCTTTCAAAAATGTATGAAGGACTGTTGCTTTGTAGTTCACATTTATTCGGCTTTCCTAGAAGAACGCAGAATACCATACTGAATGCCTATTGTGCAGAAATAACCCTGAAGGCTGTATCATAGCAGTATTCAGTAGAAAACCCTTACCAATTTTTCATCAACTGTGATGAGTTGCGTGTCTCGAGTTTGGTCCTGCGCCAGCCGCCATGTGGAAGTGCTCAGTGACCTGCGGTGCAAGACTTAAAGTTAAAAAATGATTCATGCAATGAGAAAATAGAGGCAGACAAATCTTACATAAACAAGTTACTTTAACAATATCCGTCTTGTAAAAAAAATTGAGGAGGGAGAGATGAGGGCACAAAAATCCTTTTTCTCCCCAATTAGTTCTGTCTGCTGAGTTTTTGGCAGACTCCCACTTAGCAGTTCACAACAGGCTGCACTTTATGTCAGCCTACATGCTCTCTGTCACAGAGAGACTGCCAGTGGCAAGGACTGTACTGCTCTATATGAATGTACAGTAGCTGGTTTGTCACGAACAGATAGAAAAATACAAGGCTGCTGCAAGCATTCTGGAACTCTGATCCTTAAAATGATGGCATCAGAGGAAAAAAATCCTAAATCTATTTGCAATGATAAAGCTCCAATTCTACACTTTAAAAGCAGAACATTAATACATTAAAAAAACCAAAACCAAACAAAAACGAAAAAAACACAAAACAAAACAAAAAAAACCAACAAAAAACAAAACAAAACAAACAAACAAAAAAACCCCCAACCAATCAAAAAACAAAAAAATCCCAAACAAACAAAAAACCCACACCAAAACCAACCAAAATTGCTAAACAATCCCTAAGCTGATACTGCAAACATAATTTTCTGATTTTGAGTGGCCAAAACTCACAACTATTTTACTTCATTTCTAAATCAGTTTGGGTCAGTTTATTAATTTCCAAGAAACACAATTAATCCTCTTGCATAATTACTAAATCTGTAAGGTACACATGGACACAGAAAACCCAACTCCACAACACTGAATTAACAAGTAAAGTTTGCCCTTAACTTGCATTCTGTCACTAATGTCAGGGTTTGGCACTTTGAGTACAAATCATCTTTTGGCAAAATAACGCAACAGCAGATGATACAAGCCAAGAAGACTAATTCTCTGAGCTAATCATAGAATATCAGGTTGGAAGGAGACCTCACAGACCATTTGTTCCAACCTTTCTTGGCAAAAGTATAGTCCAGACAAGATGGCCCAACATCCTGTCCAGCTGAATCTTTGAATTGTCCTACAGTGGAGAACCCACCACTTTCCTGGGAAGATTGTTCCAATGGCTGACTGACTACATTGTGAAATTTTCCTCTTGTGCCTCATCAAATTTCCCTCGGAGTAACCTGTACAATTAGCTCCTTTCCCATTTGACTCCCTGTAAAAAAGAAGCCCCCACCTTCTGTGTAACCACTTTTTAAATACTGGAACATGGTGATAAGGTCACCTCCAAGCCTTCTCAAGACTGAACAAACCCAGTTCCCCCAGCCTTTCCTCACACAGCAAGTGTACTGGTCAACTAGGCCAACTATCTTCATGGCCTACGCTGGACACTCTCTAGCCTGTCCATATGGTATTCCAGGTGTGGCCTGACAAGTGCTAAGAAAGTGTGGGATAATAACTTCATCTCTGGTGGGATGCCCTTGTTAATACAGCCCAGCAATCTCTTGCCTTTCTTTGCTGAGCAGCAAATGATCACTCACATTGGGCTTGTTTTCCTCCAGAACCCCCGGGTCCATTTCCCCAGAGCTGGTCTGCAGTCAAAGAGATCCCAGACTATGCTGCACTCCTGGATTATGATTTTCCAGGTTGCAGGGACAACAACTTGCCCTTCTGAACTTCGTAAGGATCTTGTTAGCCCACTCTTCCAGCCTGTTCAGGTCTGCCTGCCAGGTGAGTCTCCTTTACAAAGCATCCACTTCCCCACTCAATTTGGTATCAGCAAACTTTATCAGGGTACACTTGATCCCACCACACAGATCATTTATGAAGATGTCAAACAGTGCTGGGCCCAGAACTGATCTCTGGGGACTCCACTTGTGACAGGTTGCCAGAGTGAGAAGTGATTTACCACCATGCTCTGGGTGCTGCCGGACAGCCAGTTCCCCACCACTTTGCCAGGTTGCAATATATCAGCTTTTCTGGGAGGAGGCTTTGAGAAACGAATATCAAAACCCTTGGAGAAATACAGGTAGAGAGTAGTATGCTTCATACTTAAGGCCATTTTAAACAAAAGAGGAACCAAAATGCAGGAATTCAGTTGTCTATACAAGAGCCTTATAAAACCAAGAAACTGGAACAAAGTTCAATTCAATAACACTTATATAAATACATATTTATATACAGCATAAATACATACTTCTAATGCAGATTATGCTCTACTAAATTACCTTCCATCTGTCCATAGCAACTTCAAAAAACCTTTAGAGCACAAAGTTTATAGAATCACCCAACTCTGACATGGACAGACACATGTATTCCTATTTCAAATGACAAAAGCTGTGTGGAAGGTTACTTTGTTTGAAGAACCACAAGAAGTTTTCAAGTGCAAGGAACAAAACAATTTCATAACTATCAAAGGTAACTGTTACTTCAGAAATCTCCGTACCAGAGAGCTTCTGGCTCAACACAGTTGTTATTTCTTTATTTGTTCATACAGGACAGAGCGCAGTATTCAGCCCCAATATAATACATTTTAATAAAGAGAGCTTATAAAGTAGAACTTGTGAGAAATTAAATACAGTAGGATATACAGCATAAAAACAGAACAGACAGATACCAGAGTTCTAGGACAAAAGCCTGTTATATGGCTCTGTTTCAACAATACACCAAAATAAGTAATCCTAGGAGCATTCTGAACAGCATTACACTTGTGTTCCAGTCCTAAGTAGCTGAAGTCACAAAATATCAAACCTTAAATAAGACAAAAACCACTGTAACAGCAAAAGTAGTTTCTTTCCCACTTCAGTAGCTTTAGTATCAAAGTAGTATTGTACACGTACTCTGGAACTTCATGTGATACGGTGTTCACTACACTAGTTAATACAGGTCCAAAAAAGGATATTGGATTATGCAACTTATATCATCCTTCCTGGAAAGAAAAATCATCTGGATTATGAATCAAGAAGTTCTCTGAACCATGCTCTGTGGAGAGGTCTGATCAAGATGCAGATTCAGGTATGCAAGGATTGTAATAAGACTGATCAGAATCTTACTTTTTCTTGTAATATAAATACCATTTGGAACAAAATTTAGTACAATTCAGTTTGAATATGTGTGTGGGGGTTGCTTGGTTTTAAATTGGAAAAGCATTAATCAGCATTGAGCAGTATAATTGCCATAAATTTCCAAAATTATTTCCACTCAGCCTTATGTCATTTGACATTGTTTTTACTAGTACCATTATAGTTAGTAGGAAACAGCACGGCAAAAAAACCCACAAGATGAAGGGTGGGCAGAAGCTCTTCCTGAGAAGCCTCTACATTTTGCACAGAAAAAGCTGATTTTTTTTGCACAAGGTGTCTCTGTCAACTGGGGTAATTTGCCAGGCATCGTACCTTGCAGCTCTCCATGTTTTAGCTCTTTTGAAAAAGCAGATGAACAACTTACTAACCTAAGTGAACTTCTAATACTCTTGTTTTTTCAAAGCCATTTCCCTTGACTAGGTGACTGGAAAATGCCCAACTGTTAGTGGAATTTGACACCTTGTACATTACTTACATACACTGCCCTCTGTCCATCCCTGGATCACAGTGAGGAGGAAAGAACATACTTTAGGAACTTCCTTACTGAAAGTGTTTGAAAACTGATTTAGCACTAGACTAGGAAAGTGAATGTTAAGTCACTGAAGGAGAGACCTTCACGTGAAAATATATTAAACACCAGTTTTGCTTTAAACGAGAGGTTGCAACTGTGACTCTCATAGGAGAGCAACCTGGAGCATGGATATACCAGCAAGTCTGAAATATTATGTGAATTGAAATACTACTATATGGAAGTTAATAGAAAGAGATGCCTGATTCCCAGAATGTTTGTTTACTTTTCAGGTTTCAAGTTTGTCCCTAGTATCAGGCACTTAACTGAGGAGAGAACCAGGAAACAGACCTCTTTCACACAGTCCACTCCTCTCAAACTACTACAACGGCAAGTATCATTTCATCACTCAGGTTTACACTTAGAAACTGTAAACTTTACAACACCTATTCTACCTTCAAATTAAATGAATATGCAATCTAAATCACTTAAGCACCACTTGATTTAAGACTCTGATTATGTCTTCAACAGTACAGTAGTTCCCACTAATATTTGTGTCCGCCCAAATCCACTCTGCCTTTTAGGTATCTTTTCTTATGGATAAACTTGTAGAAGCAAACACATTATTTTACCGTTCCATTCTCATGAAATTCTACTGCTTTTTTCTTACTAATGATCTCTGCAAAGGTACCCTGTTTTATTCCTTTCTCTCTGTAAATATGGGTACATACTACCCCATTTTGCCCCTTTTTGACCACTTACGTGTTGTTTTTTTTTCCCCTGATGAAATATCCTGGGATGGGGCCTTAAGAGTAGGAAGTTCCACTCCTACCCTCTTCCAAGACTAATCAGACTCAGATATAAAATTATTGAATACTTGACATAATCATAAATAGACCTGTAAAGTAATTCTAAATTTTTCTAATAATTCTAAATAATTCTAATTTTCTAATAATTCTAAATAATTCTAAATAAACTGCTACCTTCTAGGCTCATTAATGTCCTATTCAAAACATGCATCAAACTTCATTCAGTTACTATCTAAAAAACAAAGTGTGACAAGACTCTAAGCTGGCCACAGCTTTGTCAGTGATCTGCTTAGATGTTTTCCTTACAGCGAGCTTGCTAGTGATCAACGAACAAGTTTCTAATTTTAAAAACCTGGGTTTATTAGAAGAGCTAGCATTAAAAAAAAAAAAAGAACTCTTCAAAATTACAGAAAACAAAAGCAAAGGTTTACTAAAAAAAAAGTCACTTGTGTCCTTTACAATCTTCCATACATGTTTCACAGTATAGCAGCTCCTTTCTCTTCCAAGACTACCACTCAAATTGTCACTTTAGTTTTTGATTACGAAAGTATTTTCTCCCTGCCCCATGCTATTGTACTGGGCATATAAATTCCTTAAACTTGATCTATATGATCCTGTACCATTATTTTACATTATTATAAGTTGATACTTCCTACAGTTTATTGTAATGTCATTATACTAATGAACACTACACTTTAACCTTGTATCAATTTTTTTTCTACACAATCAATCACATCAGTTCAGCATAAACTTTGCTTACATATGTGCTATGAAACAATATACCTAATGATATTTCTGGGTTTTGGTGTTAGGAATTTTAAAAAGCTTAAAGTAACTTTTTCTGTCACAGTGCATAGTTCTTTAGAGAGGCATTATAGAACTGAACATTGCATCTAGAATGAGTTAGGGTTACCATTTGTTATTTTAGAGCCTCACAATAAGTCTAAATATCTTTTATACTGTGTAGAAAAGACAGAGAAAGAAATTCAGCCAAGACTACACTACATGGACTTCTTATTAAATACTTGTAAACTCTTAAATCAGCTCAATAATATGGAATGAGTAAGGACTACCAGTGAAAATGCGTGTTTATAGAAGTCAAAACTTTCTACAGTTATGTGTCCTGGAAAAACAAATGCTGTGGTCATCTAACCACGTCTTCCACGAGAAGTGTGTACTCTCCTTCAGCCAATCATCTGCTGCTCTAGCCAAACTGCAAATGGGTTCCACATCTCTGCTACACAAATGAAGGGGTCCAGTGAGATGCCTCTTAAAGTGCTCCAGTCTGGCAGACGACTACAGTATCCCTAGCAGTATCAGGTCTCTCAATCATCTTTTCTCATTGTGATATAAGGACATAGAGTTCCTTGTTGCAGGAAGACTCCTTAGATCTCCTCTTTCCTTCTTATATTAGATGTCCCAGCTCTGCTGATGCCATTAACCAGTTTCACAGAACAGGAGAAACCAAATCATAAAAAACCAGACAGCGGAACTCTTTAGTGATATCAGGATAAAGGACATTAATGGGTCTGACTTGAACATATTACTTAGTAGTTCCAGGTATCTGTATTCAATCTCTACAATTCAACAAATTTGAACATCTTAACTGTCTGCTAAGTGACCCATGCTTAACCCCTACATGGTTATAATATGGTAAGAAGCTGCCATATTTACAAGGCATGAACTTGCCTTCCACAGAGAGCAATGCTGTGATCGGAATGTTACACAACACTCAGATGTGAAAACTTTTATTTACCTCATATAATTCAGTGACTGGGACTTAATCCACTGCATAAAAACATCTCCTTAACCTCTTTATGCAACACATCTGACTGTTTGATCTATTAGCACCCCCTTTTGGTCAACTGTTGGAGATATGTTAAAGAAAATCAGGTATCACAAAACAGGTAATCAGATCACAACACAGAGATGAAAGAAAGCCTTGGGAAAAACTTCATGTGCTACGTGAGAGATGACGACAGTCATTAAGAAGTCTAAAGGGTGTTTTAAGTATTCTGATACTGAATGACCAGAGCACCAGAAGGAGTGAATATGCATATATCCAGAAGCAGAAGCCATGATGAACCATTCAATACACTGAACAGTCATTAATTCTTGGGAAAACAACCCTTTTTAATATTGTTGTATTTATGAGGAATAATATAAGCTTCACAATGTATAACCACCAAATCTCTACTAAATTCTGACCAAAAAGAACCTAGAAACTACTAGCTCACAACTTCCACAGCATCCAACCTAGTCATACACTGAGATTAAGCAGAATAAAAACCAATCAGTAGAAAGTTCTTGCATATAAAACCCATATTGAATATAGGACAGATTACAGTATTCAGCCCCAATAAAATACATTTTTATAAAGACTGCTTATAAAGTAGAACTTGTGAGAGATAATTTAAATACTTCCTTTAAATGCTCCCCTAGTATTAAATTCACTATCGTAATTAAAGTGATAATGACTTAACAGAGTCAAAGGTATTTTATTTTTACTCGAACTCATTTATTAGTCTTACTATATTCCAACAGAAGCAAAATACAGAATACAATGCCAACACTGCCTGTGGAGACCATGTAGTTCTATTTTCTATCATGAACTGTATGAATAACATTCGTGTTTGGAGGAAAAGTTCCTCATTAATCAATACTTTTGTACTCTGACAATATTGTCTAATCAAACTTTTTCCTTTGTCTATAAAATGTTAAATTATAAACAAAGTAAATTATGTTTCTGAATGGATGAAAGTGATACCATTTAATCTAAACTACAGAAATTTTTGTATTCAGTGGTAAAAATTACGAAAATTGAACTAGAAATAAAAACTACTCCTACTTGCTGTGATAAGTAGACGATGGAAAATTTTGTTGATAAATCTGTATATTGTGATCTATTGAGCAAGAAACTGCAGACATCTGGGCAGTGAAACCAGAACAAACTTTCTGTACTTGTAAGAACTACCTTTTTGTAATTTATCTTAAGCCTCGTGTAACCATGCTTGCCATGTATTGTCAGCAATCTATCTTAAGCCTTGTGTAACCATGCTTGCCATGTATAAGTCTTGTGTAATAACTGCATGAGCAGAGAAAGCAGTTATCTAAAGAAGACTATGAGCCTTCATCCCGACGACCACTTAGCAACACCCAGACGCAAGCGCAGAGTACCCCCACCAGTTGCGAAACCCAGAAAAAAGGACTGTATAAAACCTATGACAAGATACCATCAANTTTTTTTTTTTCATTCCCCTCCCCCCAGGCATGTATTTGGAAAAGAGGGCAATAACCAATTATGCTTTTCTGTTAGGCAAGCCCACTGAAAATAAGCAATGGTTATATAAATGCACTGAATAAACAAGAAACTAAGCATTTGACTTGTGGTTTGGAATGTACAGTGTGCACCTTCAAAGCTAAATTTTAAGTTCACCTGCCTTTACAAACATTAAACTACTGGTCTGTCAGTCTCCCTTTAGTGCCTGGTAACACTATGGAGATTATTCTTAGAGTTATTGAAAAACACCTGAAGGACAACAGAGATATCAGCCACAATCAGCATGGCTTCAGGAGGGACTACCCTGATTTAGTTATGACAAGGTAACGCATCTAGTTGATTAATGGAAGTCAGCTGATGTAATCTTTTCGGACTTCAGTAAACCTTTACATAGTGTCTTTCACAGGATCCTCTGGACAAAATGTCCAGCACAGCTGGATAAACACATCATGGGGTGGGTGACCAATTGGCTCATGGGTTGAGCACAGAGCTAACAGTGAATGGAGTGACATCAGACTAGGGACTTGTCACTAGTGGGGTTCCACAGGGCTCCATCCTGGGCTCTGTGCTCTTGAATATCTTCATAAATGACTTGGACACAGGACTGGAAGGGATACTCAGCAAATCTGACAATGATACTAAACTGGCAGAAGTTGTTGACTCCCTCAAAGACAGAGAGGCTGCACAGACACATCCTGATAATCAGAGAGATATGCAATTACCAACCATATGTAGTTTAACAAAAGGGAGTGTTGGATTCTGCACCTGGGATGGTGTAACCCTTGATGCACGTACAGACTGGGGAATGAGAGGCTGGAGAACAGTACCACAGAAAGGGAAGTCAGGGTCCTGGCTGACAGAAAGCTGAGCAAGAGCCTTGGCAGTCAGGACAGTCAACCTTGTACTGGGGGCCATCAGGCACAGCATCACCAGCTGGGCGAGAGAGGGGATTGTCACCTTCTCCTCTGCAATGAGGTAGCCTCATCTTGAATACTGTGCGCAGTTTTGGGTGCCACAATACAAGAAAGATATAAAGCTACTACAGAGTGTCCAAGGGAGGGCCAATAGGATGGTGAAGGGTCTGGAGGGAAGCCTTAGGAGGAACAGCTGAGGTCACTTGGGTTTGTTCAGCCTGGAGAAGACTGAGGGGAGACCTCATCGCAGTCTTCAACATCTCCATGAGGGGAAGAAGAGCGGCAGGCACTGAACTCTCCTCTGTTCTGACCAGTGACAAGACTCAAGGGAATGGCATGAAGCTGTGTCAGAGGAGGTTTAGGTTGGATACTAGAAACAAGTTCTTCGCTGACAGGATGGCTGGACACTGGAACAGGCTCCCTGGGGACGTGGTCAGAGCACCAAGCCTGACAGAGTTCAAGAAGTGTTTTAACAATGCTCTCAAGCACAGCTTGGGACTCCTAGGGCTGTCCTGTGCAGGGTCAGGAGCTGGACTGAGTGATCCTTGTGGGTCCCTTCCAACTCAGGATATTCTATGAAATTTGTTAAATTTTCAAGTAGCAGATCCTTCATTAAGTAATGCCCAACCAAATTTTAGTTACTTTAGATTCTACTTCAATTATCCCACAGGTGGAAAAATTCTTCTGATCTATCTCTATTCAAACAAGGTATCAGCTGACCCACTGCACAATGCAAAGACAGATGTGGTCCCTCTAGAACGACTACAGGACCAGAGCACTGTATCCACTGCTGAACTCCAGTTAAGCACCCAGGACACAAGTCAGCTCTGCTAAGACATGACTTGAGCTACCCACCATCAGTTTTCCTCATTTAACCAGCTTACTTGTGATCAAAAAGTAATAGAAAAGGTTAGCTCTGACTTAGTACCAAGCCTGGAACTCAGTTCAAACTGGGCCCATTTGAGCAGCCAATTGAGTAGACATTGCTGAGCACTCAACAAAGTCCAGCCCTTCAGAAGGCTCCACTTCAAGCAGACAGTACACACAGGCAGGCTCAACCTACTCCTGCAGAGCTGTACAGGTGTCTCCACCATGCCTTTGAGTATTAGCATACATACAATGAAAACAGCTTGAACAATTCAGATAAAAACTTAAGAGACATAGCTTGGGTTCAAGTCAGCACAGCGGCAAGCAACAGCTGCACATCCTGAAACAGTTCTCTGCAAGTCCCTGGCTGATATTAGACCATTTCTCAATGTGCCTCGACACAAACTGAGTCATTACTTACAATCAAACTTCTGGAAGGAGTCATGCCAGTACTCTCAGACCTTTATATATGCATGACTCAGAGCATGCCAGTGATCTCTGACAGATTACAGCAATTGGACTGGAAATGCTTTTAAATGAGGGACTTAACATGTTAAGAATAAAATAGCTCAAAATTATTTAAATATTTTTGTTGTAGGACGAGAGAAAAGTTATGTAGGGAGTAAAGACAAAATACACAGGTGACACATTTGCTCTGTTTGTGATTTCTAAATGTCAAACTCCCCACACATACACATTCAGGCATCCATATAACTTGACAAAACTAAAAAATGTGCTCTTTATAGAAAGAACAACAAAAGTCAAAGTGTTCAATTTCAAAACTGTGAGGAATGAAATTAATGTTCCACAACCCACCTCTTTGTTTGTGAATTTTGAAAAAAGAGCCTTTGAATCATGTAAAATTAACAAAACAAACAAACCAAAAGAGTAAAGATTCCTCTGTGTTTGCGAACTGGTATATGGCATAACATGGTCCTGTACTTCATCCTTTCCTATTGATTTAGTCTTTCAATTTGACTGCACATACAGGCTTAATTAATTCTTATTCTTATAAGGTCTGTAAAATATGGCATATATTTAAAGGCAACTTCTTTCTTATTTAATGCTTTCAAACATTTGAACAGTTGAACTGTAAACTACAACACAACAAAGAATACTCTTGTTACTCAAAAACTACATCTTGGTTTATAATGGTTCATGAAAGTCGAACAAGCTATTTGGCTAGTAAGCCTCAGCTGTTGGGCAGCTATGACAAACTGTATTTAAGAGCTATATATTGTTTTATGTTTGTAGTACAAGCCACTTAGAGACAGACAAATGTCTCATAAATGGAACGCAACATACAGAAGGTCACTTTGCAGAACTGTATGCTCTTGGCAGTTGTTCTAGATGAGACTGGGATAATGTAACTAATAATATTGGCTATGATTTTATTTCACCTTTGCTTTGTGAACTCCGCTTTGTCTAAGCCACCTTACTCTTCATTTTGCTTTCTGACCCAAAGCTCTTGTCCTTAATTCCCCTTTCAACTGTTGCCATTCTGCAGTTACTGTGCACCTTAGCTACTCTCCATTATATCATACACCTTAATCACACCAGTTGATCTGTCCGTTCACATTGTTCTTTGGCTGAGATATTTCTAACTTTCTTTTCACACATCTCTGAGGGGAACAACCCCCATGATAATTCAATACCTTTTTGATTACTGAGTCACATGCAGAGAAGACACAGCAATTGTGCCACCTCACATGCAAAAATACAATTTTGAGTTTTCCAGTGCTGTATTATTAACAGCCTGAAGACAAACTCTGTCACACCACGCATTTGGACTCTAAAGGGCTCTAACAGGTCCTAATAGCCATGACCAACCTTCACACAGGGCCTCCATGAACATACCCAGCCTATGGCACTGAAGTTCCATTTAAAACCTCAGCTCTGGGTCCTCAGCCCTTGCCTAAATGATATGATTAGTGTACTCACCTGCAGCTCTGGCTCATGTCCTGGTTAGTAAGAGCACTGTCCCTGCTCGGGTCCCTCTCAGCTTTCGCCCTACTGTGCTTTCAAGAGCAGACAGCCCCGGTGCTTCCTGACACTTTTGCTAGATTAATTCCTATCAAATACAAGGTTTTTTTTCAAGTGCATACAGTGTAGCTGCACTTAACTTTTCAGTCTCATTACTTTGCAACCAAAGCAAAGGACTTAATTTTTATGTAGTCTCTCCATAATGACTAATTTTATATCTTGTTCTAAAGAGATAGTAACTGCACAGGTTTTAGTTGTGAGTGCCAGTGCAGTTAAATGCTGTCTATAATACACATCTGTCTTGAGACAAAAACAAATGGTTGGCTGAAATGTAAGCAACTCATGTGTGTCCAACAGAAGTTTTAAAAAGAGTATCACACCAAAATTTTAACTTCTACTCTACATACAAGTGCAGGCAACAANAAAAAAAAAAAGTACTTTCTTTTGCATACTGTATCAGCATCTGCAATCTTGAGACAACAATTCTTTAAACTGCTGAAGGACAAATTACTATGTGTTACAAAAGTAATGTAATGAAACTATCAAGCTAGGCAAATTAAATCTACTTTCAAAGAAACTTCAGTGTCTTGCTTTGCCATAATTATCTCACTTAATTTTTTTTCCATTTACCAATATTAATATAAACACACCTTACAAGCATTTTTGGAGAACTCACCTTTGAGAATACAAATAACCTCAGTAGCTACCCTATTTGTGTATTCGCTTATAGTCTTATGTATACACTGATCCTCTGCTCTGCTAGTACTATTCTTTCTTTCCTTTCATACTCCTACTATCTAAGCAGCTGTTAGCTCTCTGAGTGGAGAATGCTAGTCTTGATATTACTCACTCTTTTCTAAAGTGGAATAAACCTTTGAGGCAACACTGGTTTCAAATGCAAACCTTATTCTTCAATTCCAGTTCAGACAACATTCAAATTATTTGTCTCTTTCTCTGGTAGGCACAAACACTGACATGTGACAATACATCACGGCTGCAAAATTCACTTTCCAATAACTTACGCAGCACATACAAATTCTCCCTGAGTATGTGACAGCATGTTCAAAGCTTTCTGGTTTTTGACTTCATTTAAAATATAGCAGAAAATTGATGATATATGGTAACTTCTGAACACACAACATCACTAAAAATCTAGTCTTAGAACTACTGAAATATATGGAAAAAATGAAAAATTAAACAGTCATCACATCTACAACAAAATTTTAGTTTGGACTTCAATAAAATCACATCACTAACATTTAGTAGAAAATTACTTCAACAGACTGATTACAAATTACAGTATCAGAAGTATTCCTTTATAGATGATACATTCATAAAACACAGGTCTTCAAATATTTTATATAAAATACATCAAACTTGATTTTTAAAAAAATGGATAGGACCAGTTTATGGAATCTTTCATATTAATACTCCAAAAACAAGCAGCTGCAAGAATTGTTTGCCCACACACATTCTGGAGCTGCCTACAGTCTGTCTTCTTGAGTCAAAAGTTAATTTACTTGCTCAGCATCACTCAAGGGTCATGGGAAGATTCAGACAGAAACTACTGCAGCTAGAAAGCACCTAATGATAAACTGGTACCTAACCATACTGTTACACTGCCAGAAGAGAACAACAGCAGTTTGAAAGTTAGGAATAATGCCACTCATTTCTTTGGAAATCAGGAAATACACATTACAAAGAAGGTAATGTTAACTGTTCAGTTTGCCTCTTCCTAACATAGCAGTATCTTTTATGAGAAACAATAAAGGATATGATCTTAAGACAGTTTGGAGATACATTTTTTTAACACAATCAAATGCTTACAAAATAATTTTAAAAGCCTATCAAAATTCACTGTATTGTCATGCGGATGAAAATATGGACATGGGTAAAACATAAAACATTAAGCTCTTAGATATTATACAAATTTACCGAAATTATTAGTATTAGAGAATTTTTTTTTAAACTTATTTTTTTTAAAAACTATTTGTGAGTAGGTTCATGCTTCCCTGCTAACTATATAAGCCTCTCAGCATTTCAGTCTCTTAAAACAATCAACTTTATGTAAGACAGACAGCAATGTTAACTGAGCCATAATGCTCAAACCTATATTAAGGCAAAACCAAGGTAATTTTTAAAATTCATATAGTATTATTTTTCCAGTATAAGTTAAACCTGCTGAACAGTATATATTAAACTTCCATCACTAATCAAATTTCATTATTTTGCTAACACAGATTTGAAATTCTATAGAAAGCTGACATTCAAATTCCCCCTGCTGATGTATCCACTTGCATTTCATAATCTTCCTACTTATTTGACAAAAAATGTGCTTCAACTCACTGCAACAAGTTCCACAAGTATACTTCTCAAACTCTGAGATATCAAATACTTGGTATTAGGAAATATCAACATGAAAGCTTTTTCCATAAAGAATGTTTGGTGAGTTGTCTTGAAAACAAAGTGCCATTTCCAAACACAGTGTCAGAATCTATTTTAAACTGTTTATGCCCTCAAGGAAAGCATTATGTCCTTTTGTTTTAGGATACCACTGGCAAAACACTTCACCTCCACCCTCCAAAGCTTTTTTAGGGTTCTGTTTGTTTTTTGTTTTGGTGCAGTTTGTGGGTTTTATTTATACCTCCACTCCTCTTCAAATCTTCAAAGTAGGGAGATTATTAGTAGATTATTATTTTTGAAAAAAAATTATTATCACATGTAATAATGCTTTTTTAAAGGTATGCCAAACTTTAGGTAAGCAATCTACAGTTCTGAGGCCACAATGACTAGTTGCCACAGAGCTGGTAGACCTTATACGTGGTTTTAGCAGAGAAGCAAACACATTCCTATTTACTAGCTATCTTTCAACACAAGTATACCTTAAACATCAGTCTGTTTGTCTCTGTTAAACTTTCACTTGCTGAAAAGACTGTCATTCCTCTCCCTTTGAGTTTCTATATTCCAAAAGTGAAGGAACAGAACGTAATTAAAATAAGTCACTCCAAGTTATACGCTCAATAGTAACAGCAATTTAAGAAGCCTTATCAGGAACATTTTGCCAACATGACACCTGCTCCACTTCTCCATAATTAAATTAGAAAAACAGCTATCTCCAGAACAATGCATTGTTGCCCCATTCTCAGACTCTGGCTCTCCCACCCTTTTCCCTTTCTGTTTCTCTTACCTGAACAACTTTCTGCCTATCCTCTCAGTCACTTACACCAATACTGAAAGTACTTTAACCAACATTACAGGAACCCCACACAACTTTAGGAACTATAACAATCTTGATCTGAGCTCACTGTTGAACTATATGATACATGGTATATCACTTTTTCATTGTGACAGAATTCACATGGACAGCAACATCCTATTGCTTCCATGTTTCATTACATTTGACATTTTTGTTATTCCATGGGGGCCTTCCAAAGCTTGCTCTTTCCATTTCAAAGCAAACAAGGAGCACTCCTACACCTTACTTCCTAAAATGCCAAACAGAGAGGGCAAAGGCAGGAAATCCAAGACACTGTCCTGGTTCACCAGAATCAGTCTGACATGCTAATAAGGGTGAATATCCATGAACAACACAACAGTCCAGAATAGGACAGTATGTTGTCCTGTTGCAACTACTCAAGTCATGGTGAATTAGCAACTTTGAGATCCTCCATAAAGTACTGCAAGAGGGATCAGCTCATCTTGCTTGTCAGTAATTTCCCCTTCTCTCCCTCAAAGCATGCAAACTTAATGGAGGAAAAGGGATTTCCTTCAAAAGAGCCAGACAACAGGTCATCATCAAAGGACGTGACTGTAAAAAGTAACCACTGACACTGCTTTCAGTCACTGTGAATATGCAGGATGAAACAATAACACAAAAGAGTAAGTTAGCTATCTTGCAGTAATTTTTTTTTTAGAAAGTTAATACTGCTGTTATTTTTCAGGAAAGGACAAGATAAAAACTTACATAATTTTTTTCCTGTGTTTTATAAGTCCTTTATTTTGCCACAAAAATGACTTTGCTCATTTTTTTACTGAGAGGGAAGTTTGTTTAAATAGACAGGAATGGAAAACTGAGACTTATACGGCATCCCAGGTTTCCTCAGCTTCTTGAGCTCAGTTTCTTGAGCATGAGTTGAATAGCAGGCTTTGTAATACACAAGTGTCTGGATTTCTTTTCTTTCATAACCTCATGTATCCATATATGATGACCTAACAAAATATTTGCAATCATATTCCGAATCTTTACAACAGACTTACATAGAGAGGGTAACACATTTTAATGAACCATCATCCAGCATTGAAAAATGCCATGAAAAATCCCTTATAATGACACGTAAAAAATGTGTGCTCAAGTATCACACCTGCACACATAAAATACTATACTTCTGCAACAGAAATTAGTATCTCCATATTCTAACTCAGATATAAAGGGTTTTATATTGTGATATAAAGTGCTTCTCTGAAATACTCTGAAAGTGGATTTGAAACAAGTATCTTACTCCCAGTTCAGCAGAATTTTGAAGTTTTCTTTTCCCAGCTTCACCTGTCCATATTTTCTAAAGCCAGAAAGCACTGCAATCTTTTAGGTCAAACTCCAGAGAGCACATTTAACATAATTTCAAGCTCCTGAAATCTCGACAGACCTCAAACCATCAAAGTTCCAAAATGTGATTTAAGTAAAGGATGTACTTCTACTTTCTGAATCAGTTCCAGCCATCTGCTGATGTCTGCCAGGCTCACCACCAGATAAAATGATGGACTCAGTTAACAATGGCACAAGTGATTTAAAACAGGCACTTAGAATTTCATGAAGATATGAGGGTTGTTGCTGCAGGTTCTCTTAACTCTGGACTGAACACTTATGCTGTGTTACCAGTAACCAGCTTAGAATAATCAGGTAGCTTGGGCATGTGTATGTTAAAGTCCTTAAAGGTACTGAAAAAAACTCCGTATTCAAGGATATCGTAATATTTCTAAGAGCCAAGTACCACTCATGGAAAACAGAACAGAATCTCTATTGTAATTCTTGCAAAGCGATCTTAGGAATTATTTTCAAAATCAGGGAGCAGCTATACTATTATTTAACTCAAGTTCTGAAAACTAGAGAGCTATAAGAAGTTTCACATGGAAAAATCTGAAAAAAACTCCCACTGCAAATAAAACTACATCTTGAAGGTTTAAAATTTAGTCCCACCATGTTCAAACAATAATATATATTCCACTCATAACCTAATTTAGGCAAATAACAAGAAACTGTCATGTAATCAAGTTTTACCAAACAACCAAACCTTACTCTGAATAAGTAAACAAAAGCAAAGTGCTGAAGTGATGTATCATTCAAATGTCCCCACAGTTGACAATCTGCTACAAACATCAATAATTTTTATTGTTAGTAATTCTCATACTTTTAAGACCCATACTACGGGTATAGTACATTCTTTCTATAGTTTGGTAAATACACTAATTACTCCAGTAATAAATTCGACCAACAAATACTTTAACCATACTCTTAAACAATGAAGTTACATGTATCAAACTGTATCTGTCAAAATACTTTTCTGAAAGGAAACAAGTATCGCAGGATCTATATATCCAATTGCAAGATACATTGCAAACCACCAGCTTTTGGACACTTGTTGATCATTGTAACTGGAAAATAAGCTTATGACATTCGTAGAATAAGATTCAATTCTGTGAGATCCAGAGATGTGAGACATGAAACCTAGAAATGGGACTTACACATTGACAAACTTTGAGGAATCGATCGGCATACTGGAATTTAGCTAGAGTTCTGGTAAAATACAAAGGGATTATATGCTAAGAAATGTTTCATGGTATGTAACACAGGAAAACAAACCAAACAATTGCTTTCAAGAAGCAATACAAAGTACAAAAGTAAAAGATACATTTTCTCCCATACACTTCTAATTTAATTTTATTACCTTACTGTGAGCTACAGGAAGACAACTTGCATGTATAATGTAGAGCCCTAATTCCTTTTCTGTACATTGATCTTCACTCCAAGCAGGAAGACTACAGAGGCTGGTTAAGAATACTTTCCATACAAAACAGTAACTGAAAAAACAGAAGATATAAGTTTTGGTGTCTATTTAACCAAGAAAAAAATTACGAATTATGCAACGACTGACAGCCTTAATCATTGCTTAATATTGCCAAAACTATCTTATTCTGAAATGTATTTTTGTCATTCCATTAAAAAAACATTATTCTCACTCTTCCAACAAGCAATGACTGCAAAGCTGTGTAAGACTTTGAGTAAAAGAAACTCAGAATTTTTTTCTCTCCTGCTTCCCAAAAAAACCTGCTGATTTGTGACCACTCTCCCATGGAATGTGAAGCATAAATTCCAGTCCCCCTCAGGCAAACATCTTCAACATCTATCTTACTGAAAACACAAAAGGACCCTAACTCTTCTACTCTCTTTGTGGCAAGGAAGTAATCTAAGGCACTTTTTCAAAGAAGAAATACCAGCTTAGGAGTTCCTACCTCACATTTCCCTGCTGTTCTTACCCACCCCTGCTACACCCTACCATTTCTTCTGAAATAACTACTTCAAATGTAGAGTGGTAAAACTCTAAAACAAACAAACAAAGTTATTTTTAACCTCAATCACTTGTGTGACCCAATTTACCACATGGCACAGGCAACAGTTCTGTCAACATCACAGAGGAGTAAAAGAATGGCAGAAACAAGCAGTCAAATATGAACCGTACGTTTCTGCATTAGCACAGAGGAATTCCTGAATTCATACTCACGGATTACAAAGCATTTTTAGGAGACTGAGAATTAACCTTCAACATCATAAAACAGGTGTCATTTTAGGAGGGCAGACATAACTAATGGGACAACGAGAACATAAAAACATGAAAAAACAGTATGGCTAAATTCTTGTTTGTCTGTGCGTGTATAAAGAGCTTTCTCTGTGTTTATACACATACATGTATGCATACATAAAGACCCCCATGGATTTAAAAAAAATTACCGAAACTAACTCATGTACGTTTATATATAAAGACTTGAGTAGCACAGAAAACCACACCTTCCAAATTACAGTTAATGGCATCGAACTACATTATCTCTCCCGACCAGAAGGGAGTCTTAGAAAACCGTGTGAGATGCACAGCAGTGAACATATGCACGCATCTTCATCTCGAGGTTGGGTCTCATACTAGGATTTTAATACACGTCTCTGCATTAAAGAAACATACAGCAAAGCGCCGCCAAAAATTATAAAGTTATTGCCAGCATTATTTTTAGGAAATCAGTGAAAAAGCAGCTATGAATTCCCAGGAAAAGGTAATGTATTTGGGGGAGGGGATGAAGAGTAATAGGGCACAGAATAAGGCAGTGCGGTGCAAATCTCTGGGGAGGCTGCTAGCCAGGGGAGCCCCCGGCAGCCAGGCCGTGCCGAGCCGCTCTCGACCTCCGGGCGCCGCAAGGACACTGGCCGGGCGTTCACGGCGAGGCAGGCAGCAAGGACAGGCAAGGACACGCACGGACAGACACCGACACACACCGGCAGGCAGGACCGGGCACGGACAGACGCGGAGGGAGCCTCGGCCCTTCGTCCTTCGCCCGCCCCCCGCCCGTGGCGCGGCGCGGCGCGGCCCGNGCCGCTGCCGCGCCACTGCCGGCAACGAGGCGCCTGAGCGCCGCTGACATTGAGAGGGACACCGCCATGACACCCCGCGCAGCCGCTGCGAGACGGTGGCGTCGCAGGTCCAAACCTCCTCCGCCCCGGCAGGAAACGCGAAGGCGAGGGCGGAGAGAGGCGGTGTGAGGGGCGGGCGGGGACGCGGACTGTGACTGGGAC